>OX438934.1:2500-602500 GCA_949316025.1 Lapara coniferarum
TAACCTAACCTAACCTAACCTAACCTAACCTAACCTAACCTAACCTAACCTAACCTAACCTAACCTAACCTAACCTAACCTAACCTAACCTAACCTAACCTAACCTAACCTAACCTAACCTAACCTAACCTAACCTAACCTAACCTAACCTAACCTAACCTAACCTAACCTAACCTAACCTAACCTAACCTAACCTAACCTAACCTAACCTAACCTAACCTAACCTAACCTAACCTAACCTAACCTAACCTAACCTAACCTAACCTAACCTAACCTAACCTAACCTAACCTAACCTAACCTAACCTAACCTAACCTAACCTAACCTAACCTAACCTAACCTAACCTAACCTAACCTAACCTAACCTAACCTAACCTAACCTAACCTAACCTAACCTAACCTAACCTAACCTAACCTAACCTAACCTAACCTAACCTAACCTAACCTAACCTAACCTAACCTAACCTAACCTAACCTAACCTAACCTAACCTAACCTAACCTAACCTAACCTAACCTAACCTAACCTAACCTAACCTAACCTAACCTAACCTAACCTAACCTAACCTAACCTAACCTAACCTAACCTAACCTAACCTAACCTAACCTAACCTAACCTAACCTAACCTAACCTAACCTAACCTAACCTAACCTAACCTAACCTAACCTAACCTAACCTAACCTAACCTAACCTAACCTAACCTAACCTAACCTAACCTAACCTAACCTAACCTAACCTAACCTAACCTAACCTAACCTAACCTAACCTAACCTAACCTAACCTAACCTAACCTAACCTAACCTAACCTAACCTAACCTAACCTAACCTAACCTAACCTAACCTAACCTAACCTAACCTAACCTAACCTAACCTAACCTAACCTAACCTAACCTAACCTAACCTAACCTAACCTAACCTAACCTAACCTAACCTAACCTAACCTAACCTAACCTAACCTAACCTAACCTAACCTAACCTAACCTAACCTAACCTAACCTAACCTAACCTAACCTAACCTAACCTAACCTAACCTAACCTAACCTAACCTAACCTAACCTAACCTAACCTAACCTAACCTAACCTAACCTAACCTAACCTAACCTAACCTAACCTAACCTAACCTAACCTAACCTAACCTAACCTAACCTAACCTAACCTAACCTAACCTAACCTAACCTAACCTAACCTAACCTAACCTAACCTAACCTAACCTAACCTAACCTAACCTAACCTAACCTAACCTAACCTAACCTAACCTAACCTAACCTAACCTAACCTAACCTAACCTAACCTAACCTAACCTAACCTAACCTAACCTAACCTAACCTAACCTAACCTAACCTAACCTAACCTAACCTAACCTAACCTAACCTAACCTAACCTAACCTAACCTAACCTAACCTAACCTAACCTAACCTAACCTAACCTAACCTAACCTAACCTAACCTAACCTAACCTAACCTAACCTAACCTAACCTAACCTAACCTAACCTAACCTAACCTAACCTAACCTAACCTAACCTAACCTAACCTAACCTAACCTAACCTAACCTAACCTAACCTAACCTAACCTAACCTAACCTAACCTAACCTAACCTAACCTAACCTAACCTAACCTAACCTAACCTAACCTAACCTAACCTAACCTAACCTAACCTAACCTAACCTAACCTAACCTAACCTAACCTAACCTAACCTAACCTAACCTAACCTAACCTAACCTAACCTAACCTAACCTAACCTAACCTAACCTAACCTAACCTAACCTAACCTAACCTAACCTAACCTAACCTAACCTAACCTAACCTAACCTAACCTAACCTAACCTAACCTAACCTAACCTAACCTAACCTAACCTAACCTAACCTAACCTAACCTAACCTAACCTAACCTAACCTAACCTAACCTAACCTAACCTAACCTAACCTAACCTAACCTAACCTAACCTAACCTAACCTAACCTAACCTAACCTAACCTAACCTAACCTAACCTAACCTAACCTAACCTAACCTAACCTAACCTAACCTAACCTAACCTAACCTAACCTAACCTAACCTAACCTAACCTAACCTAACCTAACCTAACCTAACCTAACCTAACCTAACCTAACCTAACCTAACCTAACCTAACCTAACCTAACCTAACCTAACCTAACCTAACCTAACCTAACCTAACCTAACCTAACCTAACCTAACCTAACCTAACCTAACCTAACCTAACCTAACCTAACCTAACCTAACCTAACCTAACCTAACCTAACCTAACCTAACCTAACCTAACCTAACCTAACCTAACCTAACCTAACCTAACCTAACCTAACCTAACCTAACCTAACCTAACCTAACCTAACCTAACCTAACCTAACCTAACCTAACCTAACCTAACCTAACCTAACCTAACCTAACCTAACCTAACCTAACCTAACCTAACCTAACCTAACCTAACCTAACCTAACCTAACCTAACCTAACCTAACCTAACCTAACCTAACCTAACCTAACCTAACCTAACCTAACCTAACCTAACCTAACCTAACCTAACCTAACCTAACCTAACCTAACCTAACCTAACCTAACCTAACCTAACCTAACCTAACCTAACCTAACCTAACCTAACCTAACCTAACCTAACCTAACCTAACCTAACCTAACCTAACCTAACCTAACCTAACCTAACCTAACCTAACCTAACCTAACCTAACCTAACCTAACCTAACCTAACCTAACCTAACCTAACCTAACCTAACCTAACCTAACCTAACCTAACCTAACCTAACCTAACCTAACCTAACCTAACCTAACCTAACCTAACCTAACCTAACCTAACCTAACCTAACCTAACCTAACCACTCACGAAGAACCATACATAACTTACTTGGACCACTTCGTGAACCCTTTACACTCACGAAGAATCTCACATAACTGACGTCAATCCCCGAATCCACCAAAATGCCGATCTCCCACACGCCGGTGAAGAAAATGACGTCTTCACCAAAGAGAGACGCTGAGGCTGATGCCTCAGAGAGGGCAGGACCCTCCCGGACCCAGACGGTGGCCCAGGCAAGGCGAAGCATCGAGTCCCGGCTCGATGGGGCGACTGATGCCAGGGCTGCCACAACGACCACCGCAACAGCTCGAACCAAAGCTGCCGTAGCGGCAACAACAACAGCGCCGACAGTGTCCGTTGCCGAGAGAAAACCCGTAGCCAGGAAGCTCAACGTCACTGAAGTGATAGACTCTGATAGGCAGGACTCCCCTAAAAAGGTAAGCCCTGCCTATCAGAGTAGAACGGCAGAGGCAAAAGCTTGGCTCATGAGGGCCAAACTTCAGATCAACAACAGCCGGAATCTGAAGAGCGAAATAAAGGCTGACGTCATCGAGGCAACGGACAGGTTGTACAGACTTGTCAAGGATTCCGAGGAGGGGAAGCCTTACAAAGGACGGGATGTGGAAGGATCGAAAGGAAAAGAAAGCCGGAAGATGGAGGAGAAGACAGAGGTGAAGGAAACGAGCGAAAGAAGAGGAAATGAAGAAAGATACAGAATGGAGAAAGAACTCCTAAGTAAACTGGAGGAGCATGGAAGGTTGCTCCAGGAAGGGAAACAGGAAATGGAGAGACTAAACCAGGAGATCAGGACACATAGGGAGGAGATGGTTGCCAATAGGACGTATGCGAGTGTAGTTGCCAGTACTATAAAAACACCTGAGGCAACTACGGCAATGCACTCCATAATCGTGACGTCCAAAGACGAAGAGGAGACCGGAGACGAAGTCGTGGAGAAAATCCGAAGAGCGGTCAAGGCAAAAGAGGAAGGTCTCAGGATAGACAGGATAAGGAAAGCCAAAGAGAGGAAGGTGATCATGGGCTGCCAAGATAAAGAAGAGTTGGAGAAGGTAAAAGAGCAGCTGAGGAAAGAGGGGAAAACCCTAGATGTCAAAGACATTAAAAACAAGGATCCCCTCATAATTATCAAAGATCTACTCAGCTGCCACACCAATGAAGAGATCCTGGGAGCGATAAGGGCCCAAAACAAATCCCTCTTAGCCCAAATCAAAAAAGAGGATGACCGCATCGAAGTACGTTACCGACGTAAGGCTCGGAACCCTCTGATGGCCCACGTAGTGCTACAGGTGTCGCCACATTTATGGAGCAGGTTCACGGAGGCTGGCGCACTTCACATCGACATCCAGAGGGTCAAGGTGGAGGACCAGTCTCCCCTGGTCCAATGCTCGAAGTGTTTGGGCTACGGCCATGGGAGGCGGTTCTGCCGGGGCTCGCTGGATGTCTGTAGTCACTGTGGCGGACCGCACCTGAAGGCGGAGTGCCCGGATTGGATGGCGGCTGCAGCACCGACGTGCTGCAACTGCCTCAAGGCGAAATTCGCCGAGACTGGGCACAACGCCTTCAGCGAAGCCTGCCCAGTGCGGAAGCGGTGGGATGCGCTAGCCAGATCTGCCATGGCGTACTGCTAAGGTGATCCCCGCAGCACCGGGCTCGGCCGCGACTGGCGCGGACCCCGACGCGCGGCCATACCTGGTGGCGCAGGCCAATCTCCAGAGAAGCGCGCTTGCAACGGAAGAATTTATGTCAGTGGCAGCGGAAAGGAGATTGGCCTTCGCATTGATCCAGGAGCCGTACGTCGGGGCTATCGGCCGGGTGAAGAACTACGGGGCCGCCAGGATCTTCCAGTGCGCGGAACGGGAAGAGGGGCGGGCCAAGGCGGCCATTGTGGTCTACGACGGAGACCTGGACGCCTTGGTATGCCCACAATTCACCACGACTAATATAGTCGTGGTGAAAATCCGTACTAGTGCCTGGGAGATGGTGGTGGTCTCGTGTTACTTCGAGCCCGACGCGCCAGTAGAGGAGTACCTCAACCAACTGAGGAGCGTCTGCCGTGGCTTGGGCTCGAGGCGCTTGCTCATAGGCGGGGATACCAACGCACGAAGCCTATGGTGGAGCCGGGAGATCGACCGAAGAGGAGAGGAGGTGTCCGGTTGGCTGGATGAGGCCGGCCTCCACGTGTTGAACGAAGGCAATACGCCAACGTTCTTCACCGTGAGAGGCGATAGGGCCTACTCCAGCCAGGTGGATATCACCGCCTGTTCGGTCGATCTCCTGGATCGAGTCTGCGACTGGAAGGTCGAAGAGGACCTGACGAGCTCCGACCATAACACAATCACCTTCAATATCACTCTACAGAAGGGCCAAGGAATCGCTATTAAAAGGACCACTAGAATTTACAATACAAAAAAAGCGAACTGGAATGAATTTGGACAACATTTTAAAAAGTACATTAGTGAGAATAAAATCAACATAGATGAGATAAATAAAATAGACAAGATAGAAGAACTTGAAAAACTTATTGAAAAATACTCAAATTTGGCTATTAAATCTAGTGAAGAAACCATACCTAAACAAAAACAAAACACAAAATATGCGATTCCTTGGTGGTCGAAGGAGCTCGACGGGTCCAGACGCGACATGATGCGCAAGAAACGCCGCATCAGATGGGCGGCACCTGTGCGGAAGGCACGGGTCATCCGCGAATATAAGGAGGCAAAAGATAGATATGAGCGGGAGACAAAGGAAGCCCAGACCAAAAGTTGGATGGAATTCTGTGGTAGACAGAGCAAAGAAGGGCTGTGGGATGGGATTTATCGGGTAATGGGCAGGCTGACCAAGCGGCACGAAGACGCGCCACTCGTGAGGGACGGACAAATTCTGGGTCAGGAGGAGTCAGCAAGATTTCTTGCTGAAACCTTCTACCCAGACGACCCTCACGAGGAGGATAATGAGGATCACCGGCGCACCAGAGAGCTCGCTTCACACGTGAACGACTGGGTCCATGGTGAGGTACATGACCCACCGTTCACGCTGGGGGAGCTCACGGCGGCGCTGGTGACCTTCAATCCGAAGAAGGCGCCTGGATCGGATGGCCTGACCTCCGATATCTGTTCGCAGGCGATCACCCAAGATCCGGAGTCTTTCTTAGCACTGGCTAACAAGTGCCTGCAGATGGCCTATTTTCCAAGGATTTGGAAAGAGGCCACGGTCGTTGTGCTGAGGAAGCCGGGTAAGAAAGATTACTCGGTTCCCAAGGCGCATCGGCCGATAGGACTGTTGCCAGTGCTGGGAAAGATTCTGGAGAAGATGCTGGTGGGTAGGCTAAAATGGCACATCCTTCCGAGGATGAGCCACCGCCAATACGGATTTATGCCACAGAGGGGCACCGAGGACTCCCTCTATGATCTAATGAGTCATATCAGGACTAAACTTCAAGAGAAGAAAGTCCTGATTATGATATCGTTGGACATAGAGGGAGCCTTCGATAGCGCCTGGTGGCCAGCTATAAAAGTCCGGTTGGCGGAAGAACGCTGCCCACCAAACATCAGAAGGATGGTCGCCAGCTATCTTGATGATCGGATGGTCAGGGTCCGATATGCGGGCGCCGAGTCAGCTCGCAGGACCGTTAAAGGTTGTGTTCAAGGTTCTATCGGAGGGCCAATCCTGTGGAACCTCCTTCTCGACCCTCTTTTACAAGGGCTCGAGCGCCGGGGCGACTATTGCCAAGCTTTTGCTGACGATGTCGTCCTGGTGTTTGATGGGGGTTCCACAGGAGAAGCGCAGAAGCAGGCCAATGCGGCACTAGCCTATGTGCGGGACTGGGGTGTCAGAAATAAGCTTAAATTCGCGCCTCACAAAACCCAGGCAATGCTCATCACAAATAAGTTAAAGTATGACACCCCGATCCTGCACATGGGCGGAGTCGACATTGGTCTCTCAAACGAGATAAAGCTGCTTGGCCTAACGATAGACCGAAAACTGACCTTTAACGGTCACGTGACGCAGGCGTGCGCGAAGGCAATAAGCCTATTCAAAGTGCTCGCAAGGTCGGCCAAGGTCCAGTGGGGGTTGGGACCCGATGTGATCCGGACGATCTACACGGCTGCGGTGGAGCCCGTGATCTTGTACGCCGCAAGCGCATGGGCTCCAGCCAGCCGTAAGCTGGGTGTAAGGAAGCAGCTCGGAGCCATCCAGCGCAGCTTCGCGCAGAAGATGACGAAGGCCTACAGGACTGTCTCCCTCAACTCGGCCCTGCTGCTGGCGGGGGTGCTCCCACTTGACATAAGGGTGCGGGAAACCGCACTCCTTTATGAGGTCAAGAGGGGGCACTCTCGCGAGGTAGTGGGAGACCGGGAGGTGGAGGCTCCTGTGGCTTTCGTCAACTTGGACCACCCGGCGGAACGGGGGAACGGGACGTTCCAATGCCTGGTTGACGGAGCGGAACTGGCCCAGCACGTCGGTGAAGGTCTTAGCATCTTCACCGACGGAAGCAAGATTGACGGGAAAGTCGGAGCGGCGCTGTCCATATGGAACGGTGCCGCCGAGACGAGTACCCGAAAATTGCGGCTGGAGCCGTACTGCTCCGTCTACCAGGCGGAGCTTCTCGCCCTCCGCGAAGCCGTGGTGGAAGTGCTCCGTAGCGGGCTTCCTGTGTGCGGCATCTTCAGCGATGCCAGGTCCGCACTTGAAGTAGTCACCAGAGGTGATTCCCTCCACCCCATAGCGTTTGAAATAAAAAGCCTGCTGAAGGAAGCCAGTAAACGCGCCCAGAAAACTGAGCTCTTCTGGGTAAAGGCGCACGTGGGGCTGGAGGGAAATGAGAGGGCGGACACGCTCGCTAAGGATGCCGCACAACACCTGAAGACCCGTGCGCATTATGACAAGTGTCCGGTTTCATTCGTCAAGCGACAGATCCGACAGGACTCGATTGACGAATGGAGCCGGAGATACGCGGACGGAGAGACAGCTTCGGTGACGAAGCTGTTCTTTCCGGACGCTGTCGATGCGCACAGGGTCGTAAGGCGGATCGTCCTGGATCCGATACTGACGCAGGTGTTCACGGGGCACGGCGGTTTCTCCGAGTACTTGAACCGGTTCAAGTGCAAGGAGAGCCCGGCGTGCCAATGTGACCCTGACGTTCAGGAGACGGTCCCACACCTCCTGCTCGAGTGTCCCATCCACGCCAAACAAAGATATGACCTAGAAAGCGAAATAAATGTTACGGTCACAAAAGATAACATACACAAGATACTTAAAGATAAGCAAACGGTAAATAGATTTTTAAGATACTGTAAACAAATAGCGAATAAGACAATAGATTTAAATAAGTAAGTGAAAATAGATTACTAAATATATAATGAACAATTATATATAATTAGTAATTAAGTAAGAAGTAACGTATAGGAAATAAGAAAATAAAGTAAGTAAAATAGTTGTTAAGTAGTCATGTTAAGATTATAGAGTTAAGATAGATAGACCATAGAAGTATACAATATAGTAGAAGTATTGTAGTAAGGAAATTAAGATTAAGTAAGTTTGTCGTTGTAAGTTCGAAAAAATGTAAAAGAAAAGAAAGATAAAAAAACATAAAAAAGTAAGCAATATCCCTTGTCCTGGATAGGGGGATTGGAAAAAAAAAAAAAAAAAAAAAAAAAAAAAAAACCTAACCTAACCTAACCTAACCTAACCTAACCTAACCTAACCTAACCTAACCTAACCTAACCTAACCTAACCTAACCCTAGCTATATAATTGTTATTATATAAGACTAGTAATAAGATAGACAGTAGAAACAAATGTACTACATAAGAAAAGAAGAGTTAGAATATAATACGCACTAGATAAGATATAGACATAAGAATAAATAACGATAGAAAATAGATATAAGGAAGAATTAGTTGTGAATCATAATAAGAATAGTATATTAAGCTCAAATGTAAAGAAAATACATAAAAAGTAAATAAATAAAAATAATATAAAAAATTCCCTTGTCCTGGATAGGGGGACCAGGAGTGGGACGTAGAGTCCCATTAAAAAAAAAAAAAAAAAAAAAACCTAACCTAACCTAACCTAACCTAACCTAACCTAACCTAACCTAACCTAACCTAACCTAACCTAACCTAACCTAACCTAACCTAACCTAACCTAACCTAACCTAACCTAACCGCCCCCTCAGGCAATTCTTGTGCGCTGGGTCTTCACACTAGATGCACGCCCATGCATGGGGGGAGATTTGTCGCGGGCTGTGGCACACAGTTCAGTGTGTGTACCTCTTGGTTGTATAACACATTCGAGGCCTTTGAGGGTTCCGCGAACATTCCTCACACCTTCTCTTTCCGCCCATCCTGGGAACCTTCCTCCCTTCCACCACTTTCCCTTCCACCTTCCTTTTCCGTTCCTTTCTAGGCCCCTGCAGAGTACATTTGAAACACTATCAGAGTACAAGACTAAACAGAGAACACGACTAAACAGAGAATAAATTTACCACACCTAACCCTCCCCTCTCCCACTCCCTTTCCAAGCCCCTGCGGTCGCTAAGCCGCGGGATTCACTGTATACCGTTAGCAGGTCTCCCCGGTGTTGACCGCAGGGTCTACAAAAAAAAAAAAAAAAAAAAAAAAAACCTAACCTAACCTAACCTAACCTAACCTAACCTAACCTAACCTAACCTAACCTAACCTAACCTAACCTAACCTAACCTAACCTAACCTAACCTAACCTAACCTAACCTAACCTAACCTAACCTAACCCGTCTAATTTCTTAAAATTTTTGTATGAAAACTATAGCGTGTGGCATATCGTTTAATTGGATTTTATAAATACTAACCGTTTTTGATATTTGCGACATTCCCCCTCCTCAAATTTTCGAAATTTTCCAAAATTCCCGAAATTTCGGTTGTTTTGTGAATTGTCAAAAATTTTTGTACGAAAACTATATTGTGTGGCATATCATTTAATTGGATTTTATATTAACTTACCGTTGCTGATATTTCTGACATCCGCACCCCTCAAATTTTCTTAATTTTCCAAATTTCCCGAAATTTCCGTTGTTTTGTAAATTGTCAAAAATTTTTGTACTATCCGTACCCTAGATTATTTTATATTCTGGTTGTACTCGCCGAGACGCATCTCCCGACGTATCGTGCGTCGCGCTCCGGCAAAAAAAGGCCCCCCCGCCCACCCTATTGTCGCTCCATTAGGTAGGGTAAGGCTATACCGTAGCGAGAGCCTATAACAAAACTTGTGCTATTAATAAACATTTGGATGCCACACGTGAGTTAACGCCTAAACAAGATCAAAACACTTACCAGGAAGATACCCTGCGCTGCGTTGCTCCACATACCAGGAACGATCTTTGACCTGAAAAGGAAAAGAGAAAATTAGACAAAATATTTTGTTGACTTATTGTGCTTGTAGGCACATACTAATATAGTATACATATAAATATATAGCGTATTGACTTTAGATATATTTGATAAGACTTGTTTTAAAGGTCTTTTTATTTTGATTACGTGTATTTTGACATTAATTCGTACGACCAAGCCATTTACACTTGGCGTACAATTGATTGACGAGTCCCCCTAGCAGAGACAACCCCCCCTCTCAAGATGTTCCGCACACCGGCTAAAGATAGCAACAGAGTGACATCTAAGTCCCCAGAGGCCAGCTCGCAGGAAACGAGCAGGACTACTGTCGCGCAAGCCCGGCGGAGTATTGAGACGAAGCTGGACAGTACAGCAGAACCCAGGACTGCCGGACTTGCGAAACAGAAGCCTGGAATCTCTGGAGTGACGAATGCGGCGAAAAAGCCTATCATAAATATTGACATGACGACGATCGAAAAGTCACCAACTAAAGAAATAGAATATACAAGTAGGACAGCTGAGGCGAAGGCTTGTCTCATCAAAACAAAACTTCAGATTAACAACAGTCGTAATCTTAAAACTGAAATAAAAACGGAAGTGATCAATGCCGCAGAAAGACTTTATAAGTTAGTTAAGGAGGCGGAAGAGGGAAAAGCATATAAGGGAAAAGATATACAAAGGAATAGGACAGGAGACCAAGGAAAAGATGATGAAGTTGAGATCGTATTGAAAGAAGACAAAACTAGAAGGGAAAAGGAAGAACAAAAGGAAATTATGGAAAAATTAGAAGAAAACACGAAATTACTGAAGGAGAATAAGAAGGAAATTGAAAAGATAAACGAAATTATAACAAAAGGAGTAGAGGAATGGAGGAGCCAAAGGACATACGCGAATGTAACTGCCGGCCCACAAAGTGGGAAATCACCGAGTGTGGCAACGGCGTTACATTCCATTGTCGTGACATCCAGGGACGAGCAAGAAACAGGCGATGAAGTGGTTGAAAAATTAAGGAAAGTGGTCAACGCGGCAGAGGAAGGAATCAGAGTGGATAACATCAGGAAAGGAAAGGAGAGAAAAGTCATAGTAGGTTTTCAGGATAGACAAGAGCTCACGAAGGTAAAGGAAAAAATTAATAAAGCAGGGAATTTGAACGTCGAAGAAGTAAAGAATAAGGACCCACTCATCGTGTTGAAGGACGTCTTAAATTGTCACTCGAACGAAGACATATTAAAGGCTGTACGAGTGCAGAATAGGCACTTATTGGAAAGGGTAAGGAAAGAGGACGACAGTATGGAAGTTAAGTATAGAAGAAGAGCGCGAAACCCACTAATGGCACACATAGTCCTTAAGGTGTCGCCGAAAATCTGGGGGATCCTTACGGAGGCCGGCGCGGTGCATGTAGACATCCAGAGGGTCAGAGTTGCAGACCAGTCACCACTAGTCCAGTGCTCACGTTGCCTGGGCTATGGTCACGGAAGGCGATTCTGCCGAAGCACCCTGGATGTCTGCAGTCACTGCGGGGGCCCTCATCTAAGGGCCGAATGTCCTGACTGGATGGCAGCCGAGTTACCAACCTGCTGCAACTGCCAGAAGGCCAAAATGGCAGATACTAAGCACAACGCATTCAGTCAGGACTGCCCAATACGTAAAAAGTGGGACTCGTTAGCTCGCTCCACCATAGCGTATTGCTAAGGTTGTCTCCACAGCTCCGGGCCCGACAACATCTGACTCCGATGGAAGGCCATACCTGATGGCGCAGGCCAACCTTCAAAGAAAAAACTTGGCCACGCAAGAACTGATGGCATGGGCAGTGGAGAAAAGGTTGGCCGCAGCCCTAATTCAGGAGCCGTACGTCGGAGGGACTGGCCGGATGAAGGACTACGGGACCGTCAGGATCTTCCAATGCGCGGAGCGGGAGGGTGGCCAGGTCAAGGCAGCCATCGCAGTCTTTGATACCGATCTGGATGCCTTGATCTGCCCAGAGCTCACCACAACGAATATCGTCGTGGTGAGAATCCGCTCTAGCGCCTGGGAGATCGTGATGGTCTCGATATACTTCGAACCGGACCAGCCGATTGATGAATACCTCGAACATCTGAGGAAAATCGTAAGGAAGTTGGGCTCGAGGAGCCTATTAATTGGTGGAGACGCCAATGCAAAGAGCCTATGGTGGAGCCAAGAGATCGACCGAAGAGGAGAGTTGGTGTCTGGCTGGCTGGATGAAGCCGGGCTCCATGTGCTCAACGAAGGCAACATGCCGACGTTTTTCACGGTCAGAGGAGGAAGGGTGTACTCCAGCCAGGTGGACATCACCGCCTGTTCGGTCGACCTCTTGGATAGGATAGGGAATTGGAGAGTCAGAGAGGATCTGACCAGCTCGGACCACAATACTATCACGTTTGACTTAAAAATAAAAAGGGAAAGTATCAAAATTATTAGAACAACAAGGAAATTTAATACTAAAAAGGCTAATTGGAATGATTTTGGAACCAAAATTAAACGTTTTACAGAAGAAAACAAAATTAATAAAATGGAAATAGACAAAATACAGACAATAGCAGAATTAGAGCACAAAATAGTAAAGTACACAGAAATAATTAACAAAACATGTGAGGATACAATACCTAGAAAGAAAAACAACAGTAACTTCAGTTTACCGTGGTGGTCCGATAAACTCGACACGTTGAAGAAGGAAATGATGAGAAGGAAGCGTAGAATCCGATGGGCAGCTCCTGTAAGGAAACAAAAAGTGATTAGGGAATATAAGACAGCCAAGGAAGAGTACGAAAACGAAGCAAGAACAGCGCAGGTCAGAAGCTGGAAAGAGTTTTGTGGGAAGCAGGATAAAGAAGGGGTATGGGATGGGATATATCGGGTGATGGGCAGGCTGACCAAGCGGCATGAAGACCAGCCACTCGTCAGGGACGGGACAACTCTGGGTCAGGAGGAATCGGCAAGATTTCTTGCCGAGACCTTCTACCCGGACGACCCTGACGAGGAGGACAATGGGGATCACCGGCGCATCAGGGAGCTTGCCTCGCGAGTGAACGACTGGGTCCATGGTGAGGTACATGACCCACCGTTCACTTCGCGGGAGCTCACTGCTGCGCTGGTGACCTTCAACCCGAAAAAGGCACCCGGGTCGGACGGCCTGACCTCCGACATCTGTTCGCAGGCGATCGCCCAAGATCCGGAATCTTTCTTATCGCTGGCCAACAAGTGCCTAGAACTGGCCTACTTTCCAAAAATTTGGAAAGAGGCCACGGTCGTTGTGCTTCGGAAACCGGGTAAAGACGATTACACGGTTCCCAAAGCGCATCGACCGATAGGACTGTTGCCAGTGATGGGAAAGATACTGGAAAAGATGCTGGTGGGCAGACTCAAATGGCACCTCCTACCAAGGATGAGCCACCGCCAATTCGGATTTATGCCACAAAGGGGCACCGAAGACTCCCTCTATGTCTTGGTAAACTATATTAGGCGGAAACTTCATGAGAAGAAATTAATAATATTAGTGTCGCTAGACATAGAGGGGGCCTTCGATAGCGCCTGGTGGCCCGCTATCAAAGTCCGATTGGCGGAAGAGCAATGCCCACCGAACATCCGAAGGCTGATCGCCAGCTATCTGGATGATCGGATGGTCAGGGTCAGGTACGCGGGTGCCGAAGCCGCGAAGCGTACTGTTAAGGGTTGTGTTCAAGGGTCTATCGGAGGGCCCATCCTGTGGAACCTCCTCCTCGATCCCCTGTTACAGGGGCTCGAGCGCCGGGGCGACTATTGTCAGGCATTTGCCGATGATGTCGTCCTGGTGTTTGACGGGGGTTCTACAGGAGAAGTCCAAAGGCAGGCCAATGCGGCGCTAGCCTATGTGCGGGATTGGGGTATCCGAAATAAACTCAAATTCGCGCCAAACAAGACAAAGGCAATGGTTATTACCAATAAATTAAAGTACGATACCCCAATCCTACACATGGGAGGCATCGACATTGGTCTGTCCGACGAAATAAAGATGCTTGGCCTGACGATAGATCGGAAACTCACCTTTAACAGTCACGTGACGCAGGCTTGTCGGAAGGCCGCCAACGTCTATAAAATGCTCGCGAGGTCAGCCAAAGTCCAGTGGGGGTTGGGACCGGAGGTTATCAGGACGATTTATACGGCGGCGGTCGAGCCCGTAATCCTCTACGCGGCTAGCGCGTGGGCTCCCGCCAGCCAAAAACTTGGTATCAGGAAGCAGCTCGGAGCGATCCAGCGCAGCTTTGCGCAGAAGCTGACGAAGGCATACAGGACCGCCTCTCTCAACTCGACCCTATTGCTCGCGGGAGTGCTCCCCCTTGACATCAGAGTGAGGGAAACCGCACTCCTATACGAGGTCAAGAGGGGGTACTCCCAGCGGGTGGTGGGTGATCGGGAGATAGAGGCCCCTGTGGTCTTCGCCAGCTTAGAACACCCGGCGGAACGGAGGAGCGGGACGTTCGAATGCCTGGTGGACGGGGCGGAATTGGCCCAGCACGTCGGTGAAGGTCTTAGCATCTTCACCGACGGAAGCAAAATTGATGGGAAAGTCGGAGCGGCGCTGTCCATATGGAACGGTGCCGCCGAGACGAGTACCAGAAAATTGCGGCTGGAGTCATACTGCTCCGTCTACCAGGCGGAACTTCTCGCCCTCCGGAACGCCGTGGAGGAGGCGCTCCGAAGTGGGCTTCCTGAGTGCGGCATCTTTAGCGATGCCAGGTCTGCCCTCGACGTCATCACCAGAGGTGATTCTCTCCACCCCATAGCGTTCGAAATCAAAAAGTTATTAAAAGAAGCCGAGCAACGCACCCAGAAAATTAAATTTTTCTGGGTGAAGGCACATGTGGGGTTGGAGGGAAACGAGAGGGCGGACGTGCTCGCTAAAGAGGCCGCACAGCGCCTGAAGACCCGTGCGCACTACGACAAGTGTCCGGTTTCATTCGTCAAGAGACAGATCCGACAGGAGTCTATTGACGAATGGAGCCGGAGATATGCGGACGGAGAGACGGCTTCGGTAACGAAGCTGTTCTTTCCGGACGCAGTCGAGGCGCACAGGGTTGTCAGGAAGATCGTCCTGGATCCTGTCCTTACGCAGGTGTTCACTGGGCACGGCGGGTTCTCTGAGTACTTGCATCGGTTCAAGTGCAAGGAGAGCCCGGCGTGCTTGTGTGACCCTGACGTGGAGGAGACGGTCCCACACCTCCTGCTCGATTGTCCCATCCATGCCAAAGAAAGATTTGAGTTAGAAAATGAAATAGACAGTAAGTTAGAAGTAGATATTATACCTAAGATAATAGTCGATAAAAACATAGTACATAAGTTTGTTAAATATTGCAGATCAATAGGAAATAAGGTAATAAGTAGAAATAAGTAGATAATAAGTTACTAAATATATAATTTCGTATTATATAGTATTAGTAATAAAAGTAATTAGTAAGAACATATGTACGAATAAGGGTAAATAATAAGAAAATAGAAATAAGTAAAAGTAATAGTATATAGATTATAATAATAGCTAGATGACATAAAGATTAAATATATAGATAGAAGTGTAAGATATATGAGTATAGAAAGTTATGTATAGAACTAAGTTTGTAAAATGTAAACAAAAATGAAAGAAAAACATTATAAAAATCTTAAATAAATTCCCTTGTCCTGGATAGGGGGACCAGGAGTGGGACGTAGAGTCCCACATAAAAAAAAAAAAAAAAAAAAAAAAAAAAAAAAACCTAACCTAACCTAACCTAACCTAACCTAACCTAACCTAACCTAACCTAACCTAACCTAACCTAACCTAACCTAACCAGTTGCACTCGAATCGTGACCGCGAGAGCAGTGAAAATCTATCGCTCCGTACGGAAAAAATCACTAAAAATAGTAAAAGTTACCGAATTGTGCCGTGTTATACACCGTTGTGTGCGGAAAGTGACGCCCCACATTTGTATTCACTTGTGGACAACCGGACGAGTGTTCCCGAAGAACAGTTACCAAAAAACCTAAGTTTTGAGGTTAAAAATTTAAACTTCAGGCCGGCGCTCGGAAACGCGATCGATGACACAGTGATTTTTTGGTGCCTCCGTGTAGTGCTTGACGAGACGCATCTATCGACACCTCATTTTCCGCGAGCCGACTAAAGCTCGCGGAATAATAAGCAAAAAAACAAGTACCACGTGGCCACGAGGTACCACTTCTGGCTGCGTGCGGACAGTTTTGACACTCGGATCCACTGCGCGACGTCGGGCGCTGTCGGGAGGCACTTCGAGTTCTGAAGATTTTATTATATTTAGCCCAGTAAGTTGAAAATACCAAAAATTTGTAAAATTCACAAACTTTAACTGTCGATAACTCTTTTTATCGATCTTTTACATATATATTTTAAAATCTTATATTGAAGGGCTTCACCCATAGAACATGCAGTAAAAATTTCAGATTTTTTCCTTGTATAATTTTCGAGTTATTAATAAAATTGCTAAAACTTAAAAACACGTGGTCATAGAAATACTTACATTTTAAATCAAATCATATAACAGTAAAATAGTACATAAAATTAGAAATCTAAAGACATTTTTTAAAAATTTTTAGCCCTTATAGTTTTGGAGATATCGCATTTTGTATGAAAAATCTTAAATTGTTAATTAAATAATATATTGTTATCAAAATTAATATATTCATTAAATAGGAAATAAAATTTCCAGAAGTTTGATACCAAGCACGGTTATTCTGCGATAAATAGGAAGGAAGATACCACAACTCCACATAATTGGCCGCCATCTTGAAATTTTTAAAACTGGTATATCTCAAAAACTACTTATCGTAGAGACGTGCGGTTTTCAACGCTTATAATCCCTTGACCAAGTGAACCTTATTTACACCTAAAAATAGGACCAAAAATTTGAACTTTTTCTGGGTCTAAAACCAAACTCACTGCATGCGCTAGGTCACGACAAATCAAACGAGCCCAAGCTCGGGTACTTTTGGACAATTATAGACGGAATTATAGAATAAATTCAAATTTCGTCCGCCATATTGGAATTTTTTAAACCATTGTAACTCGGTCAATTTTGAAGATAAAGTGCCCGTGTTTGGTCTCGTTGGAATCAGTATTGAAAGACCAATTGAGTGACAGACTCTACATAGAGTCAAAAATTTTTTTGTGACTCTACATTTTTGCAAAGTGTATAATTGATAATTTGACGTAGACTTAAGCTAATTTCTAGGGTATAATTATATATAAGCTCTCTCTATTATTAGATGAGAGGACAGCACACTATTTAAGTGTGCAAAGTCATTTAAGACAGCAGTATCTGGACCACTCGAGCTGCTTTATTATCTTACTGACATCGTCTCTGGTAGACGACGTAATTTTAAGTTATTGGCTCTCTACAAGCCGTATACACTTGTAGGGAATCTCATTATTTTTGACGCATTCCCCTAGAAACATCTCCTTAATCCAATATCGCAAAAACATGTTCCGCACACCCGCAAAAGACTTTACTTCACAGTCCAAAACGCCAGAAAAAACTAGCCCAAGGGAGCCCGGAGGGACCAACGTCGCGCAGGTGAGGCGGAGCCTAGAGTCTCAGATCGAAAGATCAGAGGGAGTAGGCTCCGCAGCACCGGCAAGACCAAGACCCCGAGGAGCACTCATGGAAGGGAAAAGTATGGGCAAAAAGACGACGGTACCGGCCACGACGGCCACTACGCCGCCGCGGGAGGTTACCGGACACGTGAGTAGGACAGCCGAAGCCAAAGCCTGCCTGATGAAAATTAAATTACAAATTAACAATAGTAGGAATTTAAAGACGGAAATAAAGAACGACGTAATGGAGGCAACAGATAGACTCTACAAACTTGTAAAAGAAAGTGAGGAGGACAGAACCAATAAGGGCAACATGGGTGACAAGCAGAAAGAACAAGCTAAAGTAGGTAGAGAAAACGTAGAGGACGCAGAGAAGGCTAAGGAACTGGAAGTACAAGGAACGAAACTGATAAAGAAAATAGACGAACACAGCCAACTGTTAGAAAACAACAGAAAGGAAATGGAAAAACTGAAGGAGGAAATGGAAAAACAGAGAGAAGAGTGGAAAGTAGCAAGGACATATGCGAACGTGGTAGCCTGCCCGAAAGAAAAAAGACAGGGAGAGACAGTATTGCACTCGGTGGTCATAACATCCGAGGACCAGACTGCCTCCGGAGAAGAGGTCTTTGAAAAGATAAGAACCACGCTAAACGCAAGGGAAGAAGGATTCCAGATAGACAAGATAAGAAAAGCAAAGGATAGGAAAATAATAGTCGGCTGCAAGTCTAAAGAAGAACTGGGAAAGGTTAAGGACAAAATTAGAACGGCGGGAAGGGGTTTGCACATGGAGGAAATGAAAAACAAAGAACCCATGATACTTCTACGGGATGTCCTTAACCACAATAATGATGAGGAGATAGTGCGAGCACTAGTAGCACAAAATAAAAATCTCCTGGGGGACGTGATGGGAGACAGCGCGTGCCTAAAGATAAAATTTAGGAGAAAGGCGAGGAACCCACTCACGTCCCACGTGGCAATGCAAGTGCCACCCGCGGTGTGGAAGCGACTCACAGAAGCGGGGTCAGTCCACATGGATGTGCAGAGAGTCAGAGTAGAGGACCAATCGCCACTGATTCAGTGTTCGCGTTGCTTGGGCTACGGGCATGGGAGGAAGTTCTGCCGAGACCAGGAGGACACATGTAGCCACTGCGGGGGGGCCCACCATAAGTCTGAATGTGCCGACTGGATGGCAAGGGCGCCACCAACGTGCTGCAACTGCACCAAAGCCAAGATCGGCGGGGCTGAACACAATGCCTTTAGCTCGGAGTGCCCTGTGAGGAGGAAGTGGGAGACCCTGGCGAGATCCACGGTAGCGTACTGCTAAAGTGGACCCAAGGAAACCAGGTCAGACAGACTTCTCAACAAGCGCGGTGTCAGCCTTGGTCGCCCAGGCCAACCTGCAGAGGAAACAATTGGCAACAATTGAGTTCCTCCAGGAGGCCGCGGCGAGGAAGATTGACATCGCGTTGCTCCAGGAGCCTTATGTCGGGAGCCAAGGTAGAGTGAGAGACCACCGGGGGGTAAGGATCTTCCAAGGGGAAAACAGGCAAGGAGCCGTCGTCAAGTCGGCCGTTGCGGTGTTCAACGACGGCTGGGCGGTGACCCAGTGCCCATCCCTAACCACGACCAACATCACGGTGGTGAAGATCCAAACCGGAACCCGAGAAATAGTTGTCATCTCGTTCTACTTTGAGCCGGATAAACCCATAGGGCCATACTTGGAGCAGTTGGGGAAGATAGTTGGAAAACTGGGCCCAAACGGAATCCTCATAGGGGGCGACACCAACGCCAAAAGCGTGTGGTGGGGCAGCGCGAGCACTGACAGCAGGGGTGAGGACATGGCAGGCATGTTGGAGGAAAATGGATTGCAGGTGCTCAACGACGGCAAGGCACCCACATTCGAAACGGTGAGAGGCGGAAGGCTGCTCACGAGCCATATCGACATCACGGCCTGCACAGAGGATATCCTAGAGCTGGTGAGTGATTGGAAGGTAGAAGACACCATCGTGGGCTCGGACCACAATGCGATTACGTTTAAAATTAATAAAACTAAACAGAAATATAACAGGCAAACACTAAAAACAACTAGGACGTACAACACAAAAAAGGCAAATTGGTCATATTTTAATAACAAATTAGAGGAATTACTAGAGCAAAAACAATTAACCCAAACGGAAATTATGAGCATAGAAAATAAAACAGATTTGGATAAAATAGTAAATAAATATATCGATACAATAATAGATACGAGTAATAAAACAATACCATTAATAAAAATAAAAAACAATATGAACGTACCATGGTGGTCCCAGAAACTGGCCAAAATGAAGCAGGAGGTCGCCACCAGAAGAAGGAGAATCCGATGTGCAGCGCCAGTTAGGAGAGCCAAGGTCGTCGATGAGTACCTGCAAGCAAAAGAAAGATACGAGGATGAAGCCAAGCGGGCACAAGTCGATAGTTGGAAAGAGTTCTGCAAAAAACAAAACAAAGAAAATATTTGGGACGGAATATACAGAGTTATCGGCAAGGTATCCAAAAGGCAAGAAGACCTGCCATTGTCCAAAAACGGGACAACTCTAAATGAAAAGGAATCGGCAAAGCTTCTGGCGGTAACGTTCTACCCAGAAGACAATACGGATGAAGACAACGCAGACCACCAGCGAACAAGAGAGGCAGCCGCACGGGTAAATGATAGAGTCGATGCTGAGTTACATGACCCACCATTTACACTGTATGAACTTTATGCGGCTGCCAATAGCTTCAACCCAAAGAAAGCCCCTGGAGCAGACGGCCTTACGGCCGATATCTGCAAGCAAGCCATACAGAAGTATCCAGAATTGTACCTATCACTGGCAAACAAATGTCTAGAACTAGGCCACTTCCCGACCACCTGGAAGGAGGCGACGGTCATAGTCCTCCGAAAACCAGCCAAGGAGGACTACACTAACGTCAAATCATATAGACCGATAGGCTTGTTGCCGGTGATGGGGAAGATACTGGAGAAGATGGTGGTGGGTCGAGTGAGGTGGCATCTTCACCCAAGGACACACCCCCGACAGTTTGGCTTTATGCCGCAAAGGAGCACCGAGGACTCCCTCTATGTACTAATGCAGCACATAAGAAAGAACCTAGAAGAAAAGAAAATAATGGTCATTATATCATTGGACATAGAGGGAGCCTTCGATAGCGCCTGGTGGCCGGCCATTAGAGTCAGACTGGCGGAGGAGGGCTGTCCAATTAACATCCGAAGGGTGATCGATAGCTACTTCCAGAGCAGAAGAGTAAAAGTGCGATACGCGGGAGAGGAGTACGAGAGGTGGACCTCCAAGGGATGCGTGCAAGGATCCATTGGGGGTCCAACTTTCTGGAATCTGCTCCTCGACCCACTACTATCAGAGCTTGACAGACGGGGCAGTTACTGCCAGGCTTTTGCCGACGATGTAGTGCTCGCATTCGATGGACATAAAATGAGTAGTATCCAACGGCAGGCCAATGAAACGCTAGCCTATGTGAGGGATTGGGGGGTCAAGAATAAACTGAAGTTTGCACCGCATAAAACAAAAGCTATGGTTATAACACGTAAGTTAAAATATGACTCCCCAATCCTTCATATGGGAGGCGTGGATGTCGGCCTGGAAAAGGAAATTAAAATTTTGGGGGTCACGATAGATAGCGGGCTGACGTTTAATACTCACGTGTCCGAAGCTTGTAGAAAGGCAGTCGCCTTCTACAACCAACTGTCCCGGGCGGCGAGGTTGCAGTGGGGGCTGGGACCTGACGTCATAAAGTTATTATATACGGCTGTAGTAGAGCCAATAATTTTATACGGTGCAAGTGTGTGGGCTCCAGCCGCACGTAAACTGGGAGTGAGGAAGCAGCTCGCTGTGGTCCAAAGAGGGTTCGGGCAGAAACTCGCGAAGGCCTACAGAACCGTCTCGCTAAACTCGGCCCTGTTACTCGCTGGGATTTTGCCCCTGGACATTCGTGTAAGGGAAAATGCTTCCCTGTACGAAGTGAAAAGGGGCTACTCTCAGCGGGTGATAGGAGACCGGGAGGTGGAACGGCCTGTGGCCTTTGGGAGACTGGAACACCCGGCGCAGCGAAACGCGCTAAGGTATCGATGCCTGGTGGACGGCGCAGAAGTGAATGATATCACCAGCCAGGGCCTAAGTGTATACACCGATGGCAGTAAAATAAATGGCAAGGTCGGTGCGGCGTTTTCCGTTTGGGAGAACGCCGTAGAGATCAAGGCCAAGAAACTTAAATTGGAATCCTTCTGCACCGTCTACCAGGCAGAGCTGCTGGCTCTCCACGGCGCCATACAGGAAATAGTGAAGAGTGAGGCAGGGGAGAGCAGAATCCTGAGCGACTCGAGAGCGGCCTTAGAAACCGTAGTGAACGGTGTTTCCCTCCACCCACTGGCGTTCGAAATTAGAAAAAACCTAAAAACAATCAGTGAACGCGGCAAAATAATAGATCTATTTTGGTTAAAAGCTCACGTGGGATTGGAGGGCAACGAGCGCGCGGACGAGCTCGCAAAGGAAGCTGCACTCCACCTAAAGACCAAACCCAACTATGACAAATGTCCCGTTTCATTCGTCAAGCGACAGATCCGGTTGGAGTCGATGGACGAATGGAACGGGAGATACATAGAGGGGGAAACTGCCTCCACTACAAAGCTGTTCTTCCCGGACGCCGTGGAGGCCCATCGGATCATAAAAAAGATGCCAGTAGAGTCACTGATGACGCAGGTGTTTACGGGGCATGGCGGGTTCTCCGAGTACTTGCATAGATTCAAGTGCAAGGAGAGCCCGTCATGTGTCTGTGACCCTGCGGTAAGTGAAAGTGTGGTGCACGTACTAACGGAGTGCCCAGTGCATCTGCACATCCGAACCCAATTAGAAATAGAAATAGGATTAGAAATTAGTCTTAGGAACTTAAAAACAATAATAGAAAATAAGAACATAAGAATTAAGTTTATAGAATATTGTAAGAAAGTAACTAAGGATGTTTGTAATAGAAATAAGTAATAATAAAATTAACTAAAATATGTAATATAAGATTACATATAATTAGTAATAAAATTAGAAATAGTACACAACTAAATATAAACTTCTATAAAATAGTAATAATAAAATTAAACATAAAGGTCCCTAGGCTAGCAATAGATAGAATAAAGAAATAGAATAACTTTAAGATAATATAAAAATAAGCTATAAGTATAATATTGTATTTAAGAGAAGAGAAACAAACGATGTAATAGAAAATAAGATTATGTACCGTGGATAAATAAATAAAATAAAGAAGGGGAATGAGAGAATAGGATGAAACAATAAAATAGAACAGGGATAGGTATATAAAGTGGATGGATGAAAGGACCCCCAAAAAAGGTGATGAATGTTAAAGGAAAAGATGAAGTAGAAAGAGAAAGGACTCCTAAAAAGGAGTAGGACCCCATAGTGGGATATAGGTTTTCCCGAAACAGGGAATAGATAGGAGGTAAGTAAAAGAAAGTACAGAACAAGAAGTACTCTATTAACTTTAGGGGAACGAGAGTGGGCATAGCGCCCACAAAAAAAAAAAAAAAAAAAAAAAAAACCTAACCTAACCTAACCTAACCTAACCTAACCTAACCTAACCTAACCTAACCTAACCTAACCTAACCTAACCTAACCTAACCTAACCTAACCTAACCTAACCTAACCTAACCTAACCTAACCTAACCTAACCTAACCTAACCTAACCTAACCTAACCTAACCTAACCTAACCTAACCTAACCTAACCTAACCTAACCTAACCTAACCTAACCTAACCTAACCTAACCTAACCTAACCTAACCTAACCTAACCTAACCTAACCTAACCTAACCTAACCTAACCTAACCTAACCTAACCTAACCTAACCTAACCTAACCTAACCTAACCTAACCTAACCTAACCTAACCTAACCTAACCTAACCTAACCTAACCTAACCTAACCTAACCTAACCTAACCTAACCTAACCTAACCTAACCTAACCTAACCTAACCTAACCTAACCTAACCTAACCTAACCTAACCGGACGATCTATACGGCGGCGGTCGAGCCCGTAATCCTCTACGCGGCTAGCGCGTGGGCTCCCGCCAGCCAAAAACTTGGTATCAGGAAGCAGCTCGGAGCGATCCAGCGCAGTTTTGCGCAGAAGCTGACGAAGGCTTACAGGACCGCCTCTCTCAACTCGACCCTACTGCTCGCGGGAATACTCCCCCTTGACATCAGAGTGAGGGAAACCGCACTCCTTTACGAGGTCAAGAGGGGGTACTCCCAGCGGGTGGTGGGCGATCGGGAGATAGAGGCCCCTGTGGCCTTCGCCAGCTTAGAACACCCGGCGGAACGGAGGAGCGGGACGTTCGAATGCCTGGTGGACGGGGCGGAATTGGCCCAGCACGTCGGTGAAGGTCTTAGCATCTTCACCGACGGAAGCAAAATTGATGGGAAAGTCGGAGCGGCGCTGTCCATATGGAACGGCGCCGCCGAGACGAGTACCAGAAAATTGCGGCTGGAGTCCTACTGCTCCGTCTACCAGGCGGAACTTCTCGCCCTCCGGAACGCCGTGGAGGAGGCGCTCCGAAGCGGGCTTCCTGAGTGCGGCATCTTTAGCGATGCCAGGTCTGCCCTCGACGTCATCACCCGAGGTGATTCTCTCCACCCCATAGCGTTCGAAATAAAAAAGTTATTAAAACAAGCCGAGCAACGCACCCAGAAAATTAAATTTTTCTGGGTGAAGGCACACGTGGGGTTGGAGGGAAACGAGAGGGCGGACGTGCTCGCTAAAGAGGCCGCACAGCGTCTGAGGACCCGTGCGCACTACGACAAGTGTCCGGTTTCATTCGTCAAGAGACAGATCCGTCAGGAGTCTATTGACGAATGGAGCCGGAGATATGCGGACGGAGAGACGGCTTCGGTAACGAAGCTGTTCTTTCCGGACGCAGTCGAGGCGCACAGGGTCGTCAGGAAGATCGTCCTGGATCCTGTCCTTACGCAGGTGTTCACTGGGCACGGCGGGTTCTCCGAGTACTTGCATCGGTTCAAGTGCAAGGAGAGCCCGGCGTGCTTGTGTGACCCTGACGTGGAGGAGACGGTCCCACACCTCCTGCTCGAATGTCCCATCCATGCCAAAGAAAGGTTTGATATAGAAAATGAGATAAATTTTAAGCTAGATATAGATAATATACATAAGATAATAGTTGATAAAAGATTAGTACATAAGTTCGTAAAATACTGTAGATCCATAGGAAATAAGGTGATAAGTAGAAATAAGTAGATAATAAGTTACTAAATATATAATGTTCTATTATATAATATTAGTAATAAATTAATGTCTAAGAATATATGTACGCATAAGTCTGAATAATTAGTAGATATGAAGAAATAAGAATAAGTAGTAATATATAGATAATAAGAAGAGCTAGATGATATAAAGTTTAAATAAATAGAAAGAAATGTAAGATAAGATAAGATGTAAGTGTAATGATATGAGTTAAGAAGATACAGATAGATTAAGTTTTGAAATTGTATAAAACATAAGAGGAAAACAACTAAAAAATTATATAAAAAAGATCCCTTGTCCTGGATAGGGGGACAGAATAAAATAAAAAAAAAAAAAAAAAAACCTAACCTAACCTAACCTAACCTAACCTAACCTAACCTAACCTAACCTAACCTAACCTAACCTAACCTAACCTAACCTAACCTAACCTAACCTAACCTAACCTAACCTAACCTAACCTAACCTAACCTAACCTAACCTAACCTAACCGTCTAATTTCTTAAAATTTTTGTATGAAAACTATAGCGTGTGGCATATCGTTTAATTGGATTTTATAAATACTAACCGTTTTTGATATTTGCGACATTCCCCCTCCTCAAATTTTCGAAATTTTCCAAAATTCCCGAAATTTCGGTTGTTTTGTGAATTGCCAAAAATTTTTGTACGAAAACTATATTGTGTGGCATATCATTTAATTGGATTTTATATTAACTTACCGTTGCTGATATTTCTGACATCCGCACCCCTCAAATTTTCTTAATTTTCCAAATTTCCCGAAATTTCCGTTGTATTGTGAATTGTCAAAAATTTTTGTACTATCCGTACCCTAGATTATTTTATATTCTGGTTGTACTCGCCGAGACGCATCTCCCGACGTATCGTGCGTCGCGCTCCGGCAAAATTTAATTTTTGACTTTACCTCAATATATGGAAATCCACCTAAGTAACGTACATTGAAAACGAACATTGTCTAATTTCTTAAAATTTTTGTATGAAAACTATAGCGTGTGGCATATCGTTTAATTGGATTTTATAAATACTAACCGTTTTTGATATTTGCGACATTCCCCCTCCTCAAATTTTCGAAATTTTCCAAAATTCCCGAAATTTCGGTTGTTTTGTGAATTGCCAAAAATTTTTGTACGAAAACTATATTGTGTGGCATATCATTTAATTGGATTTTATATTAACTTACCGTTGCTGATATTTCTGACATCCGCACCCCTCAAATTTTCTTAATTTTCCAAATTTCCCGAAATTTCCGTTGTATTGTGAATTGTCAAAAATTTTTGTACTATCCGTACCCTAGATTATTTTATATTCTGGTTGTACTCGCCGAGACGCATCTCCCGACGTATCGTGCGTCGCGCTCCGGCAAAATTTAATTTTTGACTTTACCTCAATATATGGAAATCCACCTAAGTAACGTACATTGAAAACGAACATTGTCTAATTTCTTAAAATTTTTGTATGAAAACTATAGCGTGTGGCATATCGTTTAATTGGATTTTATAAATACTAACCGTTTTTGATATTTGCGACATTCCCCCTCCTCAAATTTTCGAAATTTTCCAAAATTCCCGAAATTTCGGTTGTTTTGTGAATTGCCAAAAATTTTTGTACGAAAACTATATTGTGTGGCATATCATTTAATTGGATTTTATATTAACTTACCGTTGCTGATATTTCTGACATCCGCACCCCTCAAATTTTCTTAATTTTCCAAATTTCCCGAAATTTCCGTTGTATTGTGAATTGTCAAAAATTTTTGTACTATCCGTACCCTAGATTATTTTATATTCTGGTTGTACTCGCCGAGACGCATCTCCCGACGTATCGTGCGTCGCGCTCCGGCAAAAAAGGCCCCCCCACCCACCCTATTGTCGCTCCATTAGGTAGGGTTGGGCTATACCGACAAGAGAACCTAAAACTGAGTATCAAAAATAGTCCAATTAGTTTAATAAAAAATTGAGCAGACGTGCCGCGCTACCTCAAAACCGGTGAAATACTTACCTGCGCTGATAATCCGGAACTGCCGCACCTGAAACAGAAGAGGAAATTAGAAACTATCATTGTATTTTATTATAAATAAATAAATATATTATATATACACTTTATACTAGAGATATTGACTTTATTAATAAATATTAGATTTAAAAACGTTAGACACATAGAAGTATTTTATTATATAATATATTACTATTAACCTATCATAGAGATAAGATTGACTGGTACCTGGAGTACCGAATCTTGACCATCAGGAATTGACTATTCGTGGACCCTCTACATCCACGAAGCATCCTTGACTTCTAAATATTGACGAGGACCCCCCATCCACCAACATGCCGAGCTTCCACACTCCCGTTAAGAGGCCTCTTTCCCCACCTAAACGCGACGCCGACGCCGGAGCCTCTGTAGGAGCAGGCCCTTCACGGAGCCAGTCAGTGGCCCAGGCGAGGCGCAGCATCGAGTCACGGCTTGATGCAGCGCCCGAAACCAGGGCCACTCCACTTATCATCCTACCGAAAAGGACGACCGCGGCCTCGACAACTTCAACTGCTCCGTCGATATCAACTGCTCCAACAACATCTGCAGCTCCAGCAGAGCGGAGAGGCACAGCCAAGTCCCAGCCAATGCCGGAGACAGGTTCCGACAGGCAGGACTCCCCCAAAAAAGGGAGTCCTGCCTACCTGAGCAGGACGGCGGAGGCTAAGGCGTGCCTCTTGAAGGCCCGGCTGCAAATCAATAACAGCCGGAACCTTAAGACGGAGATAAAGCTTGAGGTGATCGAGGCCGCGGAGCGACTTTACAGGCTGGTAAAGGACGCCGAGGAGGGCAAGCCCTACAGAGGGCGGACCGTAGAAGGAGGAAAGGGAAAGGTGTCGGAAAGGGAGGAGGCATCGAAGACGGTAGTGATTGACACGGAAGCCAAGGGACAAAGGAAAGACGAGAGAAATGAATTAGAAAGGGAACTCCTGGAAAGGCTGCAGGAACATGCAATTATGCTGAAGGAAAGCAAGAAGGAAATGGAAAAGATGAGTGAAGAGGTACAGAAGCACAGGGAAGAGATGCAAAAGACCAGAACGTATGCGAGTGTAGCTGCCGGTTCACCGAAAACCACACCAGAGGTGACTACGGCGCTACATTCCATAATTATAACATCACAAAATGAAGAAGAAACAGGAGATCAAGTGGTGGAAAAAATAAGGACCGTTGTAAACGCAAAGGAAGAAGGGATTAAGATTGACAGAATTAGGAAGGCAAAGGAAAGAAAGGTCATCATGGGTTTCCGCGACCAGGAGGAGATGGTGAAGGTCAAAGAAAGGCTCCGCACGGGGGGAAAAAGCCTAACTGTAGCGGACATTAAAAATAAAGATCCTCTGATATTAATTAAAGACTTGTTGTCCTGCCACACCAATGAGGAAATTCTGGGCGCGATTCGGGCCCAGAATAACCACCTTCTGGCCCAAGTCAGGAAGGAGGAAAGCAGGATGGAGGTCCGCTACAGGAGGAAGGCTAGGAACCCGTTGATGGCCCATGTAGTCCTCCAGGTGTCGCCGCAGATCTGGCGAACGTTCACGGAGGCCGGCGCGTTGCACATTGACATCCAAAGAGTCAAGGTCGAGGACCAGTCTCCCTTGGTCCAGTGCTCAAGGTGCTTGGGCTACGGCCATGGGAGGCGGTTCTGCCGGGGCTCTTTGGATGCCTGCAGCCACTGCGGTGGGCCGCACTTGAGGGCGGAGTGTCCCGATTGGATGGCAGCTGCAGCACCAACGTGCTGTAACTGCCTGAAGGCGAAGTTCGCCGAGACGGGGCACAACGCCTTTAGTGAGGACTGCCCAGTACGGAAGCGGTGGGACGCGCTGGCCAGATCCGCCATAGCTTATTGCTAAGGTGGTCCCCACCGTCCCGGGCCCGACAGCGACAGACGCGGACTCCGGCGCGCGGCCATACCTGGTGGCGCAGGCCAATCTCCAAAGAAGCGCAATGGCGACCAACGAATTTATGTTGATGGCATCAAAGAGGAGATTGGCCTTCGCACTGATCCAGGAGCCGTACGTCGGGGGCACCGGCCGGGTGAAGAGCTACGGGGCCGCCAGAATCTTCCAGTGCGCGGAACGGGAAGGGGGCCGGGTCAAGGCAGCCATAGCAGTCTACGACGTAGACTTGGATGCCTTGATCTGCCCCCAATTCACCACGACAAATATTGTCGTGGTGAAAATCCGTACCAGCGCCTGGGAGATGGTGGCGGTCTCGTATTACTTCGAACCCGATAAACCGGTTGAGCCACACCTCGATCATCTGAGGGGCGTCTGCCGCAGCTTGGGCCCGAGGCGCCTGCTAATAGGAGGGGACGCCAACGCAAAAAGTCTATGGTGGAGCCGGGAGATCGACCGAAGAGGAGAGGAGGTGTCTGGTTGGCTGGACGAGGCCGGCCTCCACGTGTTGAACGAAGGCGATACGCCAACGTTCTTCACTGTGCGAGGAGACAAGGCCTACTCCAGCCAGGTGGATGTCACCGCCTGTTCGGTCGATCTCTTAGAACGGATCCAGAACTGGACCGTCGAGGAGGACCTGACGAGCTCCGACCACAACACCATAACTTTCGAATTGACGCTGCAGAAAGGCCAAGGGATCGCGATCAAAAACACAACTAGAATATATAACACTAAAAAGGTAAATTGGACGGAATTTGGTAATGTTTTTAAAAATTATACTACAGAACACAATTTGAACAAAAATGAAATAGTCAAAGTAAAAAATGTAAAAGAATTAGAAAGCAAAATTGAAAAATATACAGAAATAGTAACGAAAGTAAGTACTGACGTCATTCCGAAAAAGAAAACAAACGCTAAATATGCGATCCCTTGGTGGTCAAAGGAGCTCGAAAGGTCCAGACGGGAAATGATGCGACGGAAACGCCGCATCAGATGGGCGGCACCTGTGAGGAAGGCGTGTGTGATCCGGGCCTATAAAGAGGCCAAGGAGGCCTACGAAACTATGACCACAGCTGCCCAGACTCGGAGCTGGAAGGAGTTTTGCGGAAAACAGACCAAGGAAGGACTGTGGGATGGGATATATCGAGTAATGGGCAGGTTGACCAAGCGGCACGAAGATGCGCCACTCGTGAGGGACGGGCAAATCCTGGGTCAGGAGGAATCGGCAAGATTCCTTGCCGAGACCTTCTACCCGGACGACCCTCACGAGGAGGATAATGAGGATCACCGGCGCACCAGAGAGCTCGCCTCGCACGTGAACGACTGGGTCCATGGTGAGGTACATGACCCACCGTTCACGCTGGGGGAGCTGACTGCGGCGCTGGTGACCTTCAATCCGAAGAAGGCGCCCGGGTCGGACGGCCTGACCTCCGATATCTGTGCGCAGGCGATCAACCAGGATCCGGAGTCATTCCTAGCACTGGCTAACAAGTGCCTAGAACTGGCCTACTTTCCGAAGATCTGGAAGGAGGCCACGGTCGTTGTGCTGCGGAAACCGGGTAAGGATGATTACTCGGTTCCCAAGGCACACCGACCGATAGGACTGTTGCCAGTGCTGGGAAAGATCCTGGAAAAGATGTTGGTGGGTAGGCTAAAATGGCACATTCTACCGAGAATGAGCCACCGCCAATACGGCTTTATGCCACAAAGGGGCACCGAGGACTCCCTCTATGATCTGATGAGTCATGTCAGGACTAAACTTCGAGAGAAGAAGGTCCTGATCATGATATCGTTGGACATAGAGGGAGCCTTCGATAGCGCCTGGTGGCCGGCCATAAAGGTCCGGTTGGCGGAAGAACGCTGCCCACCAAACATCAGAAGGATGGTCGCCAGCTATCTGGATGATCGGATGGTCAGGGTCCGATACGCGGGCGCCGAGTCAGCTCGCAGGACAGTTAAGGGTTGTGTTCAAGGATCTATCGGAGGGCCAATCCTGTGGAACCTCCTCCTCGATCCCCTTTTGCAGGGGCTCGAGCGCCGGGGCGACTATTGTCAAGCATTTGCTGACGATGTCGTCCTGGTGTTTGATGGGGGTTCCACGGGAGAAGCACAGAGGCAGGCCAATGCGGCTCTAGCCTATGTTCGGGATTGGGGTGTCAGAAATAAGCTCAAGTTTGCGCCACACAAGACCCAGGCGATGCTGATGACAAACAGACTTAAGTATGACACCCCAATCCTGCGCATGGGCGGAGTCGACATTGGTCTCTCAAACGAGATCAAGCTGCTTGGCCTAACGATAGACCGAAAACTGACCTTTAACGGTCATGTGACGCAGGCGTGCGCTAAGGCTATAAGCCTCTTCAAAGTGCTCGCGAGGTCGGCCAAGGTCCAGTGGGGGTTGGGACCCGAAGTGATCCGGACGATCTACACGGCTGCGGTGGAGCCCGTGATCTTGTATGCCGCAAGCGCATGGGCTCCGGCCAGCCGTAAGCTGGGTGTAAGGAAGCAGCTCGGAGCCATCCAGCGCAGCTTTGCGCAGAAGATGACGAAGGCCTACAGGACTGTCTCCCTCAACTCGGCCCTGCTGCTGGCGGGGGTGCTCCCCCTTGACATAAGGGTGCGGGAAACCGCACTCCTTTATGAAGTCAAGAGGGGGCACTCTTGCGAGGTAGTGGGAGACCGGGAAGTGGAGGCTCCTGTGGCCTTCGTCAACTTGCCGCACCCGGCGGAACGGAGGAACGGGACGTTCCAATGCCTGGCGGACGGGGCGGAACTGGCTCAGCACGTCGGTGAGGGTCTTAGTATCTTCACCGACGGAAGCAAGATTGACGGGAAAGTCGGAGCGGCGCTGTCCATATGGAACGGCGCCGCCGAGACGAGTACCCGAAAGTTGCGGCTGGAGCCGTACTGCTCCGTTTACCAGGCGGAACTCCTCGCCCTCCGCGAAGCCGTGGAGGTAGCGCTCCGTAGCGGGCTTCCTGCGTGCGGCATCTTCAGCGATGCCAGGTCCGCCCTTGAAGTCGTCACCAGAGGTGATTCCCTCCACCCCCTAGCGTTTGAAATAAAGGTAAAATTAAACATGGCCGAGAAACGCGCCCAGAAAATTGATATTTTCTGGGTGAAGGCACATGTGGGGTTGGAGGGAAACGAGAGGGCGGACACGCTCGCTAAGGATGCCGCACAGCACCTGAAGACCCGTGCGCATTATGACAAGTGTCCGGTTTCATTCGTCAAACGACAGATCCGACAGGACTCGATTGGCGAATGGAGCCGGAGATACGCGGACGGAGAGACGGCTTCGGTGACGAAGCTGTTCTTTCCGGACGCAGTCGATGCGCACAGGGTCGTAAGGCGGATCGTCCTGGATCCGATACTGACGCAGGTGTTCACGGGGCACGGCGGTTTCTCCGAGTACTTGAACCGATTCAAGTGCAAGGAGAGCCCGGCGTGCCAATGTGACCCTGACGTTCAGGAGACGGTCCCACACCTCCTACTCGATTGTCCCATCCACGCAGTGGATAGATACAACCTAGAATGTAGTATTAATTGTAAATTAGAAATAGATAACATACATAGGATAGTTAAAAATAAGCCAATAGCAAATAAGTTCTTAGAATATTGCAAACTAATAGTAATTAAAGTAAATAATAGAAATAAGCTATAAATATAGATTACTAAGTATATAATTGAGTATTATATACGATTAGTAACTAAGATTAGATAATAAGATAGAATATATGGTAATAGATTAAGATAAATAGATTAAAGTGTAAACTAGGATAAGTTATGTATTAGAGAAGTAGAAATAGATATATTATTAATAAACATAAAACAAGAAAAAAATATACAAAAAAAGATAATGAAAATCCCTTGTCCTGGATAGGGGGTAAAAAAAGATAATGAAAATCCCTTGTCCTGGATAGGGGGTACGAGGATGGGACGCAGAGTCCCAAAAAAAAAAAAAAAAAAAAAAAAAAAAAAACCTAACCTAACCTAACCTAACCTAACCTAACCTAACCTAACCTAACCTAACCTAACCTAACCTAACCTAACCTAACCTAACCTAACCTAACCTAACCTAACCTAACCTAACCTAACCTAACCTAACCTAACCTAACCTAACCTAACCTAACCTAACCTAACCTAACCTAACCTAACCTAACCTAACCTAACCTAACCTAACCTAACCTAACCTAACCTAACCTAACCTAACCTAACCTAACCTAACCTAACCTAACCTAACCTAACCTAACCTAACCTAACCTAACCTAACCTAACCTAACCTAACCTAACCTAACCTAACCTAACCTAACCTAACCTAACCTAACCTAACCTAACCTAACCTAACCTAACCTAACCTAACCTAACCTAACCTAACCTAACCTAACCTAACCTAACCTAACCTAACCTAACCTAACCTAACCTAACCTAACCTAACCTAACCTAACCTAACCTAACCTAACCTAACCTAACCTAACCTAACCTAACCTAACCTAACCTAACCTAACCTAACCTAACCTAACCTAACCTAACCTAACCTAACCTAACCTAACCTAACCTAACCTAACCTAACCTAACCTAACCTAACCTAACCTAACCTAACCTAACCTAACCTAACCTAACCTAACCTAACCTAACCTAACCTAACCTAACCTAACCTAACCTAACCTAACCTAACCTAACCTAACCTAACCTAACCTAACCTAACCTAACCTAACCTAACCTAACCTAACCTAACCTAACCTAACCTAACCTAACCTAACCTAACCTAACCTAACCTAACCTAACCTAACCTAACCTAACCTAACCTAACCTAACCTAACCTAACCTAACCTAACCTAACCTAACCTAACCTAACCTAACCTAACCTAACCTAACCTAACCTAACCTAACCTAACCTAACCTAACCTAACCTAACCTAACCTAACCTAACCTAACCTAACCTAACCTAACCTAACCTAACCTAACCTAACCTAACCTAACCTAACCTAACCTAACCTAACCTAACCTAACCTAACCTAACCTAACCTAACCTAACCTAACCTAACCTAACCTAACCTAACCTAACCTAACCTAACCTAACCTAACCTAACCTAACCTAACCTAACCTAACCTAACCTAACCTAACCTAACCTAACCTAACCTAACCTAACCTAACCTAACCTAACCTAACCTAACCTAACCTAACCTAACCTAACCTAACCTAACCTAACCTAACCTAACCTAACCTAACCTAACCTAACCTAACCTAACCTAACCTAACCTAACCTAACCTAACCTAACCTAACCTAACCTAACCTAACCTAACCTAACCTAACCTAACCTAACCTAACCTAACCTAACCTAACCTAACCTAACCTAACCTAACCTAACCTAACCTAACCGCCCCCTCAGGCAATTCTTGTGCGCTGGGTCTTCACACTAGATGCACGCCCATGCATGGGGGGAGATTTGTCGCGGGCTGTGGCACACAGTTCAGTGTGTGTACCTCTTGGTTGTATAACACATTCGAGGCCTTTGAGGGTTCCGCGAACATTCCTGACACCTTCTCTTCCGCCCATCCTGGGAACCTTCCTCCCTTCCACCACTTTCCCTTCCACTTTCCCTTTCCGCTCCTTTCTAGGCCCCTGCCGAGTACATTTGAAACACTATCAGAGTACACGACTAAACAGAGAACACGACTAAACAGAGAATAAAATTTACCACACCTAACCCTCCCCTCTCCCACTCCCTCTCCAAGCCCCTGCGGTCGCTAAGCCGCGGGATTCACTGTATACCGTTAGCAGGTCTCCCCGGTGTTGACCGCAGGGTCTACAAAAAAAAAAAAAAAACCTAACCTAACCTAACCTAACCTAACCTAACCTTTTTTTTTTTTTTTTTTTTTTGTTTTCGCGGAGAAAGTGTGTTACCACTACCGCCCGGCCTTCGTGGGGGGCGACCGAGCGGTTATGTTGGGGTCACCGTGCCTTACGACCCGGCGTAGAGTGACTGCCAGGGCCGAGTCCCTAACCGCACGGCATACCAACTAAAACTCCGCGGTGGCCTTCTTCGGCGCATTAGGGACGGCTGCGGGCTTCCTCTGACGAATGTCTAAGTTGTCGTCCGCAACCGCCCCTGCGCGGTGCCGCCTGGTGCGGCCCGTCTCCTGTTATGGGGGGGCTCAGACGCCCCCGCGCACCGAAGGACGCTCTCAGCGTCTACGGCAGCGTGAGGCCAACCAGCCACGCTGCCGTCCATCACGGGGGTCACAACAATATTGTGTGCAATGACGGACAGCCCCCTGCTGCCCGCCCGTGACCCCCGGTGGCCCCTATTAGTCGCCTTTTACGACAGGCAGGGGATACCGTGGTGGAATTCTCCAAACGCCCCCAATCCACAGGGCGGGAGACGCCGGTCAGTCGTCCACCCGGCGCCTCCTTCGTCTCCTCTGGCGGCGGGAGGGATCTTCGCGCTCCCGATCCCTCTCGGCACTCTCCTTCTGCGAGAGGACCACCTCGCAGAAGTGGGCCACCGCACGCCAGGCCTCCCGACTGCCGACCATGGAAGCGACCACGGCCGGCAGCGAGAGGTCTCCTCCGACGACTGATCTGAGAGCGCTGCGCTCCTCGTCCCAGGCTGGGCAAAACTCCAGTGTGTGCTGGGCCGTATCCAGCGGGCAGTTGTCACAATGGTGACACACGGCCGACACCTCCGTGCCAACAATTCGACACAGATACTCACCGAAGCAACCATGTCCGGTGAGCATCTGTGTCAATCGAAATGTAGCCGGGCCGTGGCGCCTGTCTAGCCATTCGGCAAAGACCGGGCGCACTGCCGCTACGACCCTCAGCCCCGCTGACGGGGCCTCCAGCCTGAGACGCCACTCCTCCACGGCGGCTCGCCGTAAGGAGGCCCTCATGGCCTCCACCTCCTTCAGGGCCGGACGCTGCCCGCGACTGAACGCCTCCTCCCGCCAATGAAAAACATCGGACAGGGATCGGGCGTCCAGATCCCAGGGCAGGAATCCGGCCAACATGCAAGCCGCCTCGTACGAGACCGTGCGGTATGCCCTGATCGCTCGCTGCGCTACTACACGTTGAGGATTGCGCAAAAGCGCAACGCAGCGATCGCTCAGGGAATCAGCCCAAACGGGACTGCCATACAGGGCCATGGACCGCACGACTCCGTGGTATAACCTTCGGCAAGGGATGCCAGGACCTTCCAGGTTGGGCAGCAGGCTAGAAAGAGCGCCCGCTGCCCGGGACAGTTTTGTCCGCATTGTCTCAAAATGGGTGCGAAACTCCCATCGGCTATCCAAGATCAAACCCAAATACTTCATGGTCTTGCCGATGGGAATCCGCACCCCCTCCACAACGATGTGGGCACCGGCCGGTGGCCCTTTCCGAGGCCTATGAAAACAAATGGCCTCGGTCTTTTCAAGGGCCACCTTCAAACCTAATCGTTGAATACGATTTACAACTTGGCCGGTGCCCGCCGCCGCCAATATTGCGGCATCCTGGAAAGTCCCAGATGTCGCCGTGACCAGCGTGTCGTCAGCGTAACAAGTCACGTCGACGCCCCGGAGATTGGCACCACGGAGCACCCAGTCGTACCCGATGTTCCACAGGAGAGGGCCCAAAACCGAGCCCTGTGGAACACCGCACGACATCGCTCTTCGGTGCCACCCGTCGGCGCCCGGATACACCACGTACCTATCAGAAAGGTACGCGTGCACCAGACGCCGGAGATAGGGCGGCACCACGTGGTACCGCAGTGCTTCGTGGATGCACGGCCAGGGCAGCGAATTAAACGCATTTGAAATATCAAGCGATACCGCTATTACTACACTGCCTCTGGCCACTGCATCCTCCGCCTGTGCCTTCACCCGCAGAATCGCGTGGACGGTGGAACGTCCCCTCCTAAATCCGTATTGTTCGTCGGCCAAGTTCGGACCGACCCTATCGAGGTGCTCGACGAGGCGAGCATGAACTATACGCTCGAAAAGTTTGGCGACCTCGTCGAGCAGCACGATGGGCCGGTAGGCCGACGGCGACTCTGCGGGTCTTCCTTCCTTCTTCAGCAGGACGAGCTTCCCGGTTTTCCAACGCGCCGGGAAGACGCCCTGCTCTAAACAGGCGGAGAACAAACTGCGGAGCCTCGGACCCAGGTGCTCGAGAGCCAGCACCAAGGCCCTCCCAGGAATGCCATCGAGCCCTGGGGCCGTGTTTTTGCTCCGCAGCCGAAGCACTACCGCCCGCATCTCAGCGGGCGAAACCTCCGGGATTTCCCTTGCCGAAGTCTCGTACGACGATGACGCCACTTCCGGTGGCGCCATCGGTGGAGGAGTGGTCTCCTCGGTGGCCGGAAACAAGGTCGCGACGACGTTGGCCAGTAAGTCTGGCCGGAGACTCTGCGACAGTGGGGGCGCCGCTGGTCGAAGCTTGTTCATAACCAAGCGATAGGGGCGCCCCCACGGGTCACCGTCGAGAGTCTCCAGGAACTCCTTCCTTGCCGCGACCTTGGCCCTGTGAACGGCCACCCGCAGCGCTCTCTTCGCCTCCTTATAGAGGCCGTAGAGCTGCCGCTCCTGGTCTGCGTGATCGTCCGCCCTCAATCGGCGACGGCGATGCCTGGCGAATCGACGGCGCGCAGCCACGCAAGACGCGCGCAACTGCGCTAACTCCGCCGACCACCAGTACACCTGCCGCCGCGGCGAACGGCGGAGGGCTCGGGGCATGGCGGCGTCGCAAACGTCCGACATTGCCACCCCGAACCACTCCGCCTCCTGCTCGACCCGTACCGGCCCGTCCGGCACGGGGAGCCACGATACGACCAGAGCGGCCAACACTAGGGCCTCTTTATCGAGGCGACGTAAAACCCACCGCGGGCCGTCCTGATTAGGGGCACTCGGTCCACCACTGGGCTGGATACTCGGGGACGCGGAGACGTCGAACCTTATGTAGCGATGGTCCGACAACGTCTCCACGCCCACGAGGACTCTCCAGCCCCGGACACGACGTGCAACGGCGGGGCTCGCAAACGAAAGATCGACAATCGACCCGCCGTTGTGCCGCACGCACGTGTCCACCGACCCCCTATTCAGGACGACCAGGCCGACAGAGATCGCCCAGTCCTCCAGGACCTCACCGCGAACGTCGGTCGCCGGCGAACCCCACACCATGGATTTGGCGTTGAAGTCGCCGGCGACGATCGCCGGGTGAGGTTGGCCTTGCTCCACCAGGGCCCCCAGTCGAACGAGAAAAGCCTCGAACTCGTAGAGGGGTCTGTTGGGAGAGAAATAAACTCCTACAACCCATACGTCTCCCAACAGAGCCGCGACGCATCCCTGGCCCTTCGCTACTTTTTCGAAGGGCGGGGAGCCTGCGGCACCCTGGGTGATGATGGCCACCGAACCGTCGAGGTCCCCGGCCCAGTTATCCCTGGGCGGGACGAAGTACGGCTCGGCGACCACGGCCACTTGCACCGACCACTGCGCCAGGCTTTGGGACAACAGGTCCTGGGCCCGGGCGCAGTGGTTGATGTTCGCCTGGAGGATCTTCAGGTCCATTACTGGGCGATCTCTTCTACACCTTCCATCGCGGCCACTCTTTGCGGTGGGTTCTCAGCCGGTCTCCTACGTGAGCGTCGTCGGTTATTCCGGGCAGAGGCTGAACACGACTTCCCGCCAAGCTGATGCCCGGCGGGCTTGTTAGCTGCAGCACAAACGACGCAGCTCGGTGCATCCTCGCACTGGCGAGCTTTATGTCCCGGCTTGCCGCAGCGGTAGCAAAGACCGCTGCGATCCGGCCCTTCACTGCAATTATTTTGCGCATGACCGTGCTCGAGGCAACGGTAACAGCGCATCGGACGCGCCTCGAGCACGGTCACTCTAGCCACCGTCCAACCCACCATCAGGCGGCCCGCCTTGATTTTCTGGGCCGCCTTGACCGGCACTCTGGCCCACACTGAGCTCAGGCCAGAGCGATCGGGCCGGATTTGCCCCACCTTAATTGCCTCTGCGGCACACTCACCGGCACTGCAGAGGGCCGCTGCGACTGTCTCCGGAGTTGCTGCCGGATCCAAGTCAGACAGCCGCAGTTCCGAACATTTGGTGGGCCGGGAGACTCTGACATCTTCCGACTCACCGAAACATTCCCTCAGCCTTGCGGCGAGGGAATCGGCCCTCTGTTCAGACTCGGCTCCGGGCACCTCGTATAACATGGCACCCGCAGCCGAGACTTTCGGCTTCAGCCTGTCAATATTCAGGCCGGTGAGGCTCACGCGTTGCTGGGCCTCCGTCAATACCTTTGCATACGTCAGCCCCTTCGCAACCGCAGCTGGTGTCAACGAAATGACTATCGCTGCGGAGCGCGGCGGACGCAGTTTTGGCTCCGGCCGACGGGGCTGCCGCTGCTTATTTGTCGCAGGCGTCGCGGACGGCTTGGGCTTCTTCCTTTTGCCCACAACCACCGTCCACCCCTCGTCCATTGACGCTGGGGCCGGTGGCAGTGGGCGCGGCTCCGAAGCACTTTGCGATGTGTGTGCTGGTCCACTCGTCTTATCCTTTTGAGGCTTCTGCACATGTCCTGATTGGGCAGCTCTCTTCTTGCCTTTCTTGACAGGCATATCATTGGTCGGCACATTGGACGGCCCAGCAATGGCCTGCGGTGGGGCTGTGGAAGGCCCAGCCACGGGAGCAGGAGTAGGGGGAGTGGACTGGAGCGAGCTCTTCCCCTTTCCTCTTCCCTTTCCCTTATCGACGGAGGACTGGGGTTTTCCTCCCACGAATCCCCCCTGGACGGGGAGTTCCACAACCCCAGTCCGTTTTTCATGGGCCAAAGGTGGTCTCTGAGCCGGCCCGATGAGAACCGACTCTAGTCGCGCCTGGAGTCGCGCCTCCATCCTTTCCAGGATATCTTCAGCCGGCTGAACCTTAGATGCCGCCTCCAGCTCATCTAATCGGCGCCGAAGGGAGGCGTTCTCCTCCGTCAACTTTTTCACGTCCGCCTCCAGACGCGCACTGTGCTCTCTCATCCTCTTCGTCTCCTCCTCGAGGCGAGACATCACCACGGTCTCATCGTGTCGTTGGTCGACATATTTTGCTATCGTGTCGACCACGAAATTCAATGTTTTTTGGCTCGTGCCCTTGAGATTGCCCGATTTCCGGACAACCATTCGCACGAGCTCCCCGCAGTTGATCAGGTCCTCTCGGAGAATGACCCGTGACTCGTCCAACTCCATCATGGGTACGCCGGGCTCCGTTGGAGCTTTCAGGTACGCCTGAACGCGTTCCGCCATTTCTTTCTCCGCCTCGGCACGGAGAGCAACACGCCTTTGCGCCTTTACATCCCGCTGGGCTCTGGATAGGCCAGGGTGTTTCCCCGCAGATGAAGTGGGGCGACTTGGGATCTTCGGTGGTGGACCGAACTCTTCGCTACTTTCCGAGTCGCCAGACCGCGATCTCACCGAATCCACCTCACTTTCCTCCCAAAGGCGTCCTTTACATCGCCTCGAGGATTTGGCACTTCTCATAGGCTCATTCATTGGCGCTGGCGCCAAGAATGGCGTATCAACAACTACTGCAGGAAGGCTGAGTGGTACACTCACGCCCTCTCCTGCACGTCCTCCATCGTTGGGACTGGTCCCTTCGAACTCCGCCCCTCCAGCCCCGGATTCCGGAACGGGAGTAGGCAATCTCGTCAATTTTATTATTGGTTGTTTAGAAAAATCCATAAGATTCCCACGAGTGTGGGGGAAATAAACAGTCCGCCCAGGCAGAGCCCCCTGTACCTGGGTAAGCCTAACGTAACCCGCCAGAGGGTCGGCCGGTACTCTGGCGGGGGTCGCACTAGTGACCGAACTACCCATCGGCCATGCATCCCCTCGCGGTGCGCCGCCGCTTGGGATTCGGGGTAACTTTTTATAGAGGTTTTCTCCCTCGCGGTCCGGGCGGTTAAGCCAAGACCCTCGGTCCAGCAGGAGCGCGAGACATGACCACGGACCTCCATACCGGATTACGATTTACGACGGCGACAGCGGAAGAGAAAGAGTTCCCCCCCACTGCCTGCTCGGGGCGGGGTTAGCGCACACCGAGCCCGTCGACACCCCCAGGACAGAACCGGGAGTCGCCCGATGAACGGGCCCACCAAGACAGGACGACGGCCGCCGCAAGAGACGACAACCGCCAACCAACTGTTGTCAGGATATTAGCCGTCGCGCCGATCAACGAGATCGACGCGCCGTTGCCCAGGGTGCACCGCGTGGAGGTTTCCTGACTTCGCACCCCAACCTAACCTAACCTAACCTAACCTAACCTAACCTAAACTAACCTAACCTAACCTAACCATTGACTAATTTCCAAAAATTTTTGTATGAAAACTATATTGTGTGGCATATCATTAAATTGGATTTTATAGATACTTACCGTTGCTGTTATTTCTGACATCCGCACCCCTCAATTTTTCTTAATTTTCCAAATTTCCCGAAATTTCCGTTGTTTTGTTGATTGTCAAAAATTTTTGTACTATCCGTACACTAGATTATTTGATATTCTTGTTGTACTCGCCGAGACGCATCTCCCGACGTATCTTGCGTCGCGCTCCGGCAAAAAAAAAGGCCCCCCCACCCACCCTATTGTCGCTCCATTAGGTAGGGTTCGGCTATACCGTGAGGAGAGCCCCAATAAAAAACCTTCGATTATTGTGCCACACGTCCTTTAAAGCTAAAATAAGATAAAAATACTTACCGGAAAGAATACTTACCATACACTGCGCCGCTCCACACGATCGGGAACTGCCGCTCACCTGAAAGAAAACAAACGGAAATTAATTATATAGACTTTTTGTGCTTATATGCATGTATTATATTTAATGACGTTGTAAGCTATCTACACTTACAATCAAACACAATTTGACATATCAACAATAAATTGACAGTATATATAGACCACTTCGTGAACCTTTACATTCACGAAGAATTTTATTTTATTAAACCTTTGACGACAACCCCCTAATCCACCAAAATGCCGATCTCCCACACGCCGGTGAAGAAGACAACTTCTCCACCAAAGAGAGACGCTGAGGCTGACACCTCAGAGAGGGCAGGACCCTCCCGGACCCAGACGGTGGCTCAAGCGAGACGCAGTATTGAGTCTCGGCTTGATGGAGCCGTCGATACTAGAGCCACCGCAACGACCACCACGGCAGTTCGAACTAAAGCTGCCGTAGCCGCAACAATAACAGCGCCAACAGTATCCGTTGCCGAGAGGAAAGCCGTAGCCAGAAAGCTGAACGTCACCGAAGTGATCGATTCTGATAGGCAGGACTCCCCTCAAAAGGTTAGCCCTGCCTATCAGAGTAGAATGGCAGAGGCAAAGGCATGGCTCATGAAGGCCAAGCTTCAGATAAATAACAGCCGGAATCTGAAAAGCGAAATAAAGGCTGACGTAATCGAAGCAACGGATAGGTTGTATAGGCTGGTCAAGGACTCCGAGGAGGGGAAGCCTTACAAAGGACGGGATGCGGAAGGAGCGAAAGGGAAAGAAAGTCGAAAGATAGAGGAGAAAATAGGGATTGACGAAATTATTGATAGGAAAGGAATAGAAGAAAGGTATAGACTAGAAAAGGAACTCCTCAGCAAGTTGGAGGAACACGGAAGACTGCTGAAGGAGGGAAAGCAGGAAATGGAAAGACTGAATGAAGAGATTAGGACACACAAGGAAGAAATGGCCGCAAACAGAACCTACGCGAGTGTAGCTGCCGGTCAACATAAAATTACTGAAAAGACTACGGCGCTACACTCTATCGTCGTGACTTCCAAAGATGAAGAGGAGACTGGAGACGAAGTAGTCGAGAAGATCCGAAGAGCGGTCAACGCAAAGGAAGAGGGACTCAAAATCGACAGAATAAGGAAGGCCAAAGAGAGGAAAGTTATTATGGGCTGCCAGGACAAGGAAGAACTAGCAAAGATTAAAGAGCGGCTGAGAAAAGAGGGGAAAAACTTGGATGTCCAAGATATAAAAAAAAAAAAAAACAAGGATCCCCTCATCATCGTTAAAGATCTTCTCAGCTGCCACACTAACGAAGAGGTCTTAGGCGCCATAAGGGCCCAAAACAAAAGTCTCCTGGCCCAAATCGGAAAAGAAGAAGACCGCATGGAAGTCCGGTATAGAAGGAAGGCTCGGAATCCTCTGATGGCCCATGTGGTCATCCAGGTGTCGCCCATGATATGGAGAAGCTTCACAGCAGCTGGCGCGATCCACGTCGATATCCAGAGGGTCAAGGTGGAGGACCAGTCTCCCCTGGTCCAGTGCTCGAAGTGCTTGGGCTACGGCCATGGGAGGCGGTTCTGCCGGGGCTCACTGGATGTCTGCAGTCACTGTGGCGGACCGCACCTGAAGGCGGAGTGCCCAGATTGGATGGCAGCAGCAGTACCAACGTGCTGCAACTGCCTCAAGGCGAAATTCGCCGAGACTGGGCACAACGCCTTCAGCGAAGTCTGCCCAGTGCGCAAGAGGTGGGACGCGCTAGCCAGGTCCGCCATGGCGTATTGCTAAGGTGGTCCCTACAGCGCAGGGCTCAGGTGCGACTGGCGCGGACTCCGACACGCGGCCATACCTGGTGGCGCAGGCCAATCTCCAGAGAAGTGCCCTAGCGACCGAAGAATTTATGTCAGTGGCAACGGAGAGGAGATTGGCCTTCGCACTGATCCAGGAGCCGTATGTCGGAGGCACCGGTCGAGTGAAGAACTACGGGGCCGCCAGGATCTTCCAGTGTGCGGATCGGGTTGACGGGCGGGCTAAGGCAGCCATCGCGGTCTATGACGGAGACTTGGATGCCTTGGTCTGCCCTGATTTCACCACGACCAACATAGTCGTGGTGAAAATCCGTACCAGCGCCTGGGAGATGGTGGTGGTCTCGTGTTACTTCGAACCTGACAAGCCAGTTGAGGAATACCTCAACCAGTTGAGAAGCATCTGTCAAAGCCTGGGCCCGAGGCGCTTATTGATTGGTGGGGACACCAATGCAAAAAGCCCATGGTGGAGCCGGGAGATCGACCGAAGAGGAGAGGAGGTGTCCGGGTGGCTGGAGGAGGCGAGTCTCCACGTGTTGAACGAAGGTGAAACACCGACGTTCTTCACTGTGAGAGGGGACAGAGCCTGTTCCAGCCAGGTGGATATCACCGCCTGTTCGGTCGACCTCCTGGATAGAATCTGTGCTTGGAAAGTCGAGGAGGACCTGACGAGCTCTGACCATAACACGATCACCTTCAATATTACACTACAGAAGGGCCAGGGAGTCGCAATCAAAAGGACCACTAGAATTTATAATACTAAAAAAGCTAATTGGAATGAATTTGGACGTAACTTTAAAAATTATATTAGTGAGCACAAAATTAATATAGACGAAATAAACAAAACCGACAACATAGAAGATCTTGAAAAATTAATTGGAAAATACTCAAAATTGATAGTAAACTGTAGTGAAGAAAGTATACCGAAACAAAAACAAAACCTTAAATATGCGATTCCCTGGTGGTCAAAAGAGCTCGAAGGGTCCAAACGCGACATGATGCGGAAGAAACGCCGCATCAGATGGGCGGCACCAGTGAGGAAGGAGCGGGTCATCCGAGAGTACAAGGCGGCAAAGGACAAATATGAGAGAGAGACGAAGGAAGCCCAGACCAAAAGCTGGATGCAGTTCTGTGGCAAACAAAGCAAGGAAGGGCTATGGGATGGGATCTATCGGGTAATGGGCAGGCTGACCAAGCGGCACGAGGACGCGCCACTCGTGAGGGACGGGCAAACTCTGGGTCAGGAGGAATCGGCAAGATTTCTTGCCGAGACCTTCTACCCGGACGACCCTCACGAGGAGGATGATGAGGATCACCGGCGCACCAGAGAGCTCGCATCGCACGTGAACGACTGGGTCCATGGTGAGGTACATGACCCACCGTTCACGCTGCGGGAGCTCACTGGGGCGCTGGTGACCTTCAATCCGAAGAAGGCACCCGGCTCGGACGGCCTGACCTCCGATATCTGTTCGCAGGCGATCACCCAAGATCCGGAGTCTTTCTTAGCACTGGCTAACAAGTGCCTAGAGCTGGCCTATTTTCCGAGGATTTGGAAAGGGGCCACGGTCGTTGTGCTGAGGAAGCCGGGTAAGGATGATTACTCGGTTCCCAAGGCACATCGGCCGATAGGACTGTTGCCAGTGCTGGGAAAGATTCTGGAGAAGATGCTGGTGGGTAGGCTAAAATGGCACATCCTTCCGAGGATGAGCCACCGCCAATATGGATTTATGCCACAGAGGGGCACCGAGGACTCCCTCTATGATCTGATGAGTCATGTCAGGACTAAACTTCGAGAGAAGAAAGTCCTGATTATGATATCATTGGACATAGAGGGAGCCTTCGATAGCGCCTGGTGGCCGGCCATAAAGGTCCGATTGGCGGAAGAACGCTGCCCACCAAACATCAGAAGGATGGTCGCCAGCTATCTGGATGATCGGATGGTCAGGGTCCGATACGCGGGCGCCGAGTCAGCTCGCAGGACCGTTAAAGGTTGTGTTCAAGGATCTATCGGAGGGCCAATTCTGTGGAACCTCCTCCTCGATCCTCTTTTACAGGGGCTCGAGCGCCGGGGCGACTATTGTCAAGCTTTTGCTGACGATGTCGTCCTGGTGTTTGATGGTGGTTCCACAGAAGTAGCTCAGAAGCAGGCCAATGCCGCACTGGCCTATGTGCGGGATTGGGGTGTTCGAAACAAGCTCAAGTTCGCGCCTCATAAGACCCAGGCGATGGTCATAACAAACAAGCTTAGGTACGACACCCCAATCCTGCGCATGGGCGGAGTCGACATTGGTCTCTCAAACGAGATTAAGCTGCTTGGCCTAACGATAGACCGAAAACTGACCTTTAACGGTCATGTGAAGCAGGCGTGCGCAAAGGCTATCAGCCTGTACAAAGTGCTCGCAAGGTCAGCCAAAGTCCAGTGGGGGTTGGGACCCGACGTGATCCGGACGATCTATACGGCTGCGGTGGAGCCCGTGATCTTGTATGCCGCAAGCGCATGGGCTCCAGCCAGCCGTAAGCTGGGTGTAAGGAAGCAGCTCGGAGCGATCCAGCGCAGCTTCGCGCAGAAGATGACGAAGGCCTACAGGACTGTCTCCCTCAACTCGGCCCTGCTGCTGGCGGGGGTGCTCCCCCTTGACATAAGGGTGCGGGAAACCGCACTCCTTTATGAGGTCAAGAGGGGGCACTCTCGCGAGGTAGTGGGAGACCGGGAGGTGGAGGCTCCTGTGGCCTTCGTCAGCTTGGACCACCCGGCGGAACGGGGGAACGGGACGTTCCAATGCCTGGCGGACGGGGCGGAACTGGCCCAGCACGTCGGTGAAGGTCTAAGTATCTTCACCGACGGAAGCAAGATTGACGGGAAAGTCGGAGCGGCGCTGTCCATATGGAATGGCGTCGCCGAGACGAGTACCCGAAAACTGCGGCTGGAGCCGTACTGCTCCGTCTACCAGGCGGAACTTCTCGCCCTCCGGGAAGCCGTGGAGGTAGCGCTCCGTAGCGGGCTTCCTGCGTGCGGCATCTTCAGCGATGCCAGGTCCGCGCTTGAAGTTGTCACCAGAGGTGATTCCCTCCACCCCCTAGCGTTTGAAATAAAATGTTTATTAAAAATAGCCCAGAAACGCGCCCAGAAAATTAACATTTTCTGGGTGAAGGCGCACGTGGGGTTGGAGGGAAATGAGAGGGCGGATCAGCTCGCGAAAGAGGCCGCACAGCACCTGAAGACCCGTGCGCACTACGACAAATGTCCGGTTTCATTCGTCAAGCGACAGATCCGACAGGATTCGATTGACGAATGGAGCCGGAGATACGCTGATGGAGAGACGGCTTCGGTGACGAAGCTGTTCTTTCCGGACGCTGTCGAGGCGCACAGGGTTGTAAGGCGGATCGTCCTGGATCCGATACTGACGCAGGTGTTCACGGGGCACGGCGGCTTCTCCGAGTACCTGCACCGATTCAAGTGCAAGGAGAGCCCGGCGTGCCAATGTGACCCTGACGTTCAGGAAACGGTCCCACACCTCCTGCTCGTGTGTCCCATCCACGCCAAACAGAAGTACGACCTAGAACAGAAGATCGGTAAAAATATTAACGAAAGTACGATACCAGATATAATGAAGGAAAAAGATACTGTATACACTTTCTTGAAATATTGTGATGAAATAGTAAGGAAGACAATAATAAAAAATAGGCAATAAGTACAAATTACTAGATTATATAATATATATTATATAAGGTTAGTAATAAAACATAGGATAAAAGAGAAAGTATAAAGTGTTTGTTATATAATATATAAGAGAATAGTGATAATTAGATAGAAAATAGATAAGAAAGTACAATAAGGATAAACTGTAATACTAAAGTCAACTGACAAGAGATAATAGGAAAATAAGTAAATGTAAATTAGATTAAAAAAGTAAAGTTAAATATCGTAGTTAATAATATAAATATTTTTAAGCTACTGTAAAATATATATAGGCTATTAAAAATAAGACAGTACAAAAACAATCCCTTGTCCTGGATAGGGGGAAAGAGAGTGAGGCGCAGAGCCTCACATTTAAAAAAAAAAAAAAAAAAAAAAAAAACCTAACCTAACCTAACCTAACCTTTTTTTTTTTTTTTTTTTTGTTTTCGCGGAGAAAGTGCGTTACCACTACCGCCCGGCCTTCAAGGGGGGCGACCGAGCGGTTATGTTGGGGTCACCGTGCCTTACGACCCGGCGTAGAGTGATTGCCGGGCCGAGTCCCTAACCTATGTACACCGCACGGCATACCAACTAAAACTCCGCGGTGGCCATCTTCGGCGCATTAGGGACGGCTGCGGGCTTCCTCTGACGAATGTCTAAGTTGTCGTCCGCAACCGCCCCTGCGCGGTGCCGCCTGGTGCGGCCCGTCTCCTGTTATGGGGGGGGCTCAGATGCCCCCGCGCAACCTAACCTAACCTAACCTAACCTAACCTAACCTAACCTAACCTAACCTAACCTAACCTAACCTAACCTAACCTAACCTAACCTAACCTAACCTAACCTAACCACTTAAAGATAAACAAACTGTACATAAATTTTTAAGATACTGTAAACAAATAGCAAATAAGACAATAGATTTAAACAAGTAAGTAAAAATAGATTACTAAATATATAATAAACAATTATATATAATTAGTAATTAAGTAAGAAGGAATGTATAGGAAATAAGAAAATAAAGTAAGCAAAATAGTTGTTAAGTAGTGATGTTAAGATTTTGATTTAAGATAGATAGACCATAGAAATAAACTAAATAAGGAAATTTAAGATTAATAAGAGTCTGTTTAGTTGTAAGTTCTAAAAAATGTAAAGAAAAAGAAAGATAAAAAATACAAAAAAAGTAAGCAATATCCCTTGTCCTGGATAGGGGGATTGAAAAAAAAAAAAAAAAAAAAAAAAAAAAACCTAACCTAACCTAACCTAACCTAACCTAACCTAACCGTCTAATTTCTTAAAATTTTTGTATGAAAACTATAGCGTGTGGCATATCGTTTAATTGGATTTTATAAATACTAACCGTTTTTGATATTTGCGACATTCCCCCTCCTCAAATTTTCGAAATTTTCCAAAATTCCCGAAATTTCGGTTGTTTTGTGAATTGTCAAAAATTTTTGTACGAAAACTATATTGTGTGGCATATCATTTAATTGGATTTTATATTAACTTACCGTTGCTGATATATCTGACATCCGCACCCCTCAAATTTTCTTAATTTTCCAAATTTCCCGAAATTTCCGTTGTTTTGTGAATTGTCAAAAATTTTTGTACTATCCGTACCCTAGATTATTTTATATTCTGGTTGTACTCGCCGAGACGCATCTCCCGACGTATCGTGCGTCGCGCTCCGGCAAAAAAAGGCCCCCCCACCCACCCTATTGTCGCTCCATTAGGTAGGGTAGGGCTATACCGTTGCGAGAGCCTTTAACAAAAATTTGTTCTGTTGATAAATATTTGGATGCCACACGTGAGTTAACGCCTAAACAAGATAAAAACACTTACCAGGAATATACTTACCTTACGCTGCGTTGCTCCACACGCCAGAAACGATCTCTGACCTGAAAAGGAATAGAGAAAATTAGACACAAATTATTTTATTGACTTATTGTGCTTGTAGGCACATTTATATACTATAAGGACTTTGAATTTAGCTAGACTAAATTTAAAAACTGTTTTGGACTTTATATATTGTATTTTATATTTCATTAAGTTAAATTGACTTTTATACGACCAAGCCATTTACACTTGGCATATACCTGATTGACGAGTCCCCCTATCAGTCCCAATCTCCCCTCCCACAATGTTTGGTTTCCGCACGCCGGCTAAAGACAGCAGCAGAGTGGCTTCTAAATCGCCCGAGGCAAGCTCGCAGGAAACGAGCAGAACTACTGTTGCGCAAGCCCGGCGGAGTATTGAGACGAAGCTGGATAGTACAGCAGAACCCAGGACCGCCGGGTTGGCGAAACAGAAATCTGGAACCGTTGGAATGACCACTCTGGCGAAGAAGCCTATAACAAATGTTGACCTGACGGTGATTGAAAAATCACCAACAAAAGAAGTGGAATACACGAGCAGGACAGCTGAAGCAAAGGCTTGTCTTATCAAGACGAAGCTGCAGATAAACAACAGCAGGAATTTGAAAACTGAAATTAAGACAGAAGTTATAAACGCCGCAGAAAGACTGTACAGATTAGTGAAGGAAGCGGAAGAGGGAAGATCGTATAAGGAAAAAGAAATACAAAGGAATAGGACAGGAGAACAAAGGAAAAATGATGAAGAAGAGACCGTATCGAAGGAAGACAAAACCAGAAGGGATAAGGAAGAACAAAAGGATATTTTGGAAAAATTAGAAGAAAACACGAAATTACTGAAGGAGAATAAGAAGGAAATTGAAAAGATAAATGAACTAATAACCAAAGGAGTAGAGGAATGGAGGAGCCAAAGGACGTACGCGAATGTGGCTGCCGGCTCACAAAGTGGAAAATCACCGAGTGTAGCTACGGCGCTACATTCCATAGTAGTTACGTCAAGGGACGAACAGGAAACAGGCGATGAAGTGGTAGAGAAATTAAGGAAAGTGGTTAATGCAGCAGAAGAAGGAATTAAAGTAGACAACATCAGGAAAGGAAAGGAAAGAAAAGTAATAGTAGGTTTTCAAGACAGACAAGAGTTAACTAAAGTGAAGGATAAGATAAATAAAGCAGGAAATTTGAATGTTGAAGAAGTGAAAAATAAGGACCCACTCATCGTACTAAAGGACGTCCTCAACTGCCACTCCAATGAAGACCTAGTTAAAGCGATAAGGATGCAGAACAAGAACTTACTGGACAGGATAAAGAAAGAGGAGGATAACATGGAAGTGAAATACAGGCGACGAGCGAGGAACCCACTTATGGCGCACATTGTGCTCAAAGTGTCGCCGCAAATTTGGAGGACCCTTACGGAGGCCGGTGCGGTGCATGTAGACATCCAGAGGGTCAGAGTCGCGGACCAGTCGCCATTAGTCCAGTGCTCACGTTGCCTGGGCTATGGTCATGGAAGGCGATTCTGCCGAAGTACTCTGGATGTCTGCAGTCACTGCGGGGGCCCTCATCTAAGGGCCGAATGTCCTGACTGGATGGCAGCCGAGCAACCAACATGCTGCAATTGCCAAAAGGCCAAAATGGCAGACACCAGGCACAATGCGTTCAGTCAGGACTGCCCAATACGCAAAAAGTGGGACTCGTTAGCTCGCTCCACCATAGCGTATTGCTAAGGTGGTCTCCACAGCTCCGGACCCAACAACGTCTGATTTCGACGGAAGGCCATACCTGATGGCGCAGGCCAACCTTCAAAGGAAAAACTTGGCCACGCAAGAGCTGATGGCATGGGCGGTGGAAAAAAGGTTGGCCGCAGCCCTAATTCAGGAGCCGTACGTCGGAGGGACTGGCCGGATGAAGGACTACGGGACCGTCAGGATCTTCCAATGCGCGGAGCGGGAGGATGGCCAGGTCAAGGCAGCCATTGCAGTCTTTGATGCCGATCTGGATGCCTTGATCTGCCCAGAGCTCACCACAACGAATATCGTCGTGGTGAGAATCCGCTCTAGCGCCTGGGAGATCGTGATGGTCTCGATATACTTCGAACCGGACCAGCCGATTGACGAATACCTCGAACACCTGAGGAAAATCGTTAGGACGTTGGGTTCGAGTAGCCTATTGATTGGTGGAGACGCCAATGCAAAGAGTCTATGGTGGAGCCGAGAGATCGACCGAAGAGGCGAGTTGGTGTCTGGCTGGCTGGATGAAGCCGGGCTCCATGTGCTCAACGAAGGCAACATGCCGACGTTTTTCACGATCAGAGGAGGAAGGGCGTACTCCAGCCAGGTGGACATCACCGCCTGTTCGGTCGACCTCTTGGATAAAGTAGGGAACTGGCAAGTCAGAGAGGATCTGACGAGTTCAGACCACAATACCATCACATTTGATATAAAATTAAAAAGAGATAAAGGTATAAACATATTTAGGACAACGAGAAAATTTAATAGTAGAAAAGCAAACTGGGCAGAATTTGGAAGTAAAATTAAAAATTTAGCAGCAGAAAACAAAATTAATAAAGTAGAAATAGAGAATGTAAAAACAATAGTAGATTTAGAGAGTAAAATAGTTAAATATACAGACATAATAATTCAAACTTGTGAGGAAACATTACCTAGGAAGAAAAACAATAGTAAATTTAGCTTACCGTGGTGGTCCGGCGAACTCGAAAGACTGAGAAAGGAGATGATGAGGAGAAAGAGACGAACTCGCTGGGCGGCTCCTGTCAGAAAGGAAAAAGTGATTAGAGAGTACAGAGAGGCTAAGGAAGAGTATGAAAGAGAAGCGAGGACAGCACAGGTCAAAAGTTGGAAGGAGTTTTGTGGGAAGCAGGATAAAGAAGGGGTATGGGATGGGATATATCGAGTGATGGGCAGGCTGACCAAGCGGCATGAAGACCAGCCACTCGTCAGGGACGGGACAACTCTGGGTCAGGAGGAATCGGCAAGATTTCTTGCCGAGACCTTCTACCCGGACGACCCTGACGAGGAGGACAATGAGGATCACCGGCGCACCAGGGAGCTCGCCTCGCGAGTGAACGACTGGGTCCATGGTGAGGTACATGACCCACCGTTCACGTCGCGGGAGCTCACTGCTGCGCTGGTGACCTTCAACCCGAAAAAGGCACCCGGTTCCGACGGCCTGACCTCCGACATCTGTTCGCAGGCGATCGCCCAAGATCCGGAATCTTTCCTATCGCTGGCCAACAAGTGCCTAGAACTGGCCTACTTTCCAAAGATTTGGAAGGAGGCCACGGTCGTTGTGCTTCGGAAACCGGGTAAAGACGATTACACGGTTCCCAAAGCGCACCGACCGATAGGACTGTTGCCAGTGATGGGAAAGATACTGGAAAAGATGCTGGTGGGCAGACTCAAATGGCACCTCCTACCAAGGATGAGCCACCGCCAATTCGGATTTATGCCACAAAGGGGCACCGAGGACTCCCTCTATGTCTTGGTTAACTATATTAGGCAGAAACTTCGTGAGAAGAAAGTAATAATATTGGTGTCGCTAGACATAGAGGGAGCCTTCGATAGCGCCTGGTGGCCAGCTATCAAAGTCCGATTGGCGGAAGAGCAATGCCCACCGAACATCCGAAGGCTGATCGCCAGCTATCTGGATGATCGGATGGTCAGGGTCAGGTACGCGGGTGCTGAAGCCGCGAAGCGTACTGTTAAGGGTTGCGTTCAAGGGTCTATCGGAGGGCCAATCCTGTGGAACCTCCTCCTCGATCCCCTTTTACAGGGGCTCGAGCGCCGGGGCGACTATTGTCAGGCTTTTGCCGATGATGTCGTCCTGGTGTTTGACGGGGGTTCTACAGGAGAAGTCCGAAGGCAGGCCAATGCGGCACTAGCCTATGTGCGGGATTGGGGTATCCGAAATAAACTCAAATTTGCGCCAAACAAAACCAAGGCAATGGTCATAACCAATAAATTAAAGTACGATACCCCAATCCTGCACATGGGAGGCGTCGACATTGGTCTGTCAGACGAAATAAAGATGCTTGGCCTGACGATAGACCGGAAACTCACCTTTAACAGTCACGTGACGCAGGCTTGTCGGAAGGCCGCCAATATATATAAAATGCTCGCGAGGTCAGCCAAAGTCCAGTGGGGGTTGGGACCGGAGGTTATCAGGACGATCTATACGGCGGCGGTCGAGCCCGTAATCCTCTACGCGGCTAGCGCGTGGGCTCCCGCTAGCCAAAAACTCGGTATCGGGAAGCAGCTCGGAGCGATCCAGCGCAGCTTTGCGCAGAAGCTGACGAAGGCATACAGGACCGCCTCTCTCAACTCGACCCTATTGCTCGCGGGAATACTCCCCCTTGACATCAGAGTGAGGGAAACCGCACTCCTTTACGAGGTCAAGAGGGGGTACTCCCAGCGGGTGGTGGGCGATCGGGAGATAGAGGCCCCTGTGGCCTTCGCCAGCTTAGAACACCCGGCGGAACGGAGGAGCGGGACGTTCGAATGCCTGGTGGACGGGGCGGAATTGGCCCAGCACGTCGGTGAGGGTCTTAGCATCTTCACCGACGGAAGCAAAATTGATGGGAAAGTCGGAGCGGCGCTGTCCATATGGAACGGCGCCGCCGAGACGAGTACCAGAAAATTGCGGCTGGAGTCCTACTGCTCCGTCTACCAGGCGGAACTTCTCGCCCTCCGGAACGCCGTGGAGGAGGCGCTCCGAAGCGGGCTTCCTGAGTGCGGCATCTTTAGCGACGCCAGGTCTGCCCTCGACGTCATCACCAGAGGTGATTCTCTCCACCCCATAGCGTTCGAAATAAAAAAGCTACTTAAACAAGCCGAGCAACGCACCCAGAAAATTAAATTTTTCTGGGTGAAGGCACATGTGGGGTTGGAGGGAAACGAGAGGGCGGACGTGCTCGCTAAAGAGGCCGCACAGCGCCTGAAGACCCGTGCGCACTACGACAAGTGTCCGGTTTCATTCGTCAAGAGACAGATCCGTCAGGAGTCTATTGACGAATGGAGCCGGAGATATGCGGACGGAGAGACGGCTTCGGTAACGAAGCTGTTCTTTCCGGACGCAGTCGAGGCGCACAGGGTCGTCAGGAAGATCGTCCTGGATCCTGTCCTTACGCAGGTGTTCACTGGGCATGGTGGGTTCTCCGAGTACTTGCATCGGTTCAAGTGCAAGGAGAGCCCGGCGTGCTTGTGTGACCCTGACGTTGAGGAGACGGTCCCACACCTCCTGCTCGAGTGTCCCATCCATGCCAAGGAAAGATTTGATATGGAAAATGAGATTAATTTTAAGCTAGATATAGATAATATACCTAAGATAATAGTTGATAAAAGTATAGTACATAAGTTCGTTAAATATTGTAGACTAATAGGAAATAAGGTAATTAATAGAAATAAGTAGATAATAAGTTACTAAATATATAATGTTCTATTATATAATATTAGTAATGAAATTAATGTCTAAGAATATATGTACGCATAAGTTGGAATAATTAGTAAATATGAAGAAATAAGAATAAGTAGTAATATATAGATTATAAGAAGAGCTAGATGATATAAAGATTAAATAAATAGAGAGAAATGTAAGATAAGATAAGATGTAAGTGTTATGATATGAGTTAAGAAGATATAGATAAAGTTTTTTGAAATTGTTATAAAATATGAGAAAAACAACTAAAAAATTATATAAAAGATCCCTTGTCCTGGATAGGGGGACAGAAAAAAAAAAAAAAAAAAAAAAAAAAAAAACCTAACCTAACCTAACCTAACCTAACCTAACCTAACCTAACCTAACCTTTTTTTTTTTTTTTTTGGTTTCGCGGAGAAAGTGCATTACCACTACCGCCCGGCCTTCGTGGGGGGCGACCGAGCGGTTATGTTGGGGTCACCGTGCCTTACGACCCGGCGTTGAGCCGCCCGGAGAGATGGAAAACATCGGGCGACCGCCGGGCCGAGTCCCTAACCTATGTACACCGCACGGCATACCAACCAAAACTCCGCGGTGGCCATCTTCGGCGCATTAGGGACGGCTGCGGGCTTCCTCTGACGAATGTCTAAGTTGTCGTCCGCAACCGCCCCTGCGCGGTGCCGCCTGGTGCGGCCCGTCTCCTGTTATGGGGGGGGGCTCAGATGCCCCCGCGCACCGAAGGACGCTCTCAGCGTCTACGGCAGCGTGAGGCCGACCAGCCACGCTGCCGTCCATCACGGGGGTCACAACAATATTGTGTGTAATGACGGACAGCCCCCTGCTGCCCGCCCGTGACCCCCGGTGGCCCCTATTAGTCGCCTTTTACGACAGGCAGGGGATACCGTGGTGGAATTCTCCAAACGCCCCCAATCCACAGGGCGGGAGACGCCGGTCAGTCGTCCACCCGGCGTCTCCTTCGTCTCCTCTGGCGGCGGGAGGGATCTTCGCGCTCCCGATCCCTCTCGGCACTCTCCTTCTGCGAGAGGACCACCTCGCAGAAGTGGGCCACCGCACGCCAGGCCTCCCGACTGCCGACCATGGAAGCGACCACGGCCGGCAGCGAGAGGTCTCCTCCGACGACTGCTCTGAGAGCGCTGCGCTCCTCGTCCCAGGCTGGGCAAAACTCCAGTGTGTGCTGGGCCGTATCCAGCGGGCAGTTGTCACAATGGTGACACACGGCCGACACCTCCGTGCCAACAATTCGACACAGATACTCACCGAAGCAACCATGTCCGGTGAGCATCTGTGTCAATCGAAATGTAGCCGGGCCGTGGCGCCTGTCTAGCCACTCGGCAAAGACCGGGCGCACTGCCGCTACGACCCTCAGCCCCGCTGACGGGGCCTCCAGCCTGAGACGCCACTCCTCCACGGCGGCTCTCCGTAAGGAGGCCCTCATGGCCTCCACCTCCTTCAGGGCCGGACGCTGCCCGCGACTGAACGCCTCCTCCCGCCAATAGAAAGCATCGGACAGGGATTGGGCGTCCAGATCCCAGGGCAGGAATCCGGCCAACATGCAAGCCGCCTCGTACGAGACCGTGCGGTATGCCCTGATTGCCCGCTGCGCAACTACACGCTGAGGATTGCGCAAGAGCGCAACGCAGCGGTCACTCAGGGAATCAGCCCAAACAGGGCTGCCATACAGGGCCATGGACCGCACGACTCCGTGATACAACCTTCGGCAAGGGATGCCAGGACCTTCCAGGTTGGGCAGCAGGCTAGAAAGAGCGCCCGCTGCCCGGGACAGTTTAGTCCGCATCTTCTCAAAGTGGGTGCGAAATTCCCATCGGCTATCCAAAATCAATCCCAAATACTTCATATTTTTGCCGATGGGAATCCGCACCCCCTCAACTACGATGTGGGCACCGGCCGGTGGCCCTTTCCGAGGCCTATGGAAACAAATGGCCTCGGTCTTTTCAAGGGCCACCTTCAAACCAAGTCGCTGGATGCGACGCACGACGTCGCCGGTGCCCTCCGCCGCCAGGATTGCGGCATCCTGGAAGGTCCCAGAAGTCGCTGTCACTAGCGTGTCGTCGGCGTAGCATGTGACGCCGACGCCCCGGAGATTGGCACCACGGAGCACCCAGTCGTACCCGATGTTCCACAGGAGAGGGCCCAAAACCGAGCCCTGTGGAACACCGCACGACATCGCTCTTCGGTGCCACCCGTCGGCGCCCGGATACACCACGTCCCTGTTAGAAAGGTACGCGTGCACCAGACGCCGAAGATAGGGCGGCACCACGTGGTACCGCAGTGCTTCGTGGATGCAGGGCCAGGGCAGCGAGTTAAAAGCGTTGGAAATATCCAGCGATACCGCTATCACTACACTGCCTCTGGCCACTGCATCCTCCGCCTGTGCCTTCACCCGCAGAATCGCGTGGACGGTGGAACGTCCCCTCCTGAATCCGTACTGTTCGTCGGCCAAGTTCGGACCGACCCTATCGAGGTGCTCGACGAGGCGAGCATGAATTATACGCTCGAAAAGTTTGGCGACCTCGTCGAGCAGCACGATGGGCCGGTAGGCCGACGGCGACTCTGCGGGTCTTCCTTCCTTCTTCAGCAAGACGAGCTTCCCGGTTTTCCAACGCGCCGGGAAGACGCCCTGCTCCAAACAGGCGGAGAACAAACTGCGGAGCCTCGGACCCAGGTGCTCGAGAGCTAACACCCAGGCCCGCCCAGGGATGCCATCGAGCCCTGGGGCCGTGTTCTTGCTCCGCAGCCGAAGCACTGCCGCCCGCATTTCAGCGGGCGAAACCTCCGGGATATCCCTTGCCGAAGTCTCGTACGACGATGACGCCACTTCCGGTGGCGCCATCGGTGGAGGAGTGGTCTCCTCGGTGGCCGGAAACAAGGTCGCGACGACGTTGGCCAGCAAGTCTGGCCGGAGACTCTGCGACAGCGGGGGCGCCGCTGGTCGAAGCTTGTTCATTACCAAGCGATAGGGACGCCCCCACGGGTCACCGTCGAGAGTCTCCAGAAACTCCTTCCTAGCCGCGACCTTGGCCCTGTGAACGGCCACCCGCAGCGCTCTCTTCGCCTCCTTATAGAGGCCGTAGAGCTGCCGCTCCTGGTCTGCGTGATCATCAGCCCTCACACGGCGGCGGCGATGCCTGGCGTATCGACGGCGCGCAGCAACGCAAGATGCGCGCAACTGCGATAACTCCGCCGACCACCAGTACACCTGCCGCCGCGGCGAACGGCGGAGGGCTCGGGGCATGGCGGCGTCGCAAACGTCCGACATTGCCACCCCGAACCACTCCGCCTCCTGCTCGACCCGTACCGGCCCGTCCGGCACGGGGAGCCACGACACGACCAGAGCGGCCAACACTAGGGCCTCTTTGTTGAGGCGACGTAACACCCACCGCGGGCCGTCCTGATTAGGGGCACTCGGTCCACCATTGGGCTGGATACTCGGGGACGCGGAGACGTCGAACCTGATGTAGCGATGGTCCGACAACGTCTCCACGCCCACGAGGACTCTCCAGCCCCGGACACGACGTGCGACGGCGGGACTCGCAAACGACAAATCAACAATAGACCCGCCGTTATGCCGCACGCACGTGTCCACCGACCCCCTATTCAGGACGACCAGGCCGACAGAGATCGCCCAGTCCTCCAGGACCTCACCGCGAACGTCTGTCGCCGGCGAACCCCACACCACGGATTTGGCATTGAAGTCGCCGGCGACGAGCGCCGGGTGAGGTTGGCCTTGTTCCACCAGGGCCCCCAGTCGAACGAGAAAAGCCTCGAATTCGTAGAGGGGTCTGTTGGGAGAGAAATAAACTCCTACAACCCATACGTCTCCCAACAGAGCCGCGACGCATCCCTGGCCCTTCGCTACTTTTTCGAAGGGCGGGGAGCCAGCGGCACCCTGGGTGATGATGGCCACCGAACCGTCGAGGTCCCCGGCCCAGTTGTCTCTGGGCGGGACGAAATACGGCTCGGCGACCACGGCCACTTGCACCGACCACTGCGCCAGGCTTTGGGACAACAGGTCCTGGGCCCGGGCGCAGTGGTTGATGTTCGCCTGGAGGATTTTCAGGTCCATTACTGGGCGATCTCTTCTACACCTTCCATCTCGGCCACCCCTTGTGGTGGGTTCGCTGACTGCGACTGGGCCGTAGCCTCAGCGGCAGCCGCTCTTCTGCGCGGTCGACGCCGGGTTTTGCGGGAGGAGACGGGACATGCCTTCCCCCCGAGTTGGTGCCCAGCGGGCTTGCCAGCTGCGCTACATAAAGCACAGCTGGGTGCATCTTCACATTGGCGGGCCTTGTGACCCGGTTTGCCACAGCGATAGCAAAGATCGCTGCGGTCTACGGGACAATCACATGTGTCCCGTACATGACCGTGCTCGAGACAACGGTAGCAACGCATTGGGCGCGCTTCGAGCACGGTCACTCGGGCCACGGTCCACCCTATTCGGAGACGGCCCGCCTTTATCTTTTGGGCTGCTTTAGCCGGGACCTTGGCCCAGACGGAGCCCAGGCCTGAGCGATCCGGGCGGATTTGGCCCACCTTCACTGCCTCCCGGGCACATTCCCCAGCGCCACACAGGGCCACTGCTACCGTTTCGGAAGTAGCCGTGGGGTCGAGTTCCGACACGCGCAACTCCGAGCACTTGGTGGGTCGTGAGACGCGAACGTCTTCCGACCCGTTAAAGTGCTCCCTCAACCTTTCGGCGAGGGAGTCAGCCCTCTTTTCGGAGTCAGCTCCGGGCACCTCGTAAATCATGGCGCCCGTAGCTGCAAATTTTGGCCTGAGCCTGTCTATTTCAAGCCCATCGAGGCTCACCGCTTGCTGGGCGTTCGTCAAGACGCCAGCATACGTAAGGCCTTTCTTCACAGCCGCCGAGGTCAGTGAAATTACTACCGCAGCTGATTTCGGCGGCCGGATTTTGGGCTCAGGCTTCTTCTGGCCCGACGATGTTGTGGCCGCGATGGGTTTAGCCCTTCTGGAATTCTTCCTGGCAACAACGACCCATGGCGTCTCCGTCGACGTTGGAGCTGGAGGCAGCGGACGGGGCTCCGGGGCAGGTTGCGCTTCAGTCGTTGGCACCTTCTTCTTCCCCTTTGCTTTTGGGGCAACTACTGCATTCTTCCCTTGGCCCCCCACCGGTTTCTTCCCTTCGCCTTTCTTGGCGGGCGCAGCGATGGTTGTTGCCGACACCTTGGAGGGTCCGGCAATCGGCTGCGCTGAGGTGTTTGAGGGTCCAGCCGATGGGACAGAGGGAGCAGGAGCTGAGGAGGCTGGCTGGACGGCACCCTTCTTCCCCTTCCCTATACCCTTCCCCTTGCTAGATGTAGGCTGGGATATTCCTCCGACAAATCCACCCTGCACGGGGAGTGGGATGTCCCCGGGGGTGGATTTTCGCTCATGAGCCAGTGGTGGCCTCTGGGCTGGTCCAGCAAAGAACGACTCCATTCTGGCCTCGACTCGCGCCTCTACCAACTTCAACATCTCCTCAGTCTGTCGTTGGCTCGAGGATGCCTCCAGGTCCTCGAGGCGGCGCCGGAGAGAGGAGTTCTCATCTTGAAGCTGCTTCATAGCAGCTTCAACGCGGGCACTATTCTCCCGCCATTTCTTAACCTCGCTTTCGAGGCGGCAGACCATGGTGGACTCGGGCTGATCCACGTACTTCGTTATTACGTCAGTAACGAAATTAAGGGCCTTTTGAGAGGTCCCTTTTAGGTTGCCCGATTTCTTTACAACGGACCTCACTATTTGCCCACAATTTCGGAGGTCATCACGTAAGATGACCCCCGTAGGGTCCGCCTCATTTGCCTTGGAGGGCGCCGGCGACTCGATGGAACGGAGCTGCTCCATCAATTCATTTTCCGCCTTTTGGCGGGCCTCCTCGCGCTTCAGGAAGTCGCGCCGTCTTGGCGTCTTCCTGAGCACAACGACGTCACTAACCGAGGATGGACCCCCTCTACCGCGACCGTCAATCGCTTGCGCTTTTGGCGCTGGCTCGTCGGTGTCGCTTGTGTGAAGCGAGACACCGTCCCTGGAGCGCTGAGAGTGTCGCCTCCAGAGTTTTTTGTTGCGCAGCGAGGTGCAACTCTCACTCGACTCTGAGTCGACACACATCGTTTCAGGCCGAATGAATTCGGCTTCTACCTCAGTGGGTTTTACACCCACACTCTTCGCCACTACTTCAACATCGTCAGACTTGCGCCTTCCGATCTCCGCCTCTCCTACCCCAGAATCTGAGGCAGGAGGAGGCAACTTCGTCAAAAGTATTATTGGTTTTTTGTTAACAATTGATTCCATATTGTTCCCACGAGTGTGGGGGAAATAAAGAGTCCACCCAGGCAGAGCCCCCTGTACCTGGGTAAGCCTAACGTAACCCGCCAAGAGGGTCGGCCGGTACTCTGGCGGGGGTCGCACTAGGGACCGAACTACCCATCGGCCATGCATCCCCTCGCGGTGCGCCGCCGCTTGGGATTCGGGGTAACTTTTTATAGAGGTTTTCTCCCTCGCGGTCCGGGCGGTTAAGCCAAGACCCTCGGTCCGGCAGGAGCGCGAGACATGACCACGGACCTCCATACCGGATTACGATCTGCGACGGCGACAGCGGAAGGGAAAGGTCCCCCCCCACTGCCTGCCCGGGGCGGGGTTAGCGCACACCGAGCCCGTCGACACCCCCAGGACAGAACCGGGAGTCGCCCGATGAACGGGCCCACCAAAACAGGACGACGATCGCCGCAACAGACGACGACCGCCAACCAACTGTTGTCAGGATATTAGCCGTCGCGCCGATCAACGTGATCGACGCGCCGTTGCCCAGGGTGCACCGCGTGGAGGTTTCCTGACTTCGCACCCCAACCTAACCTAACCTAACCTAACCTAACCTAACCTAACCTAACCTAACCTAACTTAGTTTTTTTGATTAATGGAAAACCTAACCTAACTTGACCTTTGACCTTTTAAAAAAATTTTAGATGACGACTTTTAATGACTTGACCTTGACTTTATAGACTTGACCTTGACTTTAAGTGACTTGACCTTGACTTTAAGTGACCTGACCTTGACATTTAATGACTTGGCCTTGACTGACCTTGACTGACCTTGATTTTATACACTTGACCTTGACTTAATTAGACTTGACCTTGACTTTTAATGTCTTGACCTTGACTTTTGGAGACTTAACCTTGACTGACCTTGACTTTTGGAGACTTGACCTTGACTTAATTAGACGACCTTGACTTTTGTAGACCTACGTTGACTTTAATGACTTGACCTTGACCTTTAGAGACTTGACCTCGACCTTTATAGATTCGACCCTGACCTTTATTGACTTGACCTCGACCTTTATAGACTTTACCTCGACCTTTATAGACTCGACCTTGACCTTTATAGACTCGACCTTGACTTTTAATGACTTGACCTTGACTGACCTTGATTTTATAGACTTGACCTTGACATTTAATGACTTGACCTTGACTGACCTTGACTGACCTTGATTTTATACACTTGACCTTGACATTTCATGACTTGACCTTGACTGACCTTGACTTTTAATGACTTGACCTTGACTTTATAGACTTGACCTTGACTTTTGTAGACCTACGTTGACTTTAATGACTTGACCTTGACTTTTGAAGACTTGACCTTGACGTAATTAGACTTGACCTTGACTTTTATGACTTGACCTTGACCTTTAAAAACAACTGTAACTTTAAGAGGCAGACCTTTAGTTTCAGAAACATGAAATACCGATAAATCAAAGAAAAGGTGACATTCTGAAAAATGACACTTAAAATAACAATATAGCAACAAAGCAACAAATCGGTTCAATTCAAATAACGATAAATCAAAATGATCAAATGGAAATATAGACAAATCATAAACTCGACAAAATAAAAATGTCGCGAAATAAAACTGTGATAGAGCAAGAAATCGGTCAAATGGAAATATAGACAAATCATAAAATCAACAAAATAAAAATGTCGCTAAATAAAACTGTGATATAGCAATAAATCGGTCAAATTGAAATATCGACAAATCAAAATATCGACAAATCAAAATATCGACAAATCAAAAAGTCGACAAAATGAAAATGTTGCTAAATAAAACTACGATATAGCAATAAATCGGTCAAATTCAAATACAGACTAATCAAAAAGTGAACAAAATGATATTACGCTAAATAAAAATACGATATGGCTATAAATCGGTCAACTCGAAATATCGACAAATCAAAAAGTCGACAAAACTAAAATGTCGACGAAACTAAAATATTACTAAATAACATGACGATATGGCTATAAATCGGTCAACTCGAAATATCGACAAAACTAAAATGTTGCTAAATAAAATGCCGATATAGCAAGAAATCGGTTTAATTGAAATATCGATAAAACAATATGTCGATAACTCATAAGATCGGTACATCAAAAAGTCGACAATACGAAAATGTTGATTTGTCTAAATGGGAAAAGTGGAAATAGTTATAATTCAAAATCACGATAAAGCAATAGATCGACAAAATGTAGATGTCGATAAATTTTAAAATACCCAAGTGCATATGGCAATAAATCACAAATCGAGAAGAAGAAAATATCGAAGCCCTGAAAGTAAGGCAAAAAGTAAAACGGTAATGAAATTAAAACACCCAAAAATTAAACCATCGATACAATTAAAAAAGGCCAATAAATAACATTGCATGCAGCCAAAAAGCGACATCCAAATATACGACGCAGAAACTATAACTAAACCGCGGTGAACTTTCAACTTTTCAAGCCGCCAAAAACCTACAATCCCAAAGGGCACAAAAATAAAATTGCCGACCTCCCCGCACCCAAACAAAAATCACCCGTCGATACGTGGAATATCACAAACCAAAAATGGCAAAATAAAAAGCCAAGAAATAAAAGCGGCGATAAAATTAGGACTAAAAAATGGTGCGACGCAAGCTAAAGTTCAAACGCTCCCCAATCTCCCCACAGCGAAACTATCTCGCCGAATAAAATTGCCAACCTCCCCCCACCCAAACCAAAAATCATCCCGTCGATATGAAGAATATCACAAACGCAATACCTCAAATATACGACGCAAGCAAAAGTTCAAACATCTCGAAATCAACGGCAATAAAATTAAAATCTAAAAATCATACCATCGATACGGGAAATATCACACAACGCAGGCAAAAGTTACAACACCACAAAATCGTCACTAGTGGAAACGCCGCCTACTGCCGAGGAGACTGGGGAAAAAAGGAAAAAAAGACGCCGCGCGGGACCCGAATCCCCAATCTCCCCTCGGCACTTCCAACTTTTCAAGTTGCCAAAATGACAACCGGCCGCGGCGAGCTCCGGGCGGAGGATCCCGGACGTCCGAAGGCGACGACGCGGCACACCGACGACGAAATGAAAGACGCGCATTTCCCGGCACGCTATCAAACACGTTCCGAAATAAACAAGGAACGGAATGTCATTCCGAAACAGACTTGGATCGATGCAATTTAAAATCACGTGATGCCGGATTCCGTTAATCAACTAACCAACAAAATTAACCGTCTGTCTGTCTGTCTGTCTGTCTGTCTGTCTGTCCGTCTGTCTGTCTGTCTGTCTGTCTGTCCATATGTCTATCTGTCAATCTTTTACGCTTTCACGGCTAATCAAATCTAAGCCACAAATGCTAAACTTAATAACTACTTACTAACTACTAACTAACTACTAACTAAACTTAATAAAATCGTGTCTGTCTGTCTGTCTGTCTGTCTGTCTGTCTGTCTATCTGTCTATCTGTCTATCTGTCTGTCTGTCTATCTGTCTGTCTATCTGTCCGTCTATCTATTCATCTGGGAGTCGTTACATTTTCAAGGCCAACCAAATCTAGTCAACAATTAATGCTGAAAATAAAAAAAAATGTTCAAGCGAAAAACTCCTTCACCCAGAAAAACCCCATTCGGTTAGGTTATGTTAGACTTTTGTAAAGCAGCACGAGCCGAGCGAGCGAAGCGAGCGTGCCGCGGCAGCGGTCGGCGAGTGCCAGAAAAAAATGTTCAGGCGTAGAACCCTTTTTTCAGTTTCTCTAATAAGAGCATAACAACAATTGCGCGTTTTATCTACTGATCACAAATTTCATGTACTTAATTACGCTAATTTACAAACAACATAATATACTTATTCAATACTTGGACGTACAACAGGTCAAAGTTCAACTTCAAATAGTAGGTACTTAATTTGACCAAAAATGAAAATCAACTAACAACTGTAGTAAATCAAGAACATTTTCAATCGGACGCGCCGCGCCGACTGCCGCGCTTGAATACGATAAAACCAAAAATTTTAATGGCGCCACAACCATAATATCAGCCATAAATCGCAACAAATAAAATTACGTACCTATGTATCACATAAATAACCAAACGACTCCAGCGAATACACGAGCGCGCGAAAACAACGCGCCCATAAAGTAGCACTATTTTCGGCAACAAATTGCTCGTCCATAATTACGCTACGTGATAGGCGCGTGCGTGCGCGGCCCGGCGTGGAGCCCTGCGGCGCCGCGGCGCAGCGATAAAAGTGTTGTCAACTTATGGCTTTCAATTGTATAGACTTTTTTTTTTAAATGTGTAAGTAAAATTATTGCGCAATCAATTAAATAAAACAACTCGCCAGATCATACAGACAAACTAAAATATAAATAAACTACCCAATTACAAATACCCAAAGATACAAATACGCCTTCATTCATTAATCATTCATTATTTCGACTCGACCAACAACAAACTCCCGCAACGTGGACTAACAAAACAACAAGAATCAACAAGAAACAACAAGAAACAACAATAAATAACAACAAACAACACAAATACGCACAAATAAACAGTAATTACCTCCAAAATAACAAAAAACACCACCTAATAAAATACCCAAACAAACAGTAATTACCTCCAAATTAAAATAAAAAAAAACAACAACAATACACATAAATAAGCCAATTAATCACCCCCAAAATAACAAAAAACACCACTACTAAAATACTCACCCAAGCAAACACCCACAAACGTGGCAACACCGGCGCGCATGCGCACTGCGCTCGGCCTCCAACTATTTTTTTCAGGTTACTTGACTATCTATTTCACAAACACAACTCGTTCAAACAAATACAAACCACCACCACCACCGACACCAACCAAACAACCCACCACCACCACCGACATAACCCACCAACAACAAAAACAAAACCCTCCACCGCCATTACACCATTTTTAGGTTACTTAACACACTTTTAGGTTAATACTTTACACACTTTTAGTTTAATACTTTACACACAGGCTCAAATTACACACTACACAACAAACAAACTCGACCACCACCACAGACAACCACCCACCACCACAGACTACCACCCACCGAACCGACAAAACCCCATCAAACAACAAAACACTTTCCGTCACGCGGCACCCGGCTCTGCTCGCGCCCACCTCTCTCACCCTCCAGTGCGCAGCGTTGCTGGACGACCTCTGCGTTGTCGCGACAACTGGCCACTACTTTCGCGGGCAGTGCTAGCCAGGCGTTGGCCTCGCGGTCCCTCGGCCCGGCGACAATATTTTACTTTTTAGACTTTTATTTTTACCGTCCTCAAATCCACTTTTTTTTTTCATTTCCTTTAACATTACATTCATTTCATTTCAAATTACATTTCATTTGTACATTTTACTACGTTATCATTTTAACATAATTCATTATTTTAACACTTTCGACACAATTGCTCCTGACGAATACCCAGTAGCAAAATTGACCAACTGGATATTTTTGGCGAATATCCAGTTGGTGGTTGTTGGTTATTACAACACATTGCATATTGAGGCAATTACTTAAGCAAACTTCGCAACTACCACCGACTCATCCAGCAACAACGCGAATTAACATAGTAACCGCTTTACTAAGCATCGACCGCCATGAAAACTACCATACTTAGTATTGAACTGCACCGGAATGGAATAGCGCGAGAGCGAGCGCCCCGCGCCCGGCGCCGCGCAGCGAGCGAGGAACCGACCAAGACGCGGCGACGGTCCCCTGCGTGTGAGCCGACTCGATGCGACACGTTTGAATTTGATATGTACCAACTAGTTTTATGCGCGATTATTATTTTATCTTACCGGACGTAATATATTCAGACACCCTCAATCAGATTAATAAAAAGGAATCTGCCGACATACCTAATATTATGTTGGTATCCTTCGTTGGAGGTCCTTTAATAAAATAAATAAAATACATAAAAAATAAGGAATAATACTCGCGTCTTTCTGTCCGTCTGTCTGTCTGTCTGTCTGTCTGTCTGTCTGTCTGTCTGTCTGTCTGTCTGTCTGTCTGTCTGTCTGTCTGTCTGTCTGTCTGTCTGTCTGTCTGTCTGTCTGTCTGTCTGTCTGTCTGTCTGTCTGTCTGTCTGTCTGTCTGTCTGTCTGTCTGTCTGTCTGTCTGTCTGTCTGTCTGTCTGTCTGTCTGTCTGTCTGTCTGTCTGTCTGTCTGTCTGTCTGTCTGTCTGTCTGTCTGTCTGTCTGTCTGTCTGTCTGTCTGTCTGTCTGTCTGTCTGTCTGTCTGTCTGTCTGTCTGTCTGTCTGTCTGTCTGTCTGTCTGTCTGTCTGTCTGTCTGTCTGTCTGTCTGTCTGTCTGTCTGTCTGTCTGTCTGTCTGTCTGTCTGTCTGTCTGTCTGTCTGTCTGTCTGTCTGTCTGTCTGTCTGTCTGTCTGTCTGTCTGTCTGTCTGTCTGTCTGTCTGTCTGTCTGTCTGTCTGTCTGTCTGTCTGTCTGTCTGTCTGTCTGTCTGTCTGTCTGTCTGTCTGTCTGTCTGTCTGTCTGTCTGTCTGTCTGTCTGTCTGTCTGTCTGTCTGTCTGTCTGTCTGTCTGTCTGTCTGTCTGTCTGTCTGTCTGTCTGTCTGTCTGTCTGTCTGTCTGTCTGTCTGTCTGTCTGTCTGTCTGTCTGTCTGTCTGTCTGTCTGTCTGTCTGTCTGTCTGTCTGTCTGTCTGTCTGTCTGTCTGTCTGTCTGTCTGTCTGTCTGTCTGTCTGTCTGTCTGTCTGTCTGTCTGTCTGTCTGTCTGTCTGTCTGTCTGTCTGTCTGTCTGTCTGTCTGTCTGTCTGTCTGTCTGTCTGTCTGTCTGTCTGTCTGTCTGTCTGTCTGTCTGTCTGTCTGTCTGTCTGTCTGTCTGTCTGTCTGTCTGTCTGTCTGTCTGTCTGTCTGTCTGTCTGTCTGTCTGTCTGTCTGTCTGTCTGTCTGTCTGTCTGTCTGTCTGTCTGTCTGTCTGTCTGTCTGTCTGTCTGTCTGTCTGTCTGTCTGTCTGTCTGTCTGTCTGTCTGTCTGTCTGTCTGTCTGTCTGTCTGTCTGTCTGTCTGTCTGTCTGTCTGTCTGTCTGTCTGTCTGTCTGTCTGTCTGTCTGTCTGTCTGTCTGTCTGTCTGTCTGTCTGTCTGTCTGTCTGTCTGTCTGTCTGTCTGTCTGTCTGTCTGTCTGTCTGTCTGTCTGTCTGTCTGTCTGTCTGTCTGTCTGTCTGTCTGTCTGTCTGTCTGTCTGTCTGTCTGTCTGTCTGTCTGTCTGTCTGTCTGTCTGTCTGTCTGTCTGTCTGTCTGTCTGTCTGTCTGTCTGTCTGTCTGTCTGTCTGTCTGTCTGTCTGTCTGTCTGTCTGTCTGTCTGTCTGTCTGTCTGTCTGTCTGTCTGTCTGTCTGTCTGTCTGTCTGTCTGTCTGTCTGTCTGTCTGTCTGTCTGTCTGTCTGTCTGTCTGTCTGTCTGTCTGTCTGTCTGTCTGTCTGTCTGTCTGTCTGTCTGTCTGTCTGTCTGTCTGTCTGTCTGTCTGTCTGTCTGTCTGTCTGTCTGTCTGTCTATTTCCATCTTTTTAGTTTTCAAGCACCTTTATTAGCATTTCCTATTCCAAACTCCAATAAAACATATATGGTGTATACATATTCGTAATCCGTTAAAAATTCTTTATTTTGATACCACACTCGATGTATTTTGAAAACATTAATTTAGTTTTGGTTTCTTTTTGCCGACAAAAATCCTTAATTTTTTTTTATTTTGATGTCACTCTCACGACTTAGACGAATCTATTGACATATCACTCTTATAAAAATACGACAAGCCGTTTAGGCTATAGGGCGTACCAAAGAAATATGAAAAAAAAATCTCCTAGCCAGTTTCGGCCACGGCGGCCAATCTCAACGGAGATCAGCCAGGTACGCAGGAGATATTATAGTGCACAAGTGTGTGCTCAATACACAGGTGCACTCGCTATTCCTTCACTCTCATAGTCCGGTGAGACGGCAATCCGACATGACCGGAGAGAGATCAGGCGCAGGACCAACGGCTTTACGTGCTTGAAGCAAAGAAATATACATACATACATACATACATACTTACAAACATACTTACATACATACTTACATACACTCGAAAAACACAACCCTCCTTCTTTCGCAGTCGGGTAACTAAAACCTTCCCCGAAAATATATAAATTTGAATAAGGAGAACCCTATCCGAATCGGATCAGTAGTTGTACGGTCTATGTTCAGCACCACACACCTTATAGTTTATTTGATGATAAATGATAAAGAACAACACTTGATATAATGTTCGACAGTTTATTGATATCACTTAGCACTATTAATGTTAATGATTTAATGATGACTGATAGTTGTTGCTTGATGAGCACGCGCAGCTTGTTGCTCAGCGGCACGCGAACTGAAGCTACGTATTACCGATATTTGCGGTAATAAATTAAAATGCTGAGGGCGCAATTTTGTACGGTTGCACCGTACATGCTCCCGGGGGAAAAGATGAGGAATGAGTTGTTAGTATGATTTAATGATACAAGGTGATAGACAATTTTGATTAAATCTAAGAGTTAGAATATGATAACAAATGAAACCCGACATTTATGTTGAATCAAATTCCTTAAAACTAACACTTTTGCTCACAATTGGCGATGTAGCCTTATCGACACTTACACTTATTGCGTTATCACTCACAACACTCACTACACTATCACTATCACGGCGACGACCTGAACTGGACATGCCCGGCTGGGCAGCTGGTCTCGCCGAGACGTTTTTTTGCTGGCACCTCTGGATCTGTCTCCATACGGCTGCTAATCCCACTAGTACCAGTATCGCCATAATGACATATATAGCAACATAATGATGAATATCATGACTTGATACATCATTTATAATTGGCACTTCCTGTTTCATATTCTCTACTTGTTTCTCAATAGCTGACAACCTCCTATGGTGGTCTGCTATGTCAGAGGCATTAAGAGCAATATTTTCTATATCAGGCAAAGATATATTGATTATGTTGTTGATCGGATTAATATTCGGCATCAATACTTTAGGTTCTAGGACTATTTTTGTTTGACCTTGCTTATGTGTAAATACAGTAAATTCTTTAGATTTTATGAGACAACCATGACCTACAGTTAACAACCCAGCATTAGACAATTGTAACCCGGTAATTTGATCTTCGCATATCAGTTTCATGCGGCACTCGCCACAACAAAAATACAAATATGATTCCGATGTATGTAGCTTTGTCATTTGATCAGTACACATGTTCTTGATAATTGTACATTCAGACGGCCGCCTTTCTGTCTTGCACATAAATGAATCATCGGTCATTCTGTACTCGGGAGTGTTGATGTGACATAACAATTGTTCAATTCCTAACTCTAAGCACGACGATATATCCTTCTCATTCATTGATAAATATGTGTCCTTTTTTAAACTAATTGCTGTATATTCCGATATAGGAGAAATCTTGATCATCTGGTCATCTATCTTGCGAGGAATGGGAATCATTTGAAATAATTCGTAACTGTCCCGACTGATAAGCGGTATTTTGATTTCCAATAAGATGTATTTCTGAGTGATTCTTGCTCGTATCTTCATGAGGTTATATATTTGTGTAAAATCTGCATTTTCAACTGGTAACGCGTAATCCTTGGGTAATTGTCCAGATATGATATTTAATTCATGCCACAATTGATCTGGTGATAGAAGATGAAAATTCACTTTTCCATTAAAAATATTAGTGACAGTATCCAACAAATTATCTTGAATTCGCTTCAAATTATTTAAAATATCTTTTGCTATGAATGCTGTCATAACAAAATCATTAATTAATAAATTGTCTTGAACTTTTGATTTTAACACGTCGACAAATTTTTCTATCCCGAGTAATTTCTGATGAATTTGTTTATGGTGTTTCTCCATAACGCTTTCCATTCTTCTGAGTAAATTAAATTGTGCTTCAATTACAGACGTCTGATTCTTCCATAATAATGCTAAATGATTTTCATTGTCTTTGATAAATTTAATATCTTGTTCATATTTTTCAGCGAAACGCTCGTCCAATACCCCAAACAGGCTGTTAGCGACGTATCCTATTCCATTGATAAGACCGCGGCGCGGGCGTGCGCGCGGTGTGAACTGCTGACTCAACAACATTTCATTGTAATGTTGTAGTTCCATATGATCGTGACGTAAAAATGATATGACGTCGATGCAATGTGAGCTTCCCTTTATAGCAGAACACAATTTGTCTAAGTATGTTATGTATTTGTTAAATGTTTCAAATCCATTCCAATAAGGATCCATTTCATAGTAAACTATTAAATTCCAGTCGTCTCTAATAAGGTGCATGTCCTTTATTTTATCAAAATATATAGAACGATTTGAATTTAGTTCCGTTATGTTATAAGCTCCATGTACGTCTGATATTAACGATATAACAAGCAAAAATAAGTACATAAAGGTAGCGAAGCTAAATCCTTTAACATTTGGTGTTTTTGTCTGCTTATCTTCGACCTTTGCTGATGACGATTGCTCCTTTGACTGATGTACCCTCTCACCTTTCGTAGGCAAGATCGATAACTTGATGACAGGCCTTTTTATGACACCGTTCTTGGTTTTAACTGACACAACCCTGACGTAACCATCCTTGCCGGGGTGTCGTTCCACTACTCGTCCTAAAGCCCATTTACCCGGCGGTAGGTTAGCGTCATGTATGATGACGACATCATTTATATTGATATTATTTTGGGGTCGTTGCCACTTGCTTCTTGACGACAACTGAGTCAGGTATTCCATACGCCATCTCTTCCATGTGTCTTGGAAGATCTTCTCAGTTAATTGCCACCGTGTTCTCTCGTCACTTTCTGACTTGATGATAGTTAACTGGGGTCCACTTGCTAAGAAATGAGATGGTGTTAAATAGTCGATGTCATTCGGGTCTTCAGTTATAGCACACAAGGGTCGTGAATTTAAACACCCTTCTAATTGTGATAAAATGGTAGAAAATTCTTCGTAAGTGAGTTTTTGATCACCCACTACGCGTCTTAAATGATGCTTCAAGCTTTTTACTGCGGCTTCCCAAAGCCCTCCTGCACTCGGCCATGACGGAGCATTGAAATGCCACTCTATTTGCATTTCACTAATTTCGGTGTAGAATTCCTTTGATAATATTGATGCAATATTAAATTCCCTTGCTAGTACTTTATTAGCGCCAACGAAGTTGGTCCCGTTGTCACTGTAAATATGACGCGGCGAACCTCTTCTTGCGGCTAATCTTCTAAGGGCTGCTATGAATGAAGACGATGATAAATCGGACACTAGTTCAAGATGAATTGCCTTCGTTGTCATGCATACGAACACCGCCACGTAGCCTTTGGTGCACTTTATGCCACGGCTTTTGCTTGATTTTACATCTACAAACCCGGTGTAGTCTACGCCGGTATGATAAAATGGTCGCGTAGAATTTGTTCTGGCTTCAGGTAGATCTCCCATCAACTGGATAATTTTACTAGGATTATGTCTTGCGCATAAAACGCATTGACGTATGCGTTGCTTGACTGCTCGATTACCACCAATTATCCAGTATTGCTGCCTGAGCCACGATAATGTGAGACGAGCACCGCCATGGAAGGTTGACTTGTGGGCTTGATCAATTAATAATCCCGTAAGATGACTGCTGTGCGGAATTATCATCGGATGCTTCATGCTCTCACTAAGATTGCTATTTCTAAGTCTGCCGCCAACCCGCAACAAACCTTTGCTATCCAAGAACGGATTCAAATTTATCAATTTGCTATTTGATTTTAATTTTCCATTATTTTGAAGGTCATTGATGTCTTCCATAAACTCATTTAATTGTACTTCTTTGATGATTTTTAGTTTTGCTGTCTCCAGCTCCTGCACGGTTAAATATACCGGCTTGGTTTTGTTTTTTGTTGTAATACGTAATATCCACGCCAACACTCGCGTAACTCGAGTAAAACTGCTATGCTTACTAATAATTTCTGTAATACAACTCGAGTGTGTGTTAATCGTTGCAGCGTTTGTTTGTTTCAATAGTTTTATTTCTAAATCAGTATGATAAGTCGTTTGCTCTGTTTGATTCAAATAATTAGATGATGATAACCAACTCGGACCACGCCACCATAAAGAGTGTTCCAGTAACTGTTTTACAGTAAGACCGCGGCTGGCGCAATCAGCTGGATTATCTACGGACTTGATATAGCGCCAACATGAGGGAATCATAGTTTCAGTGATCTTTTTCACTCTGTTAGCTACAAAGGGCTTCCACCGATTAGGCTCTCCTTGTAACCAACCCAACACTGCTGTCGAATCGCACCAACCGTACACTTCTATTTTGTCTGACTCGAGGCTTTGCACTACCTTTCGCATTAACTGTGAGAGTAAATGAGCTCCACATAACTCCAATCTTGGTAATGACGTGCTATTCGATTTTTCCTTTGATAAATTGCTGACTGGAACTAATTTTGTTTTCGCTGCTAACAGAGTCACGATTCCTTTGTCTTGCTGCTGTATCCTTGCATAAACCACACAAGCATACGCCGTCATAGAAGCATCACAAAACCCGTGTAGTTGAATGCAGGTTTGCTCTCCAGTTCCTATCCATCTCGGAATGATAACTTGATTGATGTTATTAATGTCCGATCTTAATTTCATCCATTCACTATGTAAATTATCCGAAATTTGATCGTCCCACTTAAGATCTGCTAACCATACGTTTTGGAATAGCAATTTTAATTGTAAAATAACTGGAGCAAGCCAGCCCAAGGGGTCAAAGATTTTTGAAATTTCGGCTAACAACATTCTTTTTGTTAGACGTAATGATGTTTGCGCGGACATTTTACATTGAAAAGTGAATGTATCAAGTTTCGCATTCCATGCTATTCCCAGTGCCTTGGTGGATTCGTGATGCTTAAATTCGAATGAATCTTGACTGACCGATGATGTGCTCACATTTTCTAACAGCTGTATGTTATTAGAAGACCATTTGCGTAGGTTGAACCCACCAGCTTTGAGCAATGAAATTAAGTCAGTTTGAAGTTTTTTCGCGGAGCTGATGCTGAAATCACCGCTAAGAAGATCGTCCATGTAGAATTGTCCTTCTAAGACTTCAGCTGCTTTGGGAAAACGTTGACGTTCGTCGCTTGCTAATTTCTTGAGAGTCTTCATTGCGAGAAAAGGTGCTGATTTGGTACCGTATGTAACGGTTGCTAAATGATAATCTCGCAAAGTCTGCTCAGGTGACTCACGCCACACGATTTGTTGATAATGTTGATCGTTAGGATGTATCATGATCTGTCGAAACATCTTCTCTATGTCCGCTGTAAATGCGTAGGGATAGACTCTCCACTTCAATATTAATGAGAATAAATCTTGCTGGAGATTTGGACCGCGATACATGACATCGTTTAAACTGATACCCGTCGACGTTTTCTGCGATGCGTTGAAAACAACGCGCAATGACGTTGTTGTCGAATCAGCACGCTGTACGCAGTGGTGTGGTAAATAATAATTGCACGGATTATGTCCACGTGCCTTATACATGTGACCTAAATTTATATATTCGCTGATGAACGCTTTGTATTGTTTCGAAATATTTTCCTGTTTTTGAAACTTTCGCTCCAATTGATGGAATTGTGCAACAGCTTTCGGTCTTGATAACCCTAACTTCTCATGGGCGTCTGGATGCAAAGGTAAACGCACGATGTATCTTCCGTCTGATTGGCGAGTTGTAGTTGACTCGTAAAGCTGCACACATTGGTCATCTTCTGCTGACATGTTGATGTCCTCGGACACACCTTCCATGGACCAGAATTTATGAACATCCTCCAAATTGATTTTTACCACATTGCATTGATAGGATTTTACACTGCCAAACAATATCCATCCGAATCGCGTTTGTTGTGCGACCGTCATAGATTCAGTGTCCTTTATAACACCTGCTTGTATAATGCATGAGTATACATCTACGCCTAATAAGACGTCAATCGGGCGACTAACGTTAAAATCGGGATCTGCTAATTGTAGATTTTCAATATATGACCACGACGGTTTTGCGAATGATTTGTTGGGCAAATTGTTCACTAGATTATTCATGATAAATGCGTCGGTATATAATGTATACTCGTTGTTATATAATGATGACAGTTTGATATTGATGATACCCCAACCAAAAATTAATTTTCAATTCGCACATGGATATTCTTTTCGGCCTTCCTACAATTCAGCAAAAATCTGCAAGGGCTATTAAAACTATCCATGACACATAAAAAGAGTGCCTTAATGCCATCAAGAGCCTAGGTGTTGACATCGGCAGTTGGGACCCTATGATTGTTTATCTCCTATGTCAAAACTATGTGTTTGTGTGTTGTGTGTGTATCTCCTATGTGTTTTGACAAACTCGCGGCCATACAAACTTACATTCATACATACACACAAAATCTTCTTTTTTTGAAGATGGTTAAAAATTAATTCATTATTATAATAGTGTAGTTTGAACATGTGGCGGTGTCGCCGATTGTAGTGTTCGCTCGGTGTGACAGCAATTATACCGTCGAAGTGATCGATAGGTACAAGTTCAGCGTGACCCCCACGTCGGATATGGCGGCGAGTGGTAGCGGCCAGCCACGCCTCAACACTAGCAGCACGCGCGTCGCGTGTGTGTGCTCAGTAAACGTTTTTCAATATCGCTTCGTCATTGAGTAAGCGACGCGTGGTTCGTGGTTATTGTTGACCGTGGCGGCGCTGTCACACGGAAATCGATCCCTGTGATGAAGGGTGACGGACGAACTCGCCAAAGGACAGTTGAGTCGAGCGCAACGCTCCGGCAGACGTGCAACACTGTGAGAACATCGTGGCGTATCAGCCAGAAACACCGACGTTATAGCGCCGTGCACTGATGGAGGAGGTCGGGGAGCCCACTCTGGTGCAGGCACTGCGCGCGCACCGCAGCGAGGTGACGTGTGTGGACGTGCGCGGCGCGTGGCTCGTCACCGGCAGCGGCGACCGCGCGCTGCGGCTATGGCGCTGGGTGGCCGGCGCCGGCTGGCAAGAGAGCGCCGCCGTGGCCCGCGCGCACCGGTACGGTGTGACGGCGGCGCGGTGGGCGGCTGCCGGCACGATGCTCGCCTCCGCCGGCGTGGACGGCGAGGTTCGCGTATGGTGCGGTCGATCGCTGGCGGTGCGGCGCGTGCTGGCGGCGCCGGCCGCGACCGCGGTGCGCGCGCTGTGTTGGGCGGGCAGCGCGCGGCTGGCGGCGGGACACGACGACGGCTCGGTGTGCGTGTGGGCGGTGGCGCGTGGCGCGCTGGTGGCCCGGCTGTACGCGCACGAGGGTGCACTGCACGCGCTCGCAGCACCGGCGCGTGGCGCTTTACTGCTCAGCGCCTGCACACACGGTGTGCTCAAGGTGTTCGATTTGGCAGGTCAGACGAACCACATCGTAACGTTATAATTTATAAATAACTAAACAGACTGAGATAAGAAAATTATAAACGATACACAATATTACACACACAATACATATTACTCAATACAGGCAACAACTTGTGTCATAGGCGAATGCACGTTGTACACCGTTATTTTTACCCGACTGCGAAAGAATGAGAGTTATGTTTTTCGAGTGTATGTATGTACGTATGTATGTATATTTCTTTGGTATGCCTTAGAACCTAAACGGCTTGTCGTATTTTTATGTCAGTGGTGTCAATAGATTCATCTTAGTCGTGAGAGCGAAAAAAAATCAAAATTAAAAAAATCGAAATAAAGGATTTTTAGCGGTGATTACGTATATATGTATATATACATATACACTCACGTCTGTTATCCCGAAGGGGTGGGCAGAGGCGCAACTAGTGCACCCACTTTTCGCCATTATTCCGTCCCATGATGTGATAGGGGGCGAGCCTATCGCCATATCGGGAACAAATTCCAGACTCCGAGCTGATACTGAATAGAAAAACTCCATATCACTTTGCCCGAGCCGGGGATCGAACCCGAGACCTCAGCTTTGCAGTCGTACTGAAATACAACTACGCCACCGAGGCAGTCATAAATTCCAAAGTTATACATATATAACTTATATGTTTTATTGGAATTTGGAACAGGAAAAGCTAATAAATCACATCACACTTCACACTAATAATATAAATGCGTTTCTGTTAGTTTGTTACTTCTTCACGGTAAAACGGCTTGATGGGTTTTGTTGAAATTCGTCACATAGGTAGTTTGTAACAAAAATTAAAAGAAGATGGAGTTTTTATAAATTTTTTTTTGATATGTCTAGTGTTAAATATTTGTACATGCTTGTCCACGTATTAAAGCCCGTCATTTGGATTTTATCTCATTTCATCAGTGATGTGCGTCCATTAGCTTATATAAATAATTTGACTTTGTATACAGCACAAAACTATTGAAAATAAAAAAAAACAATGAACTAATAATAACAAAAAAGGAAGCCCAGAGTCTCTTTCTGCGTTTATTCTTCGGGTCGTCAATCGTCATCGCTTAGGTAGCTAGTGAAAGGCTGGAAGGTTAGCTAGGTTAGGGCCTGTAGTGTCCTCACCGGTGAGGCTCGCAAAGCGTTCCTCTCATTGTTATATTTTTTAATAAAATTATCTCTTTTTCATATCCCTTTTCTGCCAGGCCGAGCTGGCTTCTTACTTTTTATTTTTCATCATTGATTTTACTCCTAATAAAAATATCTGTAGTTATATAAGTGACCTTGCCTTTGGTATTAAAAATATTATTATAATCAATTTAATGTATCTTGACTTATAAGTACTACTATGTTCGCCTACGAGATGAATAAAGTATTTTATTTTATTTATTTTATTTTTTATAGATACATGTTATATTTAAAATGTTAATACCAAGACGAGTCGTTTTTTTAAGAGGTGTGCGAGAGTGATGGGTCCGACGGGTCGCCAGCGCCGACGCCTTTGTTGTGGATCAATGGCGCGCACGACTTAGGTGCGTTGTGCGCAAGCGCAAGCGAGGACGGCGCGGCTGCAGCCACCGGCGGGCACGACGGCGTGGTGCGTGTGTGGCACGTGTGCGAGGAGACTGGAGTGCGGCGCATGCGCGCGGGGCCGGCGCTCGAAGGGCACGCGGCGGCCGTCACGGCGCTGTGCTGGGCCACGGGCACGCCGCGCGCGCTCCTCGCCTCAGCCTCGCTGGACCGCACGGCGCGCCTGTGGGAGCCTGCCGCCGCGGGTGCGTGTCTGCGCGTGCTCAGCGCGCATGCGCGCTACCTCACATGTGTGCTGCTCGCGCCAGATCTCAGATACATGATCACTGGTAACGCATACATATTGTAACTAGCACCTGACATTTTAGTTTTTATTCATCATCATTATCAGCCCGTAGCAGTCCACTGCTGGACATACGCCTCTCCCAAGATACGCCATAGAGCCCGGTCTGCCGCTTTATGCATCTATACTCCGTCCAACCATTTATTTAACTTTTGACAGTTCGGTTTTTAATAAATTGGGCATGTACTAATGCGTTACCGATTCGATTTCTTGTAACAATCCATTTAATTTATGAAGAAATTTTGATCGATTAAACACATTGAAATGTTGTTTTTGCTCAATATTTTATATTGTTTTATAAACATGCCTAAGCGTTTAAATATATATTTAAAAATATTGAATAATTTTCCGAAAATACCCAAAATAAAAATCTTATACAAGTATCTTATCTTATACGGACTTCTTATTGCAAATTGTGGTGAGAGAGGGTGCGGGGTGCTTCGGTGAGTAACAACAGCTTGCCAGTTTCAAGTGTTATATTGCAATTCAATAAGGTTGTCGTACAAGTACAAGTATTACGATGAAATATTTTACATTTCACGTAACAAAATTTATCCCTACACGATGTTACGAGATCCAGAGAGATCCAGACAAGTGGATACAATTGTATACTCGCATTACATTGGTGGACGACGACAACTCTTTTTTTTTTTTTTTTTTTTTTTTTTTAACACGGACCTATCGGCCAGTAGCCTGACGCGAGTCGGCTTTTCTGGCCACACCGGACTTTCGGGTGAACGCAGAAGGCGCTCGTAACCCTTGGAATTTAAGCGACCACGCTGAGGGCGACCCACTAACGGGTCACGAACCTCGGCTCAGGGCGGCCACTGAGAGAGGACAAGACATCATCGTTTGGGGAGATTGGTTTTGATCCCTAATCCTATTTGTTGTGTTGATCGTAGTCATCGGCACGCGGGCCGGAACTGCTACGAGAGGTCAGGGTGACGGGGGGCGCGGCGAGGTCCTCGGCGGCGAGGACGGAACTGCGGTCTTGTGGAGTGTATGAGTTTTAGGAACTCGTGCTTACGGCGGATGGCCAGAGTTATATCGTCCTCTGGGTCGGTCAGAAAAGAGCGCGGCCGTCTCCATTTAGCGCGGTCGAATGGAGTGTATATCGACGCTTTACGGATAAGCGTATTTGGGTGTTTTTCCGCTCGCTCGAAGTAGCGTTTGCTGGCCTTTTGCATGAAATGCCTGATGGTCGGCATATTGGTGTCCACGTGGAGGTTGCGATTGCGAACGTACCACGGGGCACCAAGAGCGTGTCGTAGAAACTTATTTTGCAGGACCTGCATACGCTTAAGTCGAGCAGGCGGTATGTGGGCGAATACGGGCGACGCGTACGTCATAATCGGCCTAATGCATGTCGTATATATCCTAATCTTGTTGCGGACGGACATTTTACTTTTTCTATTTATGAGCCAGTGCAACTGGCTCACCGCGAATGCGGCTCGCGCGCGTACCGCGTTTACGTGTGGGACGAAGGTCAACCTCTGATCAAGGGTTACTCCTAAATATTTGGCTTTCTCCGTCCAGGGAATAACCTGGTTGGACATGCGGACTTGGTAATTGGGTATATGAATTATCCTCTTCAAAGTGAACAGGATTGCCTGACTTTTAGTGGGGTTGACGGTGATTCGCCATTTGCGGAACCACGCACCGAGTTCGTCGGCGGCGGCTTGCAAAGTGCGCACCACATCGTCGGGGTCTCTACGTGAAGCGTAGATTGCGGTATCGTCCGTGAAGAGGGCCAGATGGGCATTTTTAGGTCTTGGGATATCGCTAGTGTACAGCGAGAAAAGAAATGGGGAAAGCGCGGAGCCTTGCGGGACTCCGGCCGTGATCGTGTGCCGGGAAGAGAGGGTTCCCTCCACTCGATATTTGAATCCGCGATTCGACAGAAAGTCTCGTATGATGTGCACGAGCTGTGTGGGCACGTTGAGAGTGTACAGCTTGAAGAGCAAGCCGTTGTGCCACACTCTGTCGAAAGCTTTTTCAATATCGAAGAAGAGGGCGCCAGTAGGCATTCCTTTAAAGAATTGTTCGTGAACGTGCTCCGTGATGCGGAGCACCTGATTTACGCAATTGTGTTTGGGACGGAAACCAAACTGCTCCGGAGGGATCAGATGGTTGTTGAGAGCGACTATTTTGAGGCGGTCGAGGACGATCCGCTCATACATTTTGCCTGGCGTGCTAAGCAGACTGATTGGCCTATAGGAGGACGGTTCGGATGCGGGTTTACCCGGTTTGTGAATGCCTATCACCACCGCCTCCTTCCAGATCTCTGGGAAGAGGCAGTTTTGAAAGGCGGCATTGAAAATCGCGGTGAGCTTGATAACTAAATGCTCCGGGAGCATCTTAATCATACGAGTGGGGATCCTGTCGCCCCCGGGGGCTTTCCTACGTTTGAGTGCCTTGATCAGAGCGATGACTTCTTCGATCGTCACCGGCGCAAGGGGATCGGGCGGCGGGTCGACGTCCGGGTCGAGGTTTATAATATCGTCGTTTTGGTCGCGAGAGATCGGCGGTGGCCGGACCGCGTTCCTACTTTCGACAAATGAATTAACCGCAACAAGATCGTCGGGGTCTACGGGTACGGATGAGAGAGAACATTGAGACTCCAGGCTGTCTGCCAGAAGCTCCGCTTTCTCGTCGTCATCAAACGCCGGGCGTTGATTCGGACGATTGAGCGGAGGCATGGAGGCCACATCGTTTCTCCTGAAGGAACGACACAGGTGCCAGAAGGCCTGATGTGTCGGTTCGATCTCGGCTAAGCGGGTTTCCCATCTCGAATCGACGACATCCTTTATGCGACGCTTGACCTCGCGTTGGAGGTAGCGCGCAAGATGTCGTCGCTCCGGAATGGGATTCGTCGCGCAGGCTCTGAGCGTTGCGTTACGCAACCTCACCCACCACCGAACGTCGTCGGGAATTTGCCAGTGACTGTGAACAGTCTCTGGCACCTTCTCGGAGCTTTCGCTCAAGACGTTCTGGAGGTGGTTCGTGAAGGAGCGTATCGCGCCTGTCGTCTCTTCAGGAGTCACGATGTTGGTCGGAATCGCGGAGAGATCTGGGGATGAGGTGTCCGCGAGTTTGGTGCCAAGGAGGCGCCAATTCGTTTTCACCTTCATCGGAACATTAGGACCTGTGTCTGTTGGGCCGTGTTGGGGGGCTAAGTCTAGGATCACAGGTCTGTGGTCAGAGTCTAACTCTTGTAGCACCTGCATGGAACGTACGCGTAGGCTTACGTTCCTTACGAGCGCTATGTCGAGTATGTCAGGTCGGTAGTCGTCGTTTTTACTATAGTGGGTTGGTTCAGAAGGAACCAATATGCTCATGTCTATGGTTTCAAGACAACTCTCTAGCGCGGTGCCTCTAGCGTTGGTGTAGAGACAGCCCCAAAGAGTGTTCTTGGCGTTGAGGTCTCCCGCCACAATGACGGAATCCCCCATCGCAAATAGGGTATCTAGTTCATGGGAGTGAAGCTCCTTAGTGGGCGAGAGGTAGGCCGATATGATGGTGATCGGCGGATGTCCTGTCATGGCTAGCCTACAGACTGAAGCCTCAATGTTCCTCAAGTTAGCAGGTGGGTCAAGGGGTATGCAGTGCAGGGACCTTTTGAAATAAATGAGAGTGCCTCCAAGAGGGCCACTGGTACGATCATTACGTACCAGATTGAAATTGGGGATGTTGGGATTGCGGTGAGATGGTTTGAGAAACGTTTCCTGGAGGAGGAAAACGTCTAATTTGTTTTCGCGGACAAAATCAGAAATTTCGGCTCGTTGACCACGAATACCGTCAATGTTGAGAAACCCCACTCTGAGGGAGCGGGGTTTGGTCCGCTTAGAGGGATTAAGTATTGTTGGTTGCGCCATTTATGATGACGAAAAAAGGACGCCTACGGTGATCTGGTACCTCCGCGTCTGGATGCGGAGGATTTCGTTGACCAGATCAACGTCGGGGCGATCGAGGGTTGCACTACGGGCCACAAGGTCGGCCATCTGAGCTGTGAGAGTCATCAGCTCAGGCGAGTTCAGAAGGAACTCGACTTTTGCGTTATGCGCAGAGGATGATGTAGGGGGGGCGGGTGAGGTCGTCGCCACCGGTTTTTTCGGCTTGGCCACCTGTGGGGCAGGAGCCGTGGAGGCCGAAGGAATAGGAGTGGGAGCAGGAGTAGGTTTGGTGGTGGTTGGGGCCGGGGTGGCGGGAATGACTCCGCCACGGGCCTGGAGACGTGGGTCGATGCGGGACGTGGTTGGGAACCAAGCGTTTTGTACTGGCGTAGGTGCCAGTCTGAAATTAGCCTGAGGGGCGGGAGCCTTAGGAGCTTTAGGAGCTCTCAAGGTCTTTTTGGGGGCTTTGGGGCATCCGCGGTAATTGGCGGGGTGGCCCGATTGCCGGCAGTTTGTGCACGAAGGCGGCTCCGTGCATTGGGAACGGTCCTTAGGACGAGGGCACGCAGATGTGCCGTGTTCGCCGAGGCACTTAACGCACCTGGCGGGGAGGCGGCAGCCACGAGAGCTGTGGCCGTACTTTTGGCAGTTGTGACACTGCCCTATTTGGCCCTTTTTGTGAGGGGACTCGACGGTGAAGCCGCCTAGTCCCGAAATGTCCCTAATTTCGTATAGACGTTTAACGTCTGCGGGGGTCTCGAGGATGGCTAACACCATCTCGTATTCAGCGCCAGGCTGAGAAGCGCGGGATTGGCGGTGCATACGGTGCACCTCTAAGGCGTTGATGCCTTTGGCCTGGAGGCCTTCTCTGACCTCGTTGGTCGACATTTGGGTCGGAATGCCACGGATGACGTAGCGAAAGCGACGTTCATCCGGGAGAGAAAAGGTATAATAGTAATAATTCCTCGAATCGAGGTACTTTGTAAGTGCTCTATGATCCGAGATAGAGCCGGGCTGAAGGGAGAGGAGCTGCTGGCTCCCGTTCCACGAGTTCGTGGGAATTGAAATGTGCTGGCTTTCCAGCTCTTTGAAAAGGGCCTGCATCGTTTTGCCCGGTGGGAGTTGCATATTCACCCGTGGAGGTTTTTTAGGCCCCCTGGGTGTTTGCGGTTGGGATGGGTGGGATGGTGGCGGCGACGACGAACCCGCGGGATTCGCGGAGCTCGACTGCACGTTGGTAGGCGCTGAAGGCGCGGGGGTAGGGACAATGCTGTCCGGGTTTGGGGTCACGGCCTTCTTCTTCTTTCTCCCGCGCTTCACAGTCGTGAAGCCTTCGTCGTCGAGTTCCGACGACGAGGTTTCCGCCTGCGAGTCACAGGAGGAAGAGGAAGACGGCACGGGGCGTTTTAGGGAGCCCGAAACGGTCTCCATGGCTTCGTCGGAACCGTCCGCGGTCCCGGCCGCTGGTTTGGCGACCGGGGCCCCAGACGATCCCGACGGAGTTGGAGTCTCCGAAAGTTGCTCCCTCACGTTATGTAGCAACGTGGACATATAGTCCCTGAAGCCACCGTCGGTGACAATCAGGGCTCTCAGCGCAGTTTTGAGCTGCGAGAGCGGGATACCCGATACTACAGGGTCAGTTAGGGGTTCCGTGGACGTGGATCCTGCCATTTTAGAGGCTGGGTCCACGTCCATGGCTAATTTGTTTAAGGGACCGCGTGTGTGTTCCCTATGCTCCGGGTGCGTTCCGCCTGGGAAAGAACACACAAGAAACCAGGCCGGCTGTCGCACAAACGTTCGGTCGCGGATCGCGGTAGACTAAGTCCTCGGGTGGGAGTGCCCGGGGGTGAGGTAGTGCGTGACCCTCCTCGCCGGGTATAGGCGAGGGGGGGGGTGTACTTAAATTAGGGTGTGCCCGAAGCTTGTATCCCTTTTGCCAATCTTAATGTGCAAAAGGGTTCCTAACAGTCCGTGTACCGTAAGCGGTATTGGCCGGAGGCCGCACGCTCAACCGATACACGGGATGGAATTAAGGAAAGGGTAGGGTTGGGAAGGTGATATACGGGGGAGACTGCGGTGTGCCTCCGCAGCCTCCTGATCCGTACCCGTCGGCTTTGCCTTGCCCTGAGGGGGCGCAGCGCGTGGCCGGGGCCGCGACTCAGCTTGTTGACACCGTTAGGTTTCCGCCGAGCCAATACCCTGAAGGGGCCAAACGTCGATTAGAAACAAATTGGGCTAAACCCTGTCCTGAAAAGGACGCGGCTTGGCCCGAAATAGGCTAACAAAATAGCAAAGGGTTGCACCTTGGCTACCTGTGTAACCTTGACGGCAGCGAGGTCGCTGCGGACCGCACCGAGCAGGTACCCGGACGGATCAGTGGAATGTCGCAGCAGGTACTGCGACAAACAAAAGGTCCGCTCAGATCGGCTGCTCAGAGCGGAATGGACGACAACTCAAAGGGTGCAACCCTATATAGTTTCACTGTCGTGTAAACCATAGCGCGATCTACTTTTGCGCTAGCGCCATCTATTAAGCTAAAAGGGAAACCTGTGTTACAAAATAAAAAATACGTGATTCAGATTTTTAAACAAAATCAAAAAACAACTTACAAAAAAATTTGAAATCCTACAAAAAAAAAGGGTGTGCGTGTAACCTTTCCACGCGATTGAAGTAAAACTTCTTTGGCGTTGACGGCCGTGGTTGACGGCATATATCACTGAAGTGATTTTAATTTGATTTTTTCTTTTATTATTATTTATTGATGAAAGAGTAAAATGTTCCTGGGACTCCGCCATTTCATTTAATATTCACTATTTCATTTTATATTCTCTTTACACACACACACACCCTCACACCTGTTATCCCCGAAGGGGTAGGCAGAGGCGCAACTAGTGCATCAAATTTTTTGGCCGTTATTCCGTCCATGATGTGATAGGGGGCGAGTCTATCGCCATATCGGGCACAAATTCCAGACTTCGGGCTGATACTGAATAGAAAAACTCAATATCACTTTGCCTGACTTTTTATATTCTATATTTTTTATATATTTTATATTCTCTTTACATTTTTTATATTCTTTATTCTTTTTATAGTTTTTTGACTTTTTATATTCTATTTAAATTTCATTAATATCACTTTCACATTTTATAAATATTTTCATTTGATAACTGGTCATTTGTTTTATTTTTATTTTTAGTAGAACTTTATGCGTAAGTAGGAACGACTAAATCCAAATTATTATTTTTGAATATAGAAACCGTTACTTCCGTCAGAAAGAAATATCAGAGTTACTCCCTAGTCGCATCTAAAGAAGTCTTACTTCAATATTTTCATGTAAAATGTTGTCAAGACGAGTCATAATATGGGTTACACTGTCCAAAAGTTATCAGGTCCCATGTAGAGCTAAGCTTCAAACTCTACATGCCCTAACTTTACAAGCCTTAACTTCACAAACTCTACACCTTAGTCAAACTAGTTTACGCCTGTAACGGTAGCGCTATGTTCAGTCATCAGTGTATATATAATACCTATAATACAGGCGTGTCAAATGTTTTCATTGGATCGACGCCATGTTGCCGAGCAAGCGTTTTGACAGTTTATTTATTCAGTGCATTTCGAAATGATTTTAAAACGAAATACGTATAACTTTGCTAAATGCTCCAATACGTATCATGATTAAAATTAAAAGTTAAGTATATTTAGAGACCATAGACACCACTAAATAATGTGAGTTTATTTCCAGGCACTAGTCTAATAGCCTAAAATTAATTATCTATTCACCACACTACCTAATAATGTTAGCATTGCTGCGGTAAAATTATATATTGTATGTGTAGGGTCGAACGACAAATCCGTGCGAACTTGGTCGCTGGGTGAATTTTCGCTGGACGGCGAGTTGGAGCCCACGTGTGCCGCGCTAGCGCACTTCGCGCTCGGAGACCTCGAGGTGCGCGGGGTAGTGTGCGGGGGTGGCGGGACGTGTGTCTTATGACGTGTTCACGGTAGAGTTCGCGACGGCAGGGCATCGAGCCGGTGAGCGACGAGCCGGTGGAAGAGGCTGCGGGCGGGGAGCGCGGGGACGGCGGGGAGGCGGTGGCAGCGGTGCGCGCGCACGCCGGCGCTGTCAACTGCGTCGCAGTCCACAAAGACCTGCTGGCGACCGCCTCCAGGTATTACACGCGAATCACATCAATGCTCTAATGGAGTGGTTCTGGACACCGTGTTTTAAAGTTGCCATCCATCGTTATGTACATAATTGTTTCACCCCACTGAATAAGATTCCAAAGGCTTCTCAACATAATATTATAGACTACCTTACAATATAATAATAAATCGGTTGGTTTTTTCAGTCATGCTTTTATGTTGCTTTGGTGAACAGTGATCATAGCCCACCGTCACACTGATCACAACATTTCACCTAAGTTCAGTAAAATCTTGAGAAAACATAAAATAAGTAGAAAGTAATAAAACTTACGTATCTATTGAACGTATCTAATGCCGAACAGATTATGGGCCGTATTCAAAATTATTTTTTACAAGCGTTAACGCTAATAGAAAACAAAGGAATGTGTGCGAATGACGTTATAAGAGTTATAAGAATTGTAAATTATACTTATTTAAAATTTACTGAATTAAATATGTCATGAAGTGTTACTTTTCAAAATTATTAGAATCTTTTTTTAACATAATGACAGGTATAGTAAATAAAAATCTGTGGTCAATATTGTGGGTGTCACAGTTGCTTTACCGTGTGATACTGTTGATCCCAAATAAACTAAAAAATTACATTTCTTATCGCCAATCTATCGTAAGGATAAGTCATCTCCATACATTTGAGTTGTTGTCTATTACCGTAAACGCTTGGAGAAAAGCATGTTGGCTACGAGCTCAGGTATGCGCTAAACTTGTAATGCATACACTAAACTTCATTGATTAAAAAAAAGCCAATTGCATGGAAATAATAATATGTCCACTGTCACCACGCACTACAGAGGCTCCGATCGTGTGGACAGTGTAGTGCAATGATAGTCACATTCATGCCAGAGCCGTAGCAAAACTTGAATAACTTGAATTTAAGGTAAGCCAGCTGTGGTTACAGGAAGGGCGGAAGTAAAATTGTTACTTGATCTGTTTTGATCATGTTCTGGTCAATCGAATTATGGCTTTCATGATTTATTTTATTTTATTATGTTTGAGTTAGTTTAATATTTATGCAATTGTTTGGGCGATATACAGGTGTATCAAAATTCTCTTAAATACGTGTTAGTTATTAAGGTAGGGCATTGTCTTGATATTATTAGTGATAGATCACAGTACGTAGATGTTAATGGAGTCAAGTCTTCTGGTTCCCCAGTGCATATGGGGGTTCCACAAGGCTCGATTATAGGTCCTTTGTTATTTTTGATTTACATTAACGACTTGCCTTTCTTCGTTACAGGTATGTGTGTTATTGTGCTATTTGCTGATGATACCTCTCTTGTATTTAAGATTGACCGTAACAAAACAAACTTTGACGACGTAAATAGTGCACTGTCGCAAATCTTAGATTGGTTTACTACCAATAATCTGTTATTGAACGCAAAGAAAAACAAATGCATTCGTTTTACGTTGCATAACGTCCAAAAGCAAACGTTAGACTTATTTTTAAATAATGAGTCTTTGAAACCAGCCGATTCAGCAGTTTTCTTGGGAATAACATTGGACCCTAAACTTCAATGGAACGCTCAAATTTCTTGCCTGGCGGGGAAACTCAGCTCAGCGGCGTTTGCAATACGCCAAGTGAGACAATTGACCAATGTCAACACTGCTAGGCTTGTCTATTTCAGTTATTTTCACAGTATTATGTCCTATGGTATTTTGCTTTGGGGCAGAGCCGCTGACATCGAAACAATTTTTATATTACAAAAAAGAGCTATACGAGCTATTTATAACTTAGAGGCACGAGTTTCTCTTAGGGAACGCTTTAAAGAAATCGGCATCTTGACAGTTGCATCACAATACATTTTAGCTAATATTGTGTATGTAAGACAAAACATTGAATGTTTTACTAAAAATAGTGATCATCATAATATTAATACTAGAAATAACGATGTATTAACAGTACCAAGTCATCGATTGCACAAGGTACGTTGTTCGTTTGTGGGACTGGGTATACAAATTTATAATAAAATACCACCAACTGTCTTAAATTTACCCTTGAACAAATTTAAGCAATTTATCAAAAACAAATTATTGAAAAAGGGTTACTGTACGAGCAAGCACGTACACAAAAATGTATCATCAGCATTTTACGCCTTTTGCATTGTCATAGTCGCTTACCACGCAATCAGTTCGCATTCGATCATCATACAATCCGCGCGTACTCATTATCATTTTATCAAAATAGTGCAATATATAATTTTCTCCATCAAAAAGGACTTTTGCTCATTATCCAATCAACATCATCCTATCATAATAAAGATACTGTACGCACCGTACATATCTTTTGGTCCTTCGAGTATTTTGGCTTCCGAAATAAAAGCCACGTGCGTGACTCAGTGAAAACGTGGACTCAGTATAACGTGACTCTGTGTTACATGTAAGTGGACTGTGCTATCCGAGGATATATCAGCATTTATCAAGATCATCTTCTATCAGCATCAAACGCCGTAACCGGGAAGCATTCAGCAGCCCAGGATCTTATCATATATCAGCATATTTCAAGTAAGATTGTTCCATTTTTAATTTCATATCAAATCATATCATATCAAGATGTCCAACGTGGAAGATCTATTAGCAACTCAAGAGCAAATTTCTGCTGCCATTGAACAAACCTATACTAATTTCAAGAAAGATGGGGCAGAGCGGAAATCTGCTGAATATATCAAGCGCCGTCTTGATACGCTTGATAGTTACTGGCACGAATATCAAACAAATCATGTTAAGCTGTGTGGATTAGGTATTAAGTCTCATACTTATTTTACGTCTAACCAATTTGAACTAACGAAGGATAGGTTCCTCAACATAAGGGGAGTTATTGAAAATTATCAGCCGATGGAGGAGAGTAGACCCTCTACCCCTCTTATCAAACCTGCTACACCGCTGACCATTCCAAGCGGTCAACCACCCTTGGGATAGGGTTCATCGACTCACTCTCGCGGCATTAACAGCAAAACCGATGAGATGCTGCGCAAACAAAGCAGTAACTTTAAGGCGTTTGAACATATTGTATCAAATATCAATCTCGAGCAAATATCCGATAAATGGGAGTTTGATCACCTTCTGCGCTCTATCGAAACTCGTTGGTCAGCCATAGATTCCGCTCATTGGGATTTGGACAGCGAATTATGCGGTAGGGACCCGAAGTATGAAGCAACCTTTTTCAAATATGAAAAAATATATAAAGACATCATAACTTCTATCAACAAAAAGATGTGGTCCGTAACACATACGGAACAGTCAACACCTCAGCTGGATGTACCGAATTTCAGTGGCAACTATCACCAGTGGACTTCATTTAAGGATCTCTTCACGGAGTCTATTCACAAGAATCCCACTCTATCGAATGCACAGAAGATGCAGTTTCTCAAATCAAAAGTGAGAGGGGAAGCCGAGAGGCTCATCCAGCATCTATCAATATCATCAGATAATTATTCTACCTGTTGGGAAATTTTAAACCGCCGATATAACAACAATAGATTAATTTTAAATTCACTAATCGAACTCATACTCAACATTCCTGTGGTGCCAAGAGCGTCATTGTTTCATATCAAGAAAATGCATGACACTCTTCTAGAAAGTCTCAATGCCATCAGAAACTTAGGGGTAGACGTAGGCGCATGGGATCCGTTACTCATCCATCTTTTTTGTCAAAAATTAGATGCCGAAAGCCATAACGAATATATTGCATCAGTAAAAAATCCGAGGGAAGTACCAAATTTGCATGAATTTTTAGCATATCTAGAGAGTACTTTTACCACCCTGGAGTCCTCAAGTCGCAAGCAGATCAACAAGTCTATAATACGCAACAGCGGTCAAAATTGGCGGGGAAATCCAGGACATAAATATCATAATACTAACAATTTCAATGTGAAGCAATCAACATCGACACAAGGTCGTAGCATATTGGAACTTGGAAACACCAAGAATGTGCATTTAACAAAATTTTATAAGTGTCCTATTTGTAAAACAAATGATCATAGGATTTTTTATTGTCAACATTTTTTACAAATGTCTGCAGTACACAAACGCAGAACCATATCAAAATTAAATTTATGCCAAAATTGTCTCTATTGCCACCATGGAAAAGAGTGCATTTCAAACAAAACATGTCGAGAATGCAATCAAATGCATAACACGCTATTACACGACGCGTTTACGCAATCTGATCAAGGTTCAAGCGCAGTATCATCAAAAAATGCTTCGAAATCTGAACCAGCACATATGGTTCGAACTAACACCCATATGTCGCAACAAGACATACCTGAGGTACTTTTAGCCACTCCTATGGTCAAGGTTCGACACGCGGATGGATCATATATGAATATGCGTGCATTATTAGATCAAGGGTCTCAAGCATCCCTTATCACCGAGAATGGAGCTCAACTGTTGGGGTTGCCACGGCAAAAATGCCAGGGTGTAATTTTTGGAGTCGGTGCAAAGGAAAGTAGCTGCAAAGGACTCATACATATTAAATGTTCAGCAATGAACAATACTTTTGAATTTGACACAGATGTTTTCATAATGAAAAATTTAATCAAAAATCTACCAAGTCATTCATTCACAAAACCAGCATGGTCATTCTTGGATAACCTTACACTGGCAGATCCTGAATTTAATATCAGTCGTCCAGTCGATCTTAGTTTTAATGGACGGACTATGTAGAGGAGATCAAGTTTCACCCATTGCGCAAAACACGCGCCTAGGTTGGATTTTAAGCGGCAACGCCAAAACATTGCACTGCAACATCGTATTAAACAACATAGATGAAATTAAAAAAATTTGGGAAAAAAAAATACGTAGTAAGGTTACCCATGAAGAGCAACTTTGAAAAAGATTTAGGCAGTTCGAAAGGAAAGGCTGTTGCTCAATTTCGAACACTAGAAAGAAAATTTACTCAACACGAAAATATGGAAAAAGATTACAAATTATTTATGCAGGAATATCAATCGTTAGGACACATGAAGCTCGCCGCAAGTAATACGAAACCCGATTGCCATATGACTCATCATAGTGTACAACGCACCGAATCAACAACTACAAAATTTAGAGTCGTTTTCAATGCGTCTGTAAAAACGTCATCTGGACATAGCTTAAATGACGTTATGCAGTGTGGACCCAATCTACAACAAGATTTACAGTCTCTAATAATCAAGTGGAGACAATATCGATACGCATTTACAGCCGACATTGAGAAAATGTTCCGCCAAATTTGGATCCACGAAGAAGATCAAATGCTCCAAAAAATCATATGGCGTGACTCTAAAGATGAACCAATCAAGGAATATAAATTAACAACAGTAACTTACGGAACAAAATCAGCCCCGTTTTTAGCCGTGATGACCTTAAAACAATTAGCCGCCGATGAAAAACCTAAGTACAGTAAGAGTCTAGCAACCGATGTTCTTGAGCAGTCTTTTTATATGGACGATCTTTTGCACGGGTCACATTCAGTTGTAGCAGCAACACAACTCCATGACGATCTTATCAAGCTGTTGAAATCAGGTGGTTTTAACCTTAGAAAGTGGAGGTCTAATATTCCCGAAATATCAGATGATATCTACAAATCAAGCAATCAAGAAAACTTCAACTTTAAGCAAGCAGAATATACAAAGACGCTAGGACTTTGCTGGAATCCACATCTTGATGTTTTTACGTTTCAATATAAAATAGATCAATCGTTAAAATCAGAAACCAAAAGATCGTTACTATCCAATATCTCTAAGCTTTTTGACCCGCTGGGTTGGCTAGCACCTTTATCAACAAAACTGAAGATCATTTTTCAAAATATATGGCTATCTAACATCGGTTGGGATGATCAGTTACCCGAAAACATCAAATTAGATTGGGAAAAAGTGCAACAAGATATCAATAAGATCAATAAATTACAAATACCAAGGTGGATTCATACAAAAGAACGCCACAGAATGGAATTACATGGATTCTGTGACTCATCAATAAAAGCATTTGCCTGCGTTATATATGGAAAAATCAATGATGGGGATAAATCAAGCATACACCTTTTAGTAGCCAAAACAAGGCTAGTTCCAGTCAGTAAGAAGATTTCACTGCCAAGATTAGAGCTAAGTGGAGCTCTTCTACTATCAAGACTGATGTCAAAAGTCAAGCAATGTCTAAGCAATTATCAAACCGTAGTATATGGTTGGTCCGATTCAATGGTTGTCTTGGGCTGGCTTAATGGAGATCCTGGCAGATGGAAAACCTTTGTTGCCAACAGGGTACAACAAATTATCAATATCATGCCAAGCTCATGTTGGCGCTACATCAAATCTGAGCACAATCCCGCAGATTGTGCTAGTCGAGGTATCACTGCATCACAATTAATTGAGCATAGTTTGTGGTGGCAGGGTCCTTCTTTGCTGCAGAACAACTGCTATGAAGGAACACAACAAAAATACTACACGGACCAAGAAGTGAAAAAAGCAAAACAAGTAAACGTCGTCGAGCACGTTATGGCAAATAATATCATATATCAGTTACTATCAAAGTACAGCTCATTCAACAAAATCATAAGAATATTATCATGGATATTGCGACTTAAATACAAGCCAGAACACAAACAATCATTTTTATCTATATCAGAACTACGGAGATCCAGGGACATAATTATTAAAAACGTTCAAGAAGCTACCTACGCCAAGGAAATCAATAGTCTACGGGACAGCAGCAAGTTGCCCACGAAGAGCACAATAAATCAATTAAATCCATTTTTGGACGAAAAAAGAATTTTACGAGTCGGAGGACGACTCAGAAATACTCATCTCGACCCCGAGATGAAACATCCTATCATCATCCCTGGTCATAGTCGTTTAGCAGAACTTCTTATTGACCAGTCTCATAAGCTTACCTTTCATGGTGGCGCCAGACTAACATCAGCATTCTTGAGACACAAGTATTGGATCGTCGGAGGCAACAGTATTGTGAAAAAACGCTTACGTGGTTGTGTTACGTGTAAACGCCACGATCCTGTTAAACATAGTCAAATAATGGGACACCTACCAGCAGCCCGTACAACGCCGACAAGACCATTTCATCATACTGGCGTGGACTACACAGGTTTCGTCGACGTCAAATCAAATAAGGGCCGAGGTGTTAAGACCTCGAAAGGCTATATTGCTGTATTTGTTTGCATGGTGACAAAAGCAGTGCACCTAGAATTGGTATCAGATCTCAGTTCATCATCGTTCCTGGCTGCTTTACGTAGAATGTCAGCCAGAAGAGGAGCACCACGTCATATCTATAGCGATAACGGAACAAATTTTGTTGGGGCTAGCAGAACTATAAGTCAGGAATATTTAGACTTAAAATCAACACTTGATAGTAGTTTTTTCACAGCCATCACTGAAATGGAAATCCAATGGCACTTCAACGCTCCCTCATGGCCCAGCGCAGGAGGACTCTGGGAAGCAGCAGTGAAGAGTCTTAAATATCACCTCAAACGAGTAATCGGTGAACAAAAATTGACATTTGAAGAATATTCTACATTGTTAGCTCAGCTAGAAGCCTGTCTAAATGCGCGACCCTTATGCGCCCTAACTGAAGATTCAGAAGATTTGAATTATCTTACTCCGTCACACTTTTTAGCAAGCGGCCCTACGCTAACTATAATTGAAACCGAAAGGGATCACCGAACTCGATGGCAATTAACACAAAAAATATTTGATGACATATGGAAAAGGTGGCACATCGAGTACCTATGCCAGCTGTCAGCGCGAAGCAAGTGGCGTCGACCACAAGCAAATTTAAACATCAATGACGTCGTTATCATCCATGACGCCAATCTGCCTGCTGGAAGGTGGGCGCTTGGCAGAATTACACAACTACATCCCGGAAATGATGGTTATGTGCGTGTAGTTTCCATAAAAACCAAGAACGGTATTATCAAGAGACCCGTCGCGAAAATATCAAGATTGCCTGTCAATAACGATCAGACCGACCATTCACAGTCAAGGCCACTTCAAGTGAAAAAAGAATGCTTGGCTTCGTCAACAAGTTGCGGAGCAACGGCCATCAGACGCCCGAGTAAATATAGTCATTTTCTATTTTCCATATTTATGTGGTTAATCATGATAAATACGTCAGTTCATGGCCAATATGTAGCATCAAGTTTAAATACCAGTCAAGGATTTTATTTTGATAAAATTACAAATATGCGCCTCCAACGAAACGAATGGAAACTCGTAATTTATTATGACATGAATCCATATTGGCAGGGAACGAAACTACTTACTAAATATATTAACCATTTAGAAAACATATGTTTTAACGTAAACAAAAAGACAGAACAATGTGACATCATCCTTCTCCAGTTACATCATGGCTTCGCCGGTCTCGAACACTACAACAGCATTCTACTCGGTCAGCAGTTCACACGGAGCGGCACGCGATCGCGACCCCGCCGAGGCATTATCAACGGTGTCGGATATATCGCGCACAGCCTGTTCGGCGTACTAGACGAACAATTTGCCGAACAATACAAAAATGATATCGAGACAGTCAGAGACAATGAAAATCACTTAGCCGTTTTATGGAAAAACCAGACATCAGTTGTTGAAGCCGAATTCAACTTAATCAAACGGGTCGAAGATACGATGAATAAACAACATAAAATCTTCAATCAACATCTGAATAATTTAGAAAAAGTAATCAACGTACAAGGTGATGTAATTCAAAACGTAGCGAGTATGACAGAATTTACGATATCATCAATTATTGCCAACAGCATGTTAGCTAGTCTCCAAAACATTCAAGAAACACTCATTGACACAATCACTAATGTATACGCAGGAAAATTTAACTATCACCTTTTACCCCCCGAACAGTTACGCGATGAATTGAATATTATTGCAGGTTTATTAAAGGATTTATCACTACCATTAGAAAATATTCAGTCAGGTCTATCAAAAATGTATCATTTACTTAATGTAAGAGCGAGAGCTTCGAAACAGTACATAATATTTGAAGTTAGGATTCCATTGGTTAGCAGAGACGATTTCGAAATTTTCAAATTAATACCTATCCCACAGATAATTAAATCTAATGCTATAAGCATCGTGCCAGTATCAGACTACGTAGCAATAAACCTCCAAAAGGATTCATATATTCCTATGTCAGAGAAAGACATACAACATTGTATGAACTATAATTTTAATACTCATTTATGCGCTTCGAAGCAGCCCATCTATCAGACAAAATTAGACGAGAATTTATGTAACAAAGATCTATCATCAGAAAAATGCCTAACAAAGATATCAATTTGCAAAAATATATGTACGGAACTTAGCAATATAAACACTTATTTATTTTTATGTTGCGGCCAATGCACCGTACAAATCATATGTGAGCATCATATTGCAGTGGAAACATTACGCGAGGTGGGAATCATATCACTCAGCAATAAGTGTATTATCAAAGGTAGCACATTTACGATATTTGCTCACAAATCACAATCAAACATATTGAACAAAGATGCAGATATATTAGAAATAAAAATTCCACCTATCAACAAAATTATCAATATATCAGTACCTGTTTCTACTGTCGAAAACCAATCGACATACGATCTTCGAGAGCGCTTTGAGGTCATTGACAGACAAATCAAGGAGCTGAAACAAGCGTCAGAAGGAGTTTCGACACAGCGCGTCTCGTACCATGACGTGCATCACTACGTGGCCATATACGTAGTAGTGTTCCTGGTAACCATCGCAGGCGCTGCGTTCCTGTGGCGACGCTGCCGTGTGCGGACGCAACCTGCGCCGCCCGAGGCCAGAACAGAAGAAGCAGTTGTCGAAGTCCAAACGGTGGGCCCCAAGCATCCACGCCTAGTTCGTTGTGTTAGTGAGTGTGCAGTGAATCAGTGTAGTGAAATAAGTGCCGTAAATCAGTGTCGCGATTTAGGTGAAATAAAGCAATGCAAAAGTGAACCACAAACAAAACACTTCAGCTAGTGGATGGGATGGTATACCTACATCTCTAGTTAAAGCTGCTAAACACACACTGATACCAGTACTTGTTCATGTTTTTAATCTCTGCCTCACCTGTGGTATATTCCCGAAGGTGTTTAAGAAAGGTCTTGTTCACCCAATTCACAAAAGCGGTGAACATGATAACGTTAATAATTACAGACCCATTTCGGTGCTGCCTACATTATCGAAAATACTAGAAAAGATATTGAATAATAGGCTTCTTAGTTTCCTCGATAAGAATGGTATAATTTCAAATAATCAATATGGCTTCAGAAGTGGTAAATGTACGGAAGATGCTGTTTTAAAACTGACTGAAACAATTACTAAAAATATGGATAATAAACGCAAAACAGTTGGCATCTTCCTTGATTTATCAAAAGCTTTCGATACTGTTTGTATTCCCACACTTATTTTAAAGCTTGAGCACATAGGAGTCAGAGGAATTGCCCTTGATATTTTTAAAAGTTACCTTAGTGACCGTTCTCAGTATGTCAAAATCGATAATGTGGTAAGCAATGACCAATCACTCAATTTCGGGGTACCACAAGGCAGCGTTCTTGGCCCCACTCTCTTTAACATTTATATAAATGATCTATGCCAATTGTCTTTACCTAACTGCCAAATAATTACATACGCAGATGATACAGCTTTACTTATACATGGTGACAGTTGGGCAGATACCAAAATTCTAGCAGAATCTGCCTTATGCACGGTAAAAAAGTGGTTATGCTGCAACTTATTAACGTTAAATATAGAAAAAACAAAATTCATCCCATTTGCTATTAAATCTCCTTTACTACCCTCCTCATTATTTGCACTAAAAGCTCATAAATTAGACTGTCACTGTTTATCCAACTGCTCCTGTGAAACTATAGCGGCTACAGGAAAAATAAAATACCTTGGTGTTTGGATTGACAATGTCATGTCTTGGCATGATCACATTAAAGCTACTGCGAACAGGCTCAGAAGACTTATGTATGTCTTTAGGAATCTTAGATCTATACTAGACCTAACAACCTTAAAAACTGTTTATTTTGCATTAGTAAAATCCGTTATATCATACTGCATTACAGTTTGGGGAGGAACGGGTATTTCAAAAATGTTGACACTTGAGAGAGCACAAAGAGGTGTCCTAAAGGTTATGACATCAAAGCCCATGCTGTTTCCAACTAACGTTTTATATGCTCTTACCAAAGTATTAACAGTTAGACAAATTTTTATTTTACAATCAGTTCTTCGTATCCACTCCCAACTACCGTACATAACTACTTCTGCGAAAAGAAGAACTGATATTGTCTGTGAAACTATACCATGTAGAACGGTTCTTACTTCTCAACAGTTCATTTTTCTCGCTCCTCGCTTATATAACAAAATTAATAAAATTCTCACTATATATCCCTGCACATATCGTGCATGTAAATTATCGGTTACTAAATGGTTGCTTGGTCTTGACTATACAGAAACTGAAAATCTTCTTAAACTTTGGTGCTAATTGGAAATGCTCATGCACACGCACACACACACACACGCGCGCACGCGCACACACACACACACACACACACACACACTCACCCATACACACACACGCACGCTTCATTTAGTTTTATTTTTGGTAGTTTTATTTTTAGTTTGTACTTTTCAAAGACTTTATTTGGAACGCCCAGTTGCGTATGGAGGGGGGCGCTTGCATTTACGACACAGTGTATACTAATGTAGATGCTTTCGTTAACCTTGTGAATAATGATCAATTTGTTAATAACCCGAATAAAGAATTTTTTTTTTTTTTTAATTTTTTAACATATGTGCGATTGTGTAAAGCACGATACAAGTGCGCAAGTTATCAACAAAAGCACATCGCCCGTGCTTTATAGACACTTTAAACAATCTCCTTAATTTTAAGTTACTAATGTTTTATCACCTTGTTAATCATATAATTATAAGGACCTATTGTCAATCACCTTGTAACTCACATCATTCAGTTATCATTGACTTCATCAACCTCTCATTCCTCATCTTCTCGCTCAGGAGCATGTACGAGCAAGCACGTACACAAAAATGTATCATCAGCATTTTACGCCTTTTGCATTGTCATAGTCGCTTACCACGCAATCAGTTCGCATTCGGTCATCATACAATCCGCGCGTACTCATTATCATTTTATCAAAATAATGCAATATATAATTTTCTCCATCAAAAAGGACTTTTGCTCATTCTCCAATCAACATCATCCTATCATAATAAAGATACTGTACGCACCGTACAGTTACTATACTGTTGACGACTATTTTAATGACAAAAACCCATGGGAATAGTTGCTCGCTACGCAAGGATAAGATCGATTGTATTTAGCTAAGTGACTTGTGACAGATGGATATGTGTGACTTTCCCTGGTAGTCCTAAGAGTATATTTTTGAACATACTACGTTACTCATTTGATACCGCTTTGTTGTATCTCTTTTGTCTTGGTTAGCCACAATCTGAATAGTCTTGCTCGCTTTAACGTCTGTGCTTGCGGCGGCGTCATGTGCCGGCTCGGTCACTTCCCTGTAACATGGTTGAGGAGGCCGATGGCTGGCACATGCGTCATACTCGTGAACGGGTGCTGCTTGTGTGGACTGGTCTGCTCTGTTTGATGGTTGACTTTATTTTTTACTTAAAATTAAACATGTAGGTGGTTGTTTCACTTAGTTACTCTCCGTTAATTTTCGCATTTAATATCCATCTTTAAAATTGAAGTAATATTGTGATTTTCAAATTGTAAAATATACAGTCGTGGTCAACTAATTAGGGACATGCAAGATAGTGAAGAACAATAACCAGTTATGTACATACAAATATAAAACCCTATTGATTTCTCAGTAACTATTATTTGCATAATTTGGTCCGATTATTGTGCTTTAAATGGCTGTAAATAAAAGAATAAATAAATAGAAAAAAGTATTTAATATCAAAGGTTGAACATGTATTCAATTTTAAGGTATAATTCTGTAGCTGGACATTTAATTAAGGACAGTAAACTATAATGAAAAATGGAGTTAAACAAAACTAATAATCTGCAGTATTATAATATCTTTAACAGCTCCATTTTATTACGTGTAAAATAAGTACCCAGTAGCAAAACCTTTGTTAGTAATTACAGCTTGACACCGATGTGGCATAGACATTATCAGTTTCTGGCATGTTTCGACAGGAATATTTGCCCATGCCTCACAAAAAGCTTCATTAAGTTCATCTAAAGTTGTGGTACGATAAGTGGCTACTTTTTTCTTGATTTCGTGCCAAAGGTGCTCGATTGGGTTAAGGTCCGGGCTATTTGCTGGCCAATCTAGCACCGATACTGACTGACTGGTAAGAAACGACTTGACTGAACGGGCGGTATGTTTCGGGTCGTTATCATGCTGAAACGTCAATTTAATAGGGAGATGCTCCTCAGCATAGGGAAGCATCGTTTCCTCCAATATTGCCTTGTATTGATGTTGGTCTAAGTTACCCTGAACTTTCCTCACAGGTCCCACTCCACGTCCAGAAAATGAACCCCACATTTTAATGTTTCCACCACCATGTTTCACCTGCTTTTTTGTGAATCTTGGATTCATTTTCGCTTTTACTGGACGCCGTACGTATTGCCTTCCATCTGAAGAAATCAAATTAACCTTGGTCTCGTCAGGTCCAATGTCCATATTTACGTGCAAACGCCAAACGAGCATTTCTATGTTCTTTGTTCAACAACGGTACTTTGCGAGCCACTCTTCCGAACAACCCTGCTTCTACCAGACGTCGTCGAACGGTCCTCGCTGAGACACCAGCTCTTTCGTCTGTCCCAAACACTTCGTGTTTAATTAAAATAGAGCATAGAAACGGATCTTTCTTAGCTAACCTGGTTATCATTCTATCTACTTGCGGAGTTGTTTTTCTCGATCTTTTTGTTCTGGGCACATTTAAATCTGTGTTATTGCGTCTGACATGTTGCACTGCATTGTATACCATAGTTTTTGAACAATTTAAATGTTCTGCTATCCTTCGGTATGGCCATCCATGCTTGACAACAAACTTCATGATAATTTTTCGTAGTGTTGGATCGCAACTTTTATTTTTACCCATTTTTCTTCAAAATATTGAAAAATAAACTTAAAATAATCGGGATTGCAGTCAAAACTACCACGAAACAATAAAAGAAGAAGTAAAAAAGTATTGAGATTCAAATTTTGAAAATATAACGCAATATCTCAGTGTCCCTAATTAAATGGCCAGCCAGCATTATTTGAACAAATAGCACTACGATAATCTGTCAGCTATACTGTAAAGAGGTTTAATGTTTAAGAAGTTGTTATTGTTTGTATAATCGGGCACATAAATAACTAATTATACTTACATGTAAGAGGTATGGAATATGGTTTAGACTCGTTGGAAAATAAAAAATAAATTCACAATTCGCTCTAACCAAAGAATGTCCCTAATTAGTTGACCACGACTGTATATGTCGGAGCGGCGGGTATTTTGAAATAATAATCGTGCAAAAAACTAGTCGGGATGTCAAATCGTTGTTATAAATAGGGTGCCTCGCATTTGAAAAAGCAGTCTCTTGTGAGACTCCCAACTGTTCGGAGCTCCAAAAATAAGTTTGGAACATCCAGAAATAAAGGATGCAGAACAATTTGGAATTTTACTCTCACATCAAGGGTTATGATGATGAGTTATATGATGATCATGTGGAACCCGTGACGTCGGCAGAGCTGACGTCACCTCTTTTTAAAGAGTTCTAGACCTTCTCCTCCGTCATATATATTTAAAAAAATATATAAAAGACCTACGCTGAGTTTCTTGGTGCTTCTTCTCAGGTCAGTGGGAAGCACTGGTAGAATCTTTTAGTAAAACAACATTGTGAAAAATGACGTGTAAGAGTGCCCCCGTGCCCCCCCCCCCCCCACACAGTCCTGATTCATGCCCCATAGTCAGCCATCGTGGCCGATGCTACTGGTGAGCAATGGTAGCAAATTATGAATGAATTATGGTTGTTCTCTGTAATGAAAACGTTGATAATTTGTATAAATTGTTGTAGCGACGGTCTGGTGAAGATATTCCGGTGGTGCGAGGCGGAGTGCGCGGCGCGGGAGGAGCACGCGCTCGAGGGGCACCAGTATCCGGCACTGGCGGCGGACTTCGATGCCGGCGGGCGCGTTCTGGTCTCCGCAGGGCTCGACGGCACCGCCTGCGTCTGGGACGTGCAGGTGCAGCTTGGCAGGGGCACCCCGCACCACTGATATTTACTATGACTTTAAATGTTTTATGTGTTGAGTTGGTATGGTCAGCATTATTGGTTTTTGTTTGAATAGAAACATATTTTTCTGTGCGGCAGACGGGCGTTTTGCTGAGATCGCTGTGCATGCCAAGTGGCGGGGCCGGCGAGGCAGGCGGTGGCGGCGTGCGGGGCGCTCGCGTGTCGCCGCACCACGCGCCGCTCGTGCTGCTCGCTACTGACGATGGCCTGGCGTCGCTTTGGGGCCTCACCAGCGCCGGCGCCGTACCTGACCAGTCAGAGCCGAGATCCCATTATTATATTAACTATCGACAGCAATCTATCTTAGCGCGTTAAGCTACGCAACATAATATTATAAACATCTGTAGTCTAAAATCTTTGAACGTCGTTTAAATTCCCAAATTGTGGCAATCAAACTCCACGTTGCAGAGTCTGCAAGTTGAATTAATTGTATTTACAGCGTGTTTGCGGGGCACACGGAGGCGGTGACGTGCTGCGCGTGGTCGCCGGAGGGGCGCGCGCTAGTGACGGGCGCGGCCAGCGGCGAGCTGCGCGTGCATGCAGCGCCGCCCGCCACCGCTCTGTACCACGAGTCACTTGCGCACGACCTCGGTGCGTCTCGCGCGGGCACTCGCACCGTGTGATTATTAGCAGTACCGAGCGTTTCTACAACAATCTTCTATTGTGCGCAGGCGTCCAGAGCTGCGACTTCGCACCGGCGTGCAGCACGCACAGCCCGCTTGACGGCATGTATTTACTCGCTACCGGTGGATGCGATTCACGCATCAAGTTGTGGATAATAGAGCTCGCCCAGGTTTACGTCACACTTATTTGCTATCTATTTTTAGTTGGTAACGTAAAATATTGTCGTGATCAGATTATGTGTGCTATCAGGCGGGGGATAACGTGTTATTGCGGACGGTGCATCAGTGGGAAGCGCACGGCGGTGGCGTGACCAGCGTGCGGTGGGGTGCAGGCGCGTGTGGCAATCTACTCGCGAGCGCGGGCGCGGACTGCTGGGCGCGCGTGTGGCGCGTGTCGGACGCGGGCGGGGACATCGAGCCGCACGCCGCCGTGCACACTGACGGCGCACTTGCCGTGGCACTGCTGCCCGCACTTGACACCGAGCACGTGGAAGCGCCGGTAGAGAGCAGGCCGCTGCTTGCAGTGGGCACGCTTGGCGGCGAGCTAGTGGTGTGGCGCGTGCCAGCGGTCGAGCCGTTCAACTACGACGAGGACGAGGGCGCCGCAACGCGTTGGTGGGGCGCGCCCGGCGTGGCTCGCTGGCTGCGGGAGTACGTCACGTGCCCGCCCGGTCAGTGCGACGGCGACCTCACCGGTAATACGCGTAGAAAAAACGGTTCTCTTGAATTTCATAAAGTTTGGTCGTACAGGGTCAACAATGTCACGTGACGCGGAGGCGGAGTTGCTACAGCGCGCACGTGACCGGTGCATCACCGGCGCGGCTCTACTCGACGAGCCACTCGATCAACTACTCGCCGACCTAGGATACGGTACCGTGACATCACCAGTGGCGAGGGGTGACATTTTCCGAAAGGGAACCCGACACAAAATATAGTTAATAATATGAAATATGATCTGCAAATCGTTCTATCTATAATTCGATTTTAGCCTATTACGCTATAAAAATCATAAAAGTCTAGATGATTATGCAGGTGGTTTTGTAAAAGTACTGAAACCATTATAACAGCTAATAGAATAGGTGATTAACACCTGAACAAGAAATAAAACAAATCACTTCATGATGATATGTAGAATGATATGTAGATGAATGATATGTACATACATATATCTACCATACTCTGCGTTAGCATATTTTTTGTAAAACCGAAAAAAAAAACTATTATCTATTATAGTAAATAGGAACTAAGTACTATTTTGCTTTTAACTAAGTTAGTGCATCCAAAAAAATTACAGGTATTTTATCACATTTGAAACTGAACTTTAAAAACACAGTGTACACAAGAAATGAGCCGTCAAGCAGTAGTTTCTGTACCTTATAAGTATCGATGTATAATACGATGCAACACTTCACAATTTCTTAAAACATTAAAAAGTTTTTCTAGGGTATAAGTAAATAACGCAATTTTAAAACTATCTCATTAATCTAGTCTGTAATTACAATTTAATAGTTGCACGTACCTCCACACTACACACAAACGTTGATAACACTTTATAACACACAAATTCATTATTATATTCTACATTTACTAATTAAAAACAAACTTATCGAACCGGCGAAATTGTTTACTTGAGTTTTCAAACGTCAATAATACAAATATACGCTTCTAATTCAAAAAGACCTCGCAAGTCTTAAAATAAAAATAAAATACTTTACTCATCACGTAGGCGAACATAGCTGCACTTATGATATGTCAAGATATATTCAATTAATAATTATTATTATATAACTACAGACATTTTTAAAGGGAGCAAAATTTTATTTTATTTATTTATTTATTTATGTAAACTAAATATAAAGAAGCCAAGCTCGGGCTGGCAGGAAAGAGATAAAAAATATATTTTTTATTAAAATTAATGGGAGGCACGCGTCGCGATCCCCACCGGTGAGGACACTACAGGCCCTAGCCTAGCTAACCTACCAGCCTTTCACTACCTACCTAAGCAATGACTACCCGAAGAAGAAAGGCAGAAAGAAACTCCTGGCTTAATTTTTTGTCATCAATTGTCCATTGAATCTTTATATAATATTTTTTTTTCTTTTTTTTTCAAGTCTTTTGCGTACAAAGTCAGATCAGTTATATAAGCTAATGCACACACATCACCGTTAAATAAGGATAAAATACAATTGAAGGAAATTTACAAACACGAAACACTATGTCTTCATAATAAAATGAGAGACCACAAATAAATAATTATAATTAAACGGTGTACAACGTGCATACGCCTACATTTATAAACATAATTTTTGTTGATTTATTATCCTCTTTTAAACACCAATACGCACAATTAAAATAATTTATAAGTTTAATAACAGGCAAGCGCAACACAATGATCGATCGGTCGTCATTAACAAAATGATAATATGTCAACGCGAGAATAATAATATAATAATTATAAAATGTCAAATAATAATTTAATATTAATTATAATGTCAATATTGTAGATGGATACACCTAACATATTTAATGCAATCAACATCTAATATGTGTTAACATGGTTCGGTATTGTGTGCAGGACTAATTTTCCAAACTGTCTGATCATCAAGATAATCCGATACATTATAATACCCCTTAGACATTAACTAGCGCTTAACGTAACATTTGAATTTGTGTCCGGGTAGACTGGTTATTTCGGAGGGAAGTTTATTATAAAATTTAATTCCATTTGCTAAATATGATTTACTCGTTTTACAGAACCTAAAATTTGGAACAACTAGTTTATTGTTATTTCTAGTATTCAGATAGTGCAAGTCACTATTTTTCATGAAAGTACTAAGTTTTTTACGGACATACATAATATTCTGAAAAATGTATTCGGCCGGCAAAGTCAGTATATTGATCTCTTTAAACAGTTCTCTAAGAGAATCGCGAGAGCAAAGGTTTTAATGGCACGAAAAGCTCGCTTCTGTAAGATAAAAATGGTTTGCAGATCTGCAGCAGAACCCCACAGAAGAATGCAATATGACATAATACTGTGGAAGTAAGCAAAATATACCAATCTTGCCGTAGCCACGTCAGTTAAATGTCTAATTTTCCTAATAGCAAACACGGCAGAACTCAATTTGCTTGCAATTTTTTGAATATGGGGTCCCCATTGCAATTTATTATCGACTGAGACCCCGAGGAAGACCGTTGAGGGTAGGTACTAAATCTAGTTTATTCCCGTCTAAATCAATATTTACTTCACTTTATTGTTGAGTAACGAGAATCGGACACATTTAGTTTTCGCCGCATTTAAAAATAAATTATTCGCAGAAAACCAGTCGGAAATTAATTTGAGTACTTTACTTTTTTTTGGCTCTGTAAGATTCTCTTCCCTTCTATTTACCTTAAATATTAATGAAGTATCGTCAGCGAATAACACAACTTCAGCCATATTGTTAACCATGTAGGGAAGGTCATTTATATAGACCAGAAATAAAAAAGGACCCAAAATGGACCCTTGGAGAAGCCCAATCCTTACTAAGGACCCTGCAGAGAAGACGTTGTCGATAAACACTTGTTGTATCCGATCTTAGTTGGTCGTTGTTGATGAGCAACAATAAATAATTCATGGTCGGTTAATAGTGAAGCCAAAAGACTTCTGGTTACCTCTTACGCATTGTTCCGTGAACGAAAAATGTATCGGTATGAATGAACAAATAAGACAAAGATAGCAAATACGCAAACATGCGCGAGGAAAAAAGAGACGGCCAGGGAAGCTAAACGACAGCGGGTTCCCTCGCGCGGCCCCCGTGGCGACGGGTCACAATGGCGCGAATTTTAAAACATAGAGCGATAGCGCGTTGGTCAACGACATCTATTACCATTTATTTAAACTATTTTACGTCGATCGATGGAAATGAAGTTGTTTGTTTGTTAATAATATAATTTATTTTAAGATTTTGCTTCCATAAATTACAAAAGGGAAGCCGATGGGAATCGGGTTGTATGGACCCTTCGCCACTGGTCACATCACTATCGCTAACTCTGGTATTAAGGCACGGTGCTTAGTAATAGACGAGAGTTTGTATATAGGTGCGGGGTGCGAGTTAGCGGAAGACAGTACTGAGCGCAGTAAGGAGGAACTGGAGCAGTACGAGACGCGCGCGCGCCTGCGCAGTGAGCTGCAGTGGTTGCGCCGCGCGCCGCCACCGCCGCACCTGGTGAGTGAGGCGCTCGGCAGCGGCGCTCGGTGTCGGCGCACGAGCCCGCGGTGACGCGTGTTGTGTCGCAGGTCCGCGCCGCGCCTCACGCGCTGCTGTGCCCGCTGACGCACGCGCTGATGCTCGAGCCGGCGCGCGCCTCCGACGGGTTCACGTATGAACGTGCCGCTATACACGAGTGGTTCCTAGCTGCGGGTGAGTAACGATTCAAGCATAGGTATGCCTACATAGCGCATCTCAGGTTTATTCACATGAGATACTTAATAATATTGGTTCCCGCTGAACTCCGCCGAAGGAAATACATTTAAACTTATATCCACTTTGTAAAGTGTTGCTTAAATCCCAATAACAACTATACCATACCAGCCCTGTATTATATCCTGTTCCAATGTTGGCCACGGGCCTCCCCTACTACTGAGAGGGTTTAAGCCTTAGTCCACTTAAAGTTAAATAATTTTTCGGTTTTAAGTAGTTTGTCTAGGCGGTTTAATTTTAGCTATTGCCTGTCTTGAGCACGAATGAAACGATCGTGCCTATGTGTACTGTAGTACGCGGGTGCACAGGTGGGGCGGTGTCGCCGATGTCGGGGCGGCGGCTGCACTCGGCGTGCGTGCTGCCCAACTACGCGCTGCGTGACCGTCTGCGCGCCTTCCTTGCGCAGCTGGAGGCGTCGTCGTGAAGCGCGCTTACACTCCCGGTTAGCTACCACCGCGCTTGAATACGGATTTTTATAAAAGCTATCAATATGAGATGTACATAATATATTGCAAAATTTCCAACACAATGTATGACGTATTTTTAATGTTAGTCAAAGAAGCACAGTTACTGGTACTGGTTGCAAATGACGCGGAGTGGTGAGCGCGACACGGCTCGCCAGCAGGGGGATAATTTTTTTGTCGTTATGATTGTGTTGTAAAGTGTGGTACACGTGTGAGTTGTAATAAAGTCTGATAATTAAACGTAAGGTCTTCACATCGAGTAAATTGGCGTTTCATTTCGGCACCACGAGTCGCTGCGCTGCGAACACGCCAGACGTAACGAATACAATCATTTTTGAATGTTTATCATGAGCAACTTCCATCCACCACAAACATCCTACTTCCTACTAATATTATAAAGGCGAAAGTTTGTAAGAATGTATGGATGTTTGGATGTTTGGATGTAAGTATGTTTGTTCCTCTTTCACGCAAAAACTACTGAACGGATTTCGATGAAATGTGGCACACGGGTAGATCATATCCTGGATTAACACATAGGCTACTTTTTATCCCGGGAAAATATAAAGCGGGACTTTTATCCCGGAAAAACTTTTCAAAGCGGGCGGAGCCGCGGGCAAAAGCTAGTTTCATACATATATTTGCTTATATTTACTTGATTTTAACCCTAGTTTTTATTAGATTTAATCTGAGCCTTCTTTGTAGTCTCTTGATAATATTTAAGCACGGCACACCTGTCCAAAATGTCACTCCTACGTATTACACTCTACGAGACAGGCATTGCCTAGTGTACAGTGTTTTGTAATATCTCCCGGTGTAGTTCTGTTTTTTGGAAATAAATTATTATTATTATTTTTGTAGTAACGAGAACGTTTCTCTCCTGCAACAGAAGGTTAATGTAGCACGGGCCGAAGCCAAGTGCATGAATGATATATAATTTTTTAATATAATTTAAATATATATAGTGTTAACGATGAGGAGCAGGGTATTTAAATGAAGAGCCAACACGCGGATACGGAACAAAAAAAATATATTCTAAACCATTGAAATCAAATTACATTTGAGACGCTAATTAACCCGTACATACAAGTAATGGTAATGGCCGCCGACTATCTATCCCCGCGCCCGCGCACCCCGCGCTTTCTTCGCCGCTACCGGCGCCACCGTGCGGTCACCATGGGTAAACTATTCGCGGGCGCGGGAATATTATTAGAGCTTAACATTTTTGTTACGGGGTGGCGCTAGTAGTCGTGCTATCGTTAACATATAGAGTTGCGAAATTCCCTTAGTTGTTCAGAAATTTACGAACAATTCTGCAGGTGTTAAGTATTGCAGCTTTTTGTAAAAGTATAAACGTCATTGGTGGGATCCCTAATGTATATAAGCTAGTGTGAAGTGTTTTCGGTATTACGCCAGTTGTAGATATAACTATTGGTATTGTCCTGGTGGTGTTTACACGCCATTGTGTTTTAATTTCTATGGCCAGATCAACATATTTTGAAATTTTTTCGGTGTGGGTAGAGGTGAGGTTGTGTGTGTTACAAATGGCAATATCTATAAGGTAAACTGATTTGTTGTGTTTGTCTAATACTGTTATATCCGGTCTATTATAGTGTATGGTCTTATCTGTGACTATAGTCCTATCCCAATATAATTTATAATATGTATTTTCAAGAACAGTCTGTGGTTTGTATTCATAATAGGGTACTTTTTCTTTCACTAATTTATATTTGTAGGCTAATGATTGATGTACTATTGCAGCTATTTGGTCGTGTCTATGTTTGTAATCACTTTGAGCTATTGACTTACATGCACCGGTAATATGTTGGATTGTTTCTGAAGCTGTGTGGCATTGTCTGCATTTATCATTATAATTTGGACGACGGATAATATAACGCTGATAATTTCCTGTGTCAATAACTTGATCCTGTATACCTAGCATAAAGCCTTCGGTCTCCGGGAAGAGCTCGCCACGCCGTAGCCATGCGTTTGATGCATTCTCATCAACATAAGGCTGTTCCAGGTCGTGTGGGTGTCTCCCATGTAGAGACTTCTGCTTCCAAACTGCTATTTTATCTTTGTTTGATGTGATGTGCTGATTACGTTGTGCATTTTCGTTCTGAAGGTTCAGTGGGGTTATGCGTCTGTCGGCTTTTACTTTTGCTTTGTGTAGTTGTGATTGTTCTGATTTTGTATGGAAGTAATTTCTCAATGTAGTAATCTGCTTGTTATGTAGGTTTAAAATATCGATGATTCCCCGGCCGCCTTCATTTCTGGGAAGTGTCATTCGCTGTACACAGGATCGAGGATGATGTTTACGCTGGGTTGTTAATGTAGTGTTAATTGTAGACTGCATTCTTTTTAAATCTGTCTTTGTCCAGTGTATAATTCCAAATGAATATGTAAGGATAGGAATGGCAAATGTATTTATTGCGTGGGTTAAATTCCGCGAATGAAAATGAAAAATGAAAATGAAAATATATATATTTACGAAAGACAAAATTTACAATGGTGATATCCTATGGTCTTCACACTAGGCAAGCCTGTATCGTGAAGACCCAAATATAATCTTAGCCTAGTTGCCTACAGGTATACATTTCCTTTTGACACTGGTCTTATCATAAAATTAGTTTTATGCTAACATGTTGATTCCATATATATATACATATTGTATCTAAAAGTATATAAATAAATGAATATGCATACTTGAATAATAAATTTGTAATAGGACGTTAATAGTAAATATATATAGAAATAGTGTTGAATAAGATATATATAAATAAATAGAATAAAAATATGAAGTTTTAATAGCCATTAATTAAGTATAGTTTCAGGATTTAATATTAATAAGTTCTTCAGTATCCTCATAAGTAAGTGTCATAAGCCATAATTTTATTACTTTTTTAGCCTCATACATTGATTTTTCAATAATGTTGCAGTTTTTTACTATATTATTATAAACGTGTGCTCTTATGAAGTTACCAAAACGTTGGGCAAATTTAGTTTTCACAAGCGGTTTAGGCAAACGGTAGACTCTACGTTTTAAAAGTTTGTCACCTTTGGTGGAAGCCAAAACAGATTTATGAGCAAGAAGAGCTGTTTTTAATATAAACAATTGCCTCACGGTAAGCACTCCACTGTCTTTGTAAACATCAAAGGTAGGATATCTAAAAGGCTTCCTCAGCATTACCTTTAAAACTGAGCGTTGAGCTCTTTCAACCTGAATCATGGATGTCTTGGCTGCACTACCCCAGCAGGTAATACAATAAGTTAATAACGATTGACTTAGAGCAAAATATACACTCATTAAAATGTCCATATTTGCAACATTACGCAAATGCCTCAGAATACCTATAACTTTACGGACTCGTGCCGAAACCCCATCAATATGTTTTTTAAATGATAGATTTTCGTCTATGAGTACCCCAAGATATTTAACAACATCAGTTCTAGTTAGAGATTCACAGTCACATGGTTCCTTGCAGAAAGGTTTATGAATTTTAATATCTGTCAGGGGCGTTGGTGATGAAGCAGCTGTTTTGTGAAAGCAAACATAGACAGTCTTTTTTGTATTTAATGTGAGAAGGTTCTTATGCAGCCAATCAGAAATGAGAGACATGCCAATCTCAGCAGAGGAAAGAGCTTCGTGCCAGGTAGATCCATGAAACAGGATGACGGTGTCATCCGCGAAACATATAATTTCTGCATTAGGAATTGGAATGTCATGAATGTCATTTATGTATAAGGTAAAAAGCGTAGGCCCAAGAATGCTTCCCTGCGGTACCCCAAAGGATATATTTTGCGGACTACTTAAACGGTGGCCAATTTTCACACACTGTCTTCGCTCCGACAGGTAACTTTTGAACCAGTCGGAAGCAATACCTCTGATACCCACGTTATGCATTTTTTTTAGAAGTATACGAACGGAGACAGTGTCGAAAGCTTTGGCCAGGTCTAGAAAAACTCCAACGCAATTCTGTTTGTTATCAAGTCTTGAAGATACGACAGAAGTTAAGAGTGAAACTGCGTCTTCAGCACTCTTGCCTGTTCGATAACCAAATTGTCTCGATGAAATGATGTTGCGTGACTCAAGGTATTTAGTTAATCTTTTGTTGACAAGTCTTTCCAATATTTTTGAAAAAACACCTAATAGTGAGATTGGCCTGTAATTTTCGATACAGTCTTTAGAGCCACTTTTGTAAATTGGGCTAACAGATGCTAATTTCCAGTCGCGAGGGAATACTCCACTCGATAGACTAAGATTATAAATGTGGGTTAATGGTATAACAATTGCGTCTTTGATATGTTTAACAAGGGAATTTGTCAAGCCATCAATACCTGGAGCCTTGCCGTTCCGTAAACCCATAATCATCATCCTAACCTCTTCGTGATCCGTCGGAGTCATAAAGAAAGACTCCGATGGTGAAACATTAATTTTTACTGCATTAACAAGATCATTTTCTGATTTATTGATGTTGGAAAGTATTTGATTCGCTAACCGTTGTCCTACAGTAGAAAAATGATCATTGCAAATGTCGAGAGGGAGACGTGAACTATCTGCGATCTTCATAGATAACAATTCGACCGGTTCAGGTCTATTGGTGGGTATGTTACAAAAGTCCTTGATTGATCTCCAAAGTTTTTTAGGATTTTTCTTATTTTTTAGCAGTTCCTTCTCTTCGTATTCAGTTTTTAGCTTGCGTAGAAGATCTACAAAGAAGTTTTGATACCTAGTGTAAGATGTTTGGAGTATATTGTTTTTGGGATCTTTTTTTGCACGTTGATGAAGTTGATCTCGATGCCTCATGCACCTCATAAGCCCAGGAGTAATCCATGGCTTGAGGTTGTATTTAGTTCTGCTGAGTCGAATGTCGCAGGTATGATTCTCGACAATTTTAGTTAAAATACTAGTGAATGCATTGGTTGCTTCATGGATGTTAGGGTCTCCAAGCATTAAGTCCCAGTTAATTTCTAATAGATCTTTTTTTATGGCGTCCAAATCTCGTTTTACCACCGTACGGCTTAGTCTGGAAGATTTAATTTTACTTATATTCATACCAATCATAACTGGGTAGTGATCGGTAATATCGGACTGACATACAATGCCTATTGAAGCTAAGCCCAGTTGCGCACTAGTAACGTAGATGTGGTCAAGACAGGATGGGCCTCTGGGGGGTTCCGTTATAGCCGGCGTTAAACCATGTTCTGCCATAAAGCACTGATATTCTAGACATTGAACATTACTCGGATCCAAAATATTAACATTTATATCACCCGCCAAAACAACAGGAGTTCGTTCTACAGTCAACATAAAAGTTTCGAGCGATGATAAAAAATTGTCTATGTTTCGGTATGAAGGTGACCGATATATGGCGAGTAAAGTGACCATGTTTTCAATCCTAACCGCTAAACAATTAGCATCTTCAATGGCAGGCTCGGAGACTGATACACCCCAAGCATCCCTTACGTACACTACCACGCCACTATTTTGATTATTGTTTTTGTTAGTCTTAAAATAATTGTAGTCGGGCATTTGTGGGACAGTATTAGTATCATTTAGCCAGCATTCTGTTAGAATGATAACATCGTAAACGACATCTAAAAGTTTTAAAGCCACCAAAAAAGCATCAAAATTTTTTTGTATGCTTCTTATATTAAAAGCTAATATTTTAAAATTATGTTCTAGTTTGAATGAGTCTTTACACTTCACAGGTTGATTAATAACAAAACAATTTATCTTAATTGAGTCGAGATCATTTTGTAAATCATTAGTAAAAGCCATTTTTAGTTGTAAATAGATTTCTCTAACCAGTAATTACTGAATGTATTTTGTTGTTTCGATTGAGGATATTTAATTGTTTCACGAGACTTTGAAAATGTTGTTAAGGGACTTATTTTTGGTACATACTGAATCAAGCAATCAAATGTACACAATTTAAAATTGTATAAAATTAATGGCAATGTAATGTAAGAAATGTAGATATCAATACCTTTTAAATATGATAATGTAAATAATATAAATAATATGATTTTAGTACAAATATTATAATAAAATGAGTGATAGGCTAATATTTAATTTATAGCATATAGCATGATAGAACAAAACATGAAGACAATATCTAATGTTAACATTAGGCAGCAGTCTTTTGCCAGCGCAATCTTACAATTCTCACCGCGAATACCACAAATTGATCGAGAGCTACAAAAATTGAAAAAATTACACATGGAGTTAAGGTCTTTACGGTGAAGGCGGCACAAATAATAAAAGACTATTTTTGCCCCTTCAGTATTACGAGAGATTGTTTGCCATTGTAGGTGGTATAACACAGTCCAAGTCAAGTTGCGATTTGATGAGACGAGCAGGCTTGCCCTCACTTTGCCTGATGTAAATGGCACCTTGATTACACCAACAAAAAGCATATCCGTGTTTCTTGGCTCTAATTCTTGTCTCACGAAACAAGATTCGATTGACTTTGGTAAGCCTTTCATTAAAAAATATACGAACTGGAGGACCAGATATCTCGAGATCAGAAGTGGAGAGGTTTCTTCTTGTTTTGGAAGCTTTAAGAAACTGATCACGTTTGGACCGGCGGATGAGCCGCACAATGACTGGACGCGGCATCTTGCCACCACTCTCAGGAGGGGTAGACGTCGTGGAAGGATTGCGCGGACCGACCCGAGAAATCCAATCAACATCTCCGTCCTCCAGCTCGACTCCAATCTTGGATGCTGCAATCTTCACAATATGCTCCAGACTTTCACCCTTAATTTCTGGTATACCGACGATTTCAATCTCGTTGCGTAGATTTTGTTGGGCCTGTGTATTCAGTTCGTTTTGAAGATTTTTAACTGTTACCTGCAGGTTCATCATTTCATGTTCGCGCTTTTCCAGTTCCTTCAAGCGATGTTCATTATGGGATATCTTACTCACAAGCTCATCCATTCTCTCATGACAATGACAAAGCGAGTGGGTAACTTCCTCTAATTTAGTTTTGAGGGACGAATACAGCTGAGTCTTTGCTAGCACGTTAAGTCTATGTCTAAATTTTCTTATAATCTCGACTTTGGTTTCTTTTTGGGGTATTTGACGCAATTGCTGGAATCCTAGATATTTATAAGTCTCATTGTGATTGAGAGGATCTACTTGCTCCCCTGTACTTAATTCATAACTTACAGCTACTACTTGGTTGTCGGATAGTGTAAAGGTTTTGCATTTCTCAATGCCAAACTGCATTTGGATGTCATTAGAAAACTGTTGTGTAAAGTCTGCCAGGCGGTGCAGTGATAGTGTGTCATTACTGTATAGTTTTATATCGTCCATATACATACGGTGTGCTATTGAGATATTGTTATTTCTACTTGTTATTTTAAGACCGTTGTTAGAGCTATTCAGAATATGTGAAAGAGGATTTAATGCGAGACAGAACCAGAGAGGGCTGAAGGAGTCTCCCTGGAAGATACCTCGTTTAATTGGAATTACGTCGGTTTCTATTGTGTTTTCTACATTTCTAATTTTAAGTCTTGTGTGCCAGTGGTCCATTATGTTTGATAAGAAGGTAACTAATGTTGGGTGTATCTTATAGTGTTGAAGTATGTATGTTAGCCAAGTGTGTGGAATAGAGTCAAAAGCTTTACGGTAATCTATAAACATAGTGTGTAATTCTCTTTTGTTTTGAGTTGTGTGTTTCATTACAATACTGTCTATGGTTAGTTGTTCTTTGCATCCTTGGCTTCCTTTTCGGCACCCCTTTTGCTCTTCTGCTATTATTATTATTATTATTATTATTATTATTATTATATATATTCTTGCTTATTATTATTTGAATACTTCTTTTTATTTAAATAATAATACATAAGTTACCGGGTTCCATCCCTTGCTTGCAAAAAATCATAGAATTTATTCTTCCACATTGACCAGTCTGAATTCATTGTTGGTGGTTGCTCTGCAACTCTTAACTCTGTGGTAGGTATAAATAATACAAGGAACGATGTTTCAACGATCTCATCTTTATTCATATGACTTACATGTACGATATTTACAAGTGAGGCAGTAACAGTGAAAGGAACCCACTCCTATTACTGAGTCACGCCGCACGCGTCCCGCTCGGCTCCCAGGCGGGACGCGTGCGGCGCGGGGCGGGCGCGGGGCCGGGGGCGGGGCGGGGCGGGGGACCGGCCGCACTGGTTCTACGCCGAACACTTTGTGTCGGACAAAACCCGGCAAAGCCCGGACATTCTGGTAAAATTGTTTGCTTTCCTTAAACAAAACATACTTTCTTGGAATAAAAATCTGTAGATTTATACCTAATGCCCGGGACTACTACGCACACTGCGACATATTCCCCCTGAACGCCAACAAAATATTTTTTTTGTTGGGAGAATCTGGCATCTCTAGGATGGATGGCGGCTCAATATACGTGTCAAAGCATGTTCTCAGCAAAGATGAGCGATTGTATCACTGGTCTTTGAGAGTACTGCTACTGCCTCCCCGCCCAGCTCTGCCGGCATCGGTGGCCGCCCGCACCGCTGTCAGAGTTGGCGTCAAATCATAATATCTTACACGAAACAACGTCGACCAACAAACTGACGTAAAACTTAACAGCGACGGCACACAATTCCATTGGTTCGATTTATCATTTGTACTGTTTAACAAATCCAATCAGGTCCGTCTGCGAGACGGGAGCAATGTGATAATTTCGATGTCGCTATAGTCTCTCCTTACATACGTAATGTTATTTATAATCAATAAGTAACTATTTATAATATATGTATATTTATAGTATGTATAGGTATGTACAAGTTTACAGTATATGTACAGACGCGGCGCGGACGGCAGTCGCTCCGCTATTTGCGCTCGTCCTCGTCGTGACACAGCAACCTGCAACAACACATACACATACACACCAACTATACTGCGGAATCTTTCAACACACAGTACATTCATATAAAACAAAAACCGGCCAAGTGCGAGTCAGACTCGCGCATCGAAGAGTTCCGTACAAACCTGTAGGTATATAAGTAATACCTCTACGCGTTCATGGAAAGCCGTAGTAACTTTGAAATTATTAAGAATAATTTTATTACATGATGTAACTAAACGTTTACGGATTCCGCAAATTTTCCTTTATCTGTGCTATAAGACGTTGCTTCGTTCCACATTTTAAGATTCTGAGTTCATGGGAAGGATCCTGTAGGTTTTGATACCCCAGCGAGTTCCAAAAATTTGCGGAATAAACGGCTGTATGTTTTAATTGCGTTGGCTTAGAAGTTTGATTTTTTCACAGATCCAAGGGACAGAAGACAATATTTATTTGATATAAATATCAGCTTAATACCTCCCCACGCGTTCCCGAGAAAAAGAGTCTTGACAGGCGGACGAACGGACAACAAAGTGATCCTATAAGGGTTCCGTTTTTTTTATTCGAGGTACGGAACCCTAAAAACGAGCAACTGTCGCATCCCTCGATAATTTGATAACTAACTAACAGAACTTCGTACCGTGGGCTCTGTTTCTATTACTGCTTACTGATCATAACTGCATATTAATATGTTCACAGTTTACATAGTATTATAGTTTTAGTATCTACTTCTATTTTGTAGGTTTTATGACGAGCTTGGCTTATATAAGCAACCGGTTCAAGAATAAGTATTTAACCTAACCATCCTTGAATTACAATGCCAGAGGAATTATAATATAATAATGATAATACCAGCCCTGTACTATAATACTGTCCCACTGCTGGGCACGGGCCTCCTCTACTACTGAGAGGGTTTTAGACCTTAGTGCACCACGCTGGCCTAGTGCGGGTTGGTAGACTTCACACACCTTCGAAATTCTTATAAGGAATTTCTTAGGTATGCAGGTTTCCTCGCGATGTTTTCCTTCACCGTTTAAGCGAACGATAATTGATAAACAATATACTCGTAACTTTGAAAAGTCAGAGGTGTGTGCCATGGGTTTTGAACCTCGGGACATTGTCTCGGCTGACCGTTCCATTCCCAACTAGGCTATCGTCAAATTAACCAGAGGACCTATTTAATATTAAGGAAGGGAAAGGGGGATGTACATTGATTGAGTTGGTTAATTTATAGTGTAGGTAAAAGTGAGAAGTAACCAAGCGTGGATACTGACAGCAGTAACGCGAGTAGCGTCGCGAGCAGCGCGAGTGCCCGTCGCGGCGGGCGCGTGGCGAGCACTGCGCACGCGCCGGCAGCGAGCGCGAGCGCGGGCGGCGGGGGCGGGCGCGGCGCGCGGGGGGACGCGTTGCCGTGCTGCATCGCCGCGGGCTGCTCGCCTGCAACGCACACACCACACACGTCACACGTCACACGTGACACATCGTACTAAATGTACAGCGTTGCCAAAATGGTACGCAAATATTTAGAAATAAGGAAGGAACTCTCTCCTGACTTACAGGTAGGTATGGGAACCTAGTTCAGGAGATTGTACCACAATGGAATTTGTATATTAAATTTCTGGTGCTCAATAAAGTTATTGATATGTAAATCATGATCATAGAAGACGGCGCCGTGACGGTCCAACGTGACAGAAAATGTGACGATTTGTTTTTTACATAGATTCTCCTGTACGTCGATAAAGAAGTTCCATTTCAATAAAATGCGCCAATGCACAATTTAACAAAACAAAAGAATTTCATATTTTTTATGTTAACCAGTAATTAATTCTTATGTATTACTAGAAAAAACGGTTTCACTCACGTATTATTTGGTCTGAATCGCCGACCGAGATCAGTGATCGAGAGGCCTCCGTGACGCGACGTCCTCTTAGCACTCGCCCATGAAGATGACCTACTAATAGGTTGAAACTGGTCGGCGATTCAGACCAATAATACGTGAGTGAAACCGTTTTTTCTAGTAATATAATATGCCTCGCGTAAGTTTTAATAATAATTCTTATGTTATATTTTTTGGAGAACTTAGAATAAAGAATAAGAATATAAGACTCTTGCAGTCATCCGTCCTGGTAATTGTTTCATGCTGTAGATGTACCTATGGCCAGAGGTCGGACAGGCATTGTAAAAAGCTATATTAAAGTTTATCCGCATGTGGAATGAATGCGTAGAGAGTGCGACGTACCGCTGAGCACGTGCAGCACCACGGAGGCGGAGTCGAGGTTGGAGGGCGCACACGAGTAGTTGCCGGAGTCCTCGCGCCGCGAACTGTAGATGATCAAGTTGCCCACCTGCAACACCACACGCGACATTTCACTCACCACTCACAAGGCAGGGGTCAGTGTGCAGATTGATATAACGTTTTATCTTTGCGCTTCGTGTGTTCGTAAATAATACGTCCTATTATAATCCCATTATCAGGATGAGTAGATTATATAATGAACTTTATGTCAAACATGGTACCATTGACATAATGAACAGCAGGCCTGGATCGTTTTTACGTAGTATTAGAAAACTAAGTAGTATATAGGTCTCTGAAGGACAAAATTCGGAACGAAGTGATCCGTCAGAGAACCAAAGTGACCGACATAGCTCTGAGAGTTAGTAGGTTAAAGTGGCAATGGGCTGGCCACATATGTCGCAGAACAGATAACCGCTGGAGTAAGCGTGTTCTGGAGTGGAGACCGCGTCTTGGTAAACGTAGCGTGGGACGCCCTCTAGCCAAATGGCGGGATGACTTGCACAAGAGGGCCGGCAGCAACTGGATACATAAAGCAGCGGACCGGGCTCTGTGGCGTATCTTGGGAGAGGCCTATGTCCAGCAGTGGACTGCAACGGGCTGATGATGATGATGATGATGATATAGGTAGTACAATTAGTTTCCATAGAAATTTTGTTTATACAACTCTCTTTTTTTTTTGTTGACGCGGAGAAAGTCACTTATTACTACCGCCCAGTGCTCAAGGGGAACGACTGAGCGGTTATGTTGGGTTCACCGTGCCTTACGACCCGACGTTGAGCCGCCCGGAGAGAAGAAAAACGTCGGGCGACCGCCGGGCCGAGTCCCTAACCTATGTATACCGCACGGCATACCAACTATAACTCCTCGGTGGCCATCTTCGGTGCATTAGGGACGGCTGCGGGCTTCCTCCGACTCACGTCTAAGTTGTCGTCCGCAACCGCCCCTGCGCGTACCGCTGTTGCGGGGGCTCAGAAGTCCCCGTACACCGAAGGACGCCCTTGGCGTCAGAGGCAGCGTGAGGCACGCTGCCGTCCATCACGGGAGTCACAAAAGTTGGCTAGACTAATAGGTGGACGGCAGTGACCCCCGGAGGCCCCTATTAGTCGCCTTTTACGACAGGCAGGGGATACCGTGGTGGAATTCTCCAAACGCCCCCAATCCACAGGGCGGTTATACAACCCTCTGTAAACTTTGTAAACTTAGTTAATTGTTTTTTGCAGATTTCACTTCCGCTGATTAATTTCAATTAGGGCATAGGTCTAAGGAAGGCAACCTAGACTTAATATAGTTTAGTGCTTAAGTGTTAATGATTGTAATGATTGTATTCTGTATTATGCCTTTTGATTATTAAAAATAAATACATATATATACATATACACTCACGCCTTTTAGTCCCGAAGGGGTAGGCAGACGCGCAACTAGTGCACCCATTTTTCGCCATTATTCCGTCCCATGATGTGATATGGGGCAAGCATATCGCCCTATCGGGCACAAATTCCAGACTCCGAGCTGATACTGAATAGAAACACTCAATATCGCTTTGCCCGACCCGGGAATCGAACCCGAGACCTCAGCATTGCAGTCGTACCATAATACAACTACGCCACCGAGGCGGTTTTAATAAAAATAAAATAAAAATAAACTGATGGTTTGGACTCTGCATTAAAACTGCCTCTTTTGTACTATTACGGTACGGTACGGTAGTCTTTTCACCATTATAAATAATTATGGGATAGAAAAATAAAAAGCTTTTAGTACAAGACCAGGATCCAATGACAGCAATTCCGGTCATAAATTGTGTGGCACAAATTAAGATTTCACGTGAGGCCTAAATTTTTACAGGGGAATAATAACTTAATATAATTATGATTTTATTTTTAATTGAAACATTGTCGAGGCACTACATGGCCCTTAACATATATGTATAAAAATAATGATATAGAATTAACATAATTATATTTTATCCTTTACTAGACGTCGCTCGCGGTACCGCCTGCGTGATTAACTTTTCATATGATATAAGTATTGAAGTAAGAACAAGGGTAAATACCGGGTGGAAGGGAAACGCTCTCTATACCGGAACGGTAAGAGAGAAGAACCATAACATTAACGAAAAACTATACTCATTTGCAAAGCTAAGCGATAATACTTACGATTTTAGTATTTCCGTAATTCATGCGCGCGCAATGTAAAGCGTACAAAGAACTGGGCGGCCGTCGCGCTGCGCCGGGACCGGCCCGCGGTCGTTAACCCGTCGGCTGATGTACGTGTTTCATTACGATTTTTTTGAAATATTGACCTTTTTTACTATGTTTTTCAGAATAATAGTTTGATTTATCTATCCATACGTGAAGCTGTACAGAAATTTGAGAAAATCCTACTAAAATTGTATCAATGCGATCGCTATTTTTTTAGTGCCATCACGTCAGGAATCACCAATACTATCACCTGTATTCGTTTCCGAGAGCGTTTCCCTTCCACCCGGTATATTGAGACGTAAGGTGTTATCGCTTATAGAAATTTAATAACATTTTAAGCGCTTTATCAATATCAAAGTTCACATTACGGTAAACTAGGGTACGAATAGTTATGTACAGCTATACATAATACACATAGTGTAGGTGTATGTACCGTAGTGTCGGGCGCGACGCGCTCCATGCGGATCTCGACGAGGCTGCGGTCGTAGTTGAGCACGCGCTCGTCGTTGTGGTACCAGAAGATGTAGGCGGGCTCCTCCAGCGCCTGCGTGATCACGCACTTGAGGCTCACCGTGCTGCCCGCCTTCACGTACAGGTCCGACTCGCCCATTATCTCGATCTTTGGCACTGCGCACCACACAACAACAACGTCTTCATCAACTCGATGTAGCCAGCCTAACCTCGCTAACCACAAAACTAACATTGACGATAAACTATGATTAATACAAAGCATGGAAGTAAAAATAAAATAAAAACAAAGCACAAAGTAAACAAAAAAGCCAGCTCGGGGTGGTAGGTAAGAGAAGAAAATATATCGAGGGGTGAAAGGGTTAAGCGACATTTTTTTGCGATATAAAGTTAATATATTTAAAATCAGAAAAAAATACGGATTACAAATGAAGTCGCTTAAGACAAATAGCCTTTCATCCATCGATATATATAAAGGTTGTAAGTTGTCACTGTACTGACCGACAACGTTGAGCTGCACGAAGTGGCTCATCTTGGGCTCGGTGCCGACCTGGCACTCGTACACGCCGGCGTCGCGCGCCTGCACGTACTTCACCTGCAACACCACAGACCGGCTCAGTTGACTATTATTTTATGTTTTGGACAAGACTTGGTTCAGTCGGAAAACAAGTCGGAACTGTGGCGCGTCGGGGTGTCATGGTGTCAACGGTGTTACCTGCAGGGTCCACGTGTCGGTGGCCTCCACGAGGAACGCCTGAAACCGCTCATCCGCAATGAACGTGAACCGGTCTACTGTGAGAATGTGTGCGTCGCGGCGTCGTATCCACGACACCGACTTGTTGCTCAGCTGCCGAACCTGCAACACGTGCAGTATGTATCATGCTCAGGACGGGAGAGTCTTTGTGTGTGTTCACCTATATAAAACTACGGATCGAAGTATGATTTACAAAATTATAAAACACACTCACTCACGCCTTTTATCCCCGAAGGGGTAGGCAGAGGCGCACCTAGTGCTCTCTTTTCGCCGTGCGTATTCCGCCCCATTATGTGATAGGGAACGAGTCTATCGCCATATCGGGCATAAATTCCGGGCTGATACTGATTAAAAAACCCCAATATAATTTTGCCCGACCCGGGAATCACATCCGAGACCTCAGCATTGCAGTTGTACCGTAATACAACTACGCCACCGAAGCAGTCTTGATTTGGTGAGGCAAAATTATAAATGGAAAAGAATACGTCATGACAATAATTGAAAATAAATGATTATTTAATTATATATAATTAGACTGTGTAAAGTACCTTGCAAGGCAGGTAGGCGTGCGTGCCCAGCTGCGTGGTGATGTTGTTGGGCGCGGAGGGGTCGAAGTATGGTCCCGTGTAGAGTCCCACGTAGCGCTTGTGTAGCCGGGCGCCCCCCACCGCGCCCCCGACCTCACCACACGACAACACTGTAACACAACACTTTGCACTCAGCATCACCTGTCAACTTTCAAAACTGCTGTCATTGATGCTACAATGAGGGTGGGTAGAGCAGATAATAAGTAGCGATATCTACGCACGTGTACAACGTAGTTCCGTACACAAGTCAATTTTATTATTCACTAGCCTTTGCCCGCGGCTATGCCCGCGTTTAAAAGTTTTTCGGGATAAAAGTCCTGCTTTATATTTTCCCGGGATAAAACGTAGCCTATGTTGTTAATCCAGGACATGATCTAACCGTGTGCCACATTTCATCGAAATCCATTCAGTAATTTTTGCGTGAAAGAGTAGCAAACATCCATACATCCATACTTACAACCACACTCCATCTATTGAAAAAAAACGCATTTAAATCCGTTGCGTAGTTTTAAAGATCTAAGCATACATAGGATCATAGGGACAGACAGACAGGGGGGAACGACTTTGTTTTAAATTATGTAGTGAAGTAATAATAATAATATAAGCCGTTTATTATATACTGCCCACTGCTGAGCACGGACCTTCTCTACTACTGAGAGGGTTTAGGCCTTAGTCCACCATGATGACCCAGTGCGGGTTGGCAGACTTCACATACCTTCGAAATTATTTTTGGGGAATTCTCAGGTATGTACGTTTCCTCACGATTTTTTCCTTCACAGTTGAAGCGAATGATAATTATTGACAAACAAGGATCCTAGGGCCTTCTTGGTAACATTTCGAATCAGAATTCACTGTAAACAATCAATAATTCTTTGCCATCGAAACCATGCGATTTCAGATATTGTAGAATGGAGGTGGTGGTGAGGTTTTGGAGACAGTGTGGGCGGGCGGCGCGCCACGGCATTAGGGCGGCGTGGCTCCATGAGTGCGGCTTTAAACGTGCTAGTTGCAATTAACGAAAAGAATTTATAGCAATAAATTACGCAGAGACTCGCACTTGGAACTCGGCCGCCCCTCGCACCCCGCATGCCCCGCGCCTCTCATCCAACGCGACATCTTCTACGTGGACTAGTAGTAGTAGAGTCGTAACCATTCGTGTATTTTTATAGCAAAAGACCGGCGAATACATCACCAGCATCAATGTCTATGGTCATAATATAAATAGGTATCTAGAGGTCGGCTCGAATAACGCGGTCTCACGGGTTTATAGTATAAATCAGACGAAAAGTTACAGTGACTGTTACATTCAATACAGTCACATTGTTTTATTCCTTTGCGTAAATTAGGGGCAGTAACACCCTAGATTTCTTGGTAATATTAATGTTCTAGTGTGGTGTCTACTTCACTGCTCAGAACATTCATAACGCCAAGAAATAGGCTGTGTTTAGATAAATTATTGACGATTTAAACCACTCATAAAAATCTCTATATCGTAATGTAATGGATAGGTACTGAAAAAAGATTTGCTTCAAAATTAAGAAGCTGTAATATTTATTTTTTGCCTTCTCTGGGGGCTTAGAATGTGAAAAAAAAAACACGATGCGTCTCTACTTCGTTTTATTGTGATTGGTTGAGAGACTGACCTATCGGTCTCTCGATCAATCACAAACATCAAAATACCGATACGACAGTCTCTCAACGAATCACAATAAAACGAAGCGGAGACGCATAGTGTTATATTTTCACATTCTAAGCCCCCTGAACATGATATACCGAGGGGGCGAGCACGCACGAGCTGCCATGTCACACAGACCGGTGCACGGTGGTTACATGCACAAGTTCCAGTGACAGGTCGCGTTTCGCCGCGCGTGTGTGCAGGAGAGGGGAGATATGGGGGAGGGGAGATACGAGTAACCACCTGCTATATATTTTCATTGCACTGACGTGCTCGCGCGACTCATTTTGTTTTATGAGTAGTTGCGCGTCCACAACCCGCGCTTAGTTTACTGCGCTGGTGACTATTGCGACGCTCTGTAGCCGGTGTGAAGTTAGTTCGCGTGGTTATACAGTTAAAAACAGGAGTGTGTATAGCTCGAAAGTGAATTCTGGGCCTATAAACAATTATCGCATATTATGGAAGCTTAGTGTTGTGTCCTCGTCTGTGTGGAGTCTAACCCCGCGGCCCGCCGGTCTCGTGGCGCGGTAGGGAGGGAGGAGGAGGTAGATCGGCGCGCTCGTAATTAATTCCATCGTTATGCAAATTTCTGTTTCGACTTCTGTTTCGTTCGGTTATTTAGCATTTGAATGCCTGTAATTCACCTTCAATTATGCAAATTAATCACTTTTGATGATCATTAATTAGTGCGTAGCTAAGTACGGTCCCCGCTTTCCCCGCTACCTACGCCACCGCGCCGCCATTCATGGATGTTGCGCGTCCCATACAAATATCTTTTGGACTGGATTTTGGCGAAGTTATGTCCTGGGTACTACTACCAAACTTCAGTAGCAGCTGAGCAGTTGTCTTTGGGTCCACGGTTTGACGGCCTAGTATGAAGTCGCTCGGAGAGTCATCATTTCAGATATGTTGGGGATATCACGTTTGTTTTTTCCATACGCTTTCATCACACAGATGCAATACCTAATCGCAGAAAATGTGCCGTAAGGTTTCCCTCTTCTCTAAATTATTCCTCATCGGACCGAGCATACCTTCACATACATTGTTGCGCATAACTTCCTTCGAAGGTATTATGATAAATACTTTCGTTCTGGTAGTTCGTGGACTTTCATGATTAAATGAACTTATTTAATATTTAATGGTCAATCCTGTCATTATCTCAACTACAGTCCGGCTAACAGAGTGTTGAACGTTGTCGGATCCGCGCTGCACGTGCTACGGCACATGATAGTGTATGAAGTTGTCGTCACCGTTGTGCTGTACGTTGTAGTGCAACTCTATCGATCACTGGCCATTTAGCTGCTAATTATAGCTGCAACCAGAATCGCCATAAATCACCACATCACTCCTATTGCCTACATTTACTTCTGTGAAAAAATCTAATGCGCTTCTACCTACAAACCGAAAGATCAGCGCGGCTGCCGTGAAATGAAATGACCTGTTTCTGCTGAGCTGACGATAGATCCAAGCATTCCGACTTGTCCTCACACATATATAGTACTTATAGAGGCACACTCCACAGCAAATGCGTCATTACACACATTACATAAATATATAAATAAAATAAAAATATATTAAAAATAAATCACTCAGTTGATTATTGAAACTGCGGCGACGCGGTGCGGCGACGAGCGGCTGCGGCAGTCGTACGGGCGGCGAGCTGCTTATGCCTGGACTGGTGTACCGCTTCCTCAGCGTACGTTCAGTGTGAGGGAGCACCTTTTTTGCGGATAATCTCTATTGCACATACCTTCTTAGACATTTTACTTTAAATTTTATTTCACTTATCGTGGCCTAAGTAGGTACTTAAAAAAAGGAGATGTCCGATTTTTGTATGGGTGCTGGGCCTCAAAATCTAATAACCCTCCGTAACTCACACTCGCACTACGCCATACTTAACAATCAAGCAGTTTTTATTTCACGTTAGTTTCATGCGAGACAGTCGTACTGATTACCCTGGACAAGCCAGCAAATATTATGTCGAAGTTAGCATGCTTTGAGAATTGCCATTCCTGCAATATTCATTGAAATTTATATCGAGTTCATTACAACGAGGTGCAATCGACACCAATGCCGGCCAATTGCTGAACTTTATAGGCTCTTATAAAATTACCGCAAGTTTCAACCAATGTTGTAGAAGTTCTTACTTTTGGTCTAAAGAAGGTTGAGTAGTTCGCTCGACGGCAGGGCTAATATCGTCCGATGTATAACGGGAGCAATAACAATGTAAATAAATATGGCTAAACAAGCCGTAGTGTGTAGTTGCGTGATGCGTCACGTTGTTGTTGCGCAACTCCAAGCACATCAACGTAAGCGAATGTAGTTGTAGTATCGCTCTAACTGCGCTAGTAAAGAAAGAAAGAAATAATTTATAGCGCTAGTGTGCGTCGCCCGCGCCATACACTCGTGTGTGGCACAATGTGTTCATACTTTGCCGTTTATTTCTTTACAAGTATAAAAGTGCGTTAATTATGAACTAAGATAATATAAATATTTTTGCTCTAAATATAATTCAACGCATAACTATGTTGCCCATTACTCGGATTGGAGTGCGATTTTAGTAGAGTTGGCTTATAAATGAGGCCGTAGTTTGGATCTCATATTGGAACATGTGAGACGTTCCAAACAGTTTGTAAATATTTGTTTAAGCATAATCGAACGTGTTCCCTATGCATAGAGCCGCACTGCTGACACACGAGTCTGAAGGCCGGGACTCCAAGCACTTCCACGCGCCCTGAATAACTTACTCTGTCCTTTGAAGCTCCAGATAATAGCCTGGTCTAGGTTTAATTGGTTTGTCTTCTCATGGTTAGGAACAATTAGTTCGTTATAAAAGTCTTGTTTGGACGTTAAAATAATAATATAATACCTGCATTGCCTCACCTATTATAATTCAAACTATACTTTATACCCGAGCTGCGAGTGAGTAATTTTTATGATGGAAAAACCCAGTGTTTCCGGACTAACCCGGTATTCGAACCTGGGATCTCTTGTCTTGTAAGCAATACAACTACACCAAGGCAGTCGCAATAATTACATACATAATTATACACTCAAAAATACCTTTCGTGAACCGCCTTTCATCCACGTTCTGCACGTGCCCAAAGCATCTCAGCATACTTCTTTCAATTTTAGTCATCACTCTTATCATACTATACCTCAAGCGATCATCCACGGTGACTCCACGTATACTCCGTAACGGTCGCGGTAAATGATCGATCTTTATAATAATAATACCAGCCATGTTTATATATTACCAACTGTTGAGCACGGGTTTCCTCTACTACCGAGAGGTTTCTTTCTTGAGGACTTTCTTGAGACTATGTGAATCTTTAAATTTTATCGTTTGAAGAAAAAGTTGCGAACAAACGGAACGTTGTATGTGTGTGTGTGTGTGTGTGTATGTGTGTAGTAGTAGCTCGTTGGAGCAATCCTGGGATATTATGATGAGAACCAAAGTACATGTGCTACTATGTCCACGTAGCGCTGCTCTGGCTACGTATTTGCTACGGCGTGATAATATTGTCACTCCGGTACTAGCCACGTCCAATAAATTTATAAACAATTTTTTTTTTACTGGTGGTAGGTCTCACATATGTAAGAGTCCGCCTGGATGGGTACCTCCGCAATGTCTATTTCTACCGCCAAGCAGCAGTGTGCATGCTCTGTTGTGTTTCGGTTGGAAGGATATTGTAGCCAGTGTAAGTACGAAATATCTTATGTCTCAGGGTGACGAGCGCTGTGGAATGCCATACAGTAGTACCGTGTAACTCAAGGTGCTAGATTATGTTGCTACTGTATATGGGTAGTCGTATCGTTTACCATCAAGCGAACGGCATGCTCGTCATTCAATTTGATAAAAAAAATGCAGTGAATTTAAATCCAAAATATTGAATATAGTTTTAATAAAATTATAATACCTACAGGACAATAATATGACTGTGTTATCTTATCCCTACCAATATTATCTATAAAGAGGAAAAAATTATGAGATTGTTTGTAGGTGTATAAACTCTGGAAGTACTGTAATGATTTAAAAGTTCTTTCATTAATAAAAAGTTACATTACTCTCGAGTGTTACTTTTTATCTCGGGACAATATAAAGCGGGATATTTATCCCTGAAAACCTTGTCTACGCGGGTGGAGCCGCGGGCAAAAGTTGTTAGTTATATTATTATTGTATTCCAGGTACAATGGCTATTTATTTATAATCCAAATCTGTGATGGATGAAGGTACCCACAGTTCGATTAGAACATTAAACACTGTACTGTATTCCGAGCGGGTAGTGGCGGGTAGAGATGTAAGTTTTTAATTGTGTTTCCTCGCAGAATACTAATGACATTCCTATGTATTACTGTATGGGCGACGCGCGAGATAAATGGTCTCCCGTCCGGAGATCACGTGGCGAGGTCACGGCGCGGCGCGGGACCTTCATTAAATAAATAACTGAACCTAACCGGCACACAAACACACATAAACCCACCAAGATCGATCTCTTCTGATATATAACGGGTATTGGAAACCAAGAGGATCTATTGCTCCAGAGGTGTTAAGGAATCGTAAAATTATTATAAACATGTCAATTGCGAGGATGGACCTGCGGCCACTTATTGCACATCTGATTCGCCGCCCGTTACATCATTGAATTATCAACTCTGCATTTATGTGTCACTGTGTTAAATCCTACTAATATTATAAAGGCGAAAGTTTGTAAGAATGTATGGATGTTTGTTCCTCTTTCACGCAAAAACTACGGAACGGATTTCGATGAAATTTGGCACACGGGTAGATCATGTCCTGGATTAACACATAGGCTACTTTTTATCCTGGGAAAACATAAAGCGGGACTTTTATCCCGGAAAAACTTTTTAACGCGGGCGGAGCCGCGGGCAAAAGCTAGTATAAATATAATATTATGAAGCCTAACTTTATAGCGGTAACATTACATGTTTCATCATTAATGTTGGTTTAGAGACCTAATGGAGTGAGTGCGCAGAGCAACTGAGCGGAGTTGAGTCACGCAAACAGTGGCACACATACGAAATCGAAGCCGCGGGCGCGGCGGGAACAAAGCACAATCCTACATTAAGAACATAAATCAATGGGAAGCTGTAATGTTACCTCACTAAATATCACTCTAGCATCAATGTAATATTCATTTTTGCAGTGAAAGGAACTGAATATTCAGCGAACGGGAAGGGGCGGGGCGAGGGGGCATGGATGGTGGAGTGCGATTCATCCAATACGATCATTAATAACATCGCGTTTATCCCGATGACATTCGTTATTCATTGCGAGAATGCACAAAACTAGATGGAGCTCGGGCGCCGCGACAGCGCGGGGGCGAGCAAACCTACCTACGGGGTACCTACTGATTATTTAGAGCTCACTTAGACGTACTTAGATCTTTACATATACATATATAATACAGGACTGGTATGATAATTAATTACGTAAATTACCTTAAGCATTTTATATCGTACTAATATTATAAACGCGAAAGTTTATAAGAATGATGTATGGATGTATGTATGTTTGTTACTCTTTCACGCAAAAACTACTGAACGCATTCCGATGTAATTTGTCACAAAGGTAGATCATGTCCTGGGTTAACACATAGGCTAATTTGATTTTTTTTTTATCATGGCCATCTGCGGCGCATTAGGCGGCGCATTAGACGGCTGCGGGCTTCCTCCGACTCACGTCTAAGTTGTCGTCCGCAACCGCCGCTGCGCGTACCGCTGTTGCGGTTCTTCTCCTGTTGTTGCGGGGGCTCAGAAGCCCCCGTACACCGAAGGACGCCCTTGGTGTCCGAGGCAGCGTGAGACACGCTGCCGTCCATCACGGGGATCACAGAAGTTGGCTAGACTAATAGGTGGGCGGCAACTCCCGCCCACCCGTGACCCCCGGAGGCCCCTATTAGTCGCCTTTTACGACAGGCAGGGGATACCGTGGTGGAATTCTCCAAACGCCCCCAATCCACAGGGCGGAGGCTAATTTGAATGCCGGGAAAATAAAAAGTGTGACTTTTATCCTAGAAAAACTTTTTAACGCGGGCGGAGCCGCGGGCAAAAGCTAGTCTATATATATATGAAAATCTATTACTGTTCGTTAGTCTCGTTAAAACTTGAGAACGGCAGGACTGATTCGGCTAATTTTGGTTACGAATTATTTGTGGAAGTCGAGGGAAGGTTTAATAGGTGAGTAATTATGAAAAATTGCTTGGAATATAGTAAAAGGGTGTTTTTTCAAAAAAAGAAGTTGACCGTTACAGAATCGGAATGCTCTTTTTTGTATTAGTTTTACATTACTTACCTGACGTTACGAAAGTACATTTTATGGTTTCATATAACATCGATATCTGGGTATATCTTTGGTTACAAAAGACGGATCCAATGTCGGAATTGAAAGAAGAGGCCGTCGTTTTGAATTTCTGTGTTTCAAGGCCAAACGTCCTCATTTAAGGCTAATCGATATTGGATCCATCTTTTGTAACCAAAGCCACGCACAGATAATTAGTAAGTTACAAAGCTTTGAAATTCGATGGAAAGGGTAGTTGTCAAATAACAGTAATATTACACTGTGACGTCACCGAGAGTCGCCGGCCATAACGCTGCCTGCGTGCGAAAGAGATATTCCCTCCACGTCCCCACTTTTGCTGACAACAATATTTCAAATATGAATAACTGCTTTATTTTTCATTGGATTGGATGCTGGTGGTGGACCAATTTGGATGCCAATTTCACAGATGAATTTATTTTACAAAATCAAACATAGGAAACTACCCTATAATTGATAATCCAACTGATTTGACCTTATCGGAAGTGCTACATTTACTTAGTCCGCGAGTAGAAAAAAAATAGTGGTACGAAGTTCGCCGGGTCAGCTAGTTATGGTATAAAAACAAAACGAGCGGTTGGAAAACTGATAACACTACGCGCACTCGTCTAACAACACACGATTGTACGCCACGGTGCACAACCATACAGCCTTTAATTCATTAATGTTTTACTAAAATAATTAGGCTATGGGGTTTGATAATTTGCATGTTACAGTAGGACAGATCAAATGTCGGAATTGAAAAAGTGGCCGCTATTTTGAATTTCTTTGAAATCGATTTTGAGGTCAATTGCCCTTAAAGCAAAGAAATTCAAAATGACGACCACTTTTGTCAATTCTAACATTGGATCTGCCCTTTGTACCTAAAGCCATGCCCAGATATAAATTTTGAAGTCGATTGGCCTTAAAACAAATAAATTCAAAACGGTGGCCATTTTGCTCAATTCTTGCATTGGATCCGTCTATTGTTACCAAAGATATGTCTAGATATCAATTTACATGTCTATCGGCCTTAAAACAAAGAAATTCAAAATGGCGGATGAATGAATATTTCATTTTGTTCTTTTTTTTAATTTAATACAAGGAAATTTAAAAATGGCGGCCGCTTTTCTCAATTCTAATATATGATCAAGATTTGCATCCAATGGAAACCCAAAAATAAGCTAAAAAACAACCTGTAGATGTTCAGTTTTCATACATTTTGCAAAAATCGGCCCGAGTGAAGATATACGCATTCGGCAGAGTTTGAATACTTTTTGAGCGAAGATATACGCTCTCGGCACGCGAAGGCTTAATGTATGATGTGATTGAGTATCATGCAGTGAATTAGTGTGTTCGTGTGCAGCAATTGAAGAAATCAAGCGGGAACATAGATGTAATATATTGTTAGGAACTGAAGCGATTTGGATTTAAATAAAAACGATTTATCACTGATTTTACATAACACATTTATCACTGGTTTTACATAAACACATTTAATAGAAATACTTTTACAAATATATCAGCAACTAACCGACCAGTATGAAAGTCAATGATAAACTTCCTCAATTGAGATCGACTGCGAGACTGTGCGCGAAACAGAGCGAATGAGAGTGAGCATTGATATGGCAACCTTTTTATACACCCAACTACCACTTCCAACTATTAATTTGACGTGTTAAATTTGCGTTGTATTTAATGTAAATAAAGATGTTATATTAATCTGTATTGTAAGCAAGTTTCAAATTAGAACCGTGGACACACAAAAAAATATATATTTTGTAAGCTCCTAAGCTTTGTGACAACAATTTTTCAAGCAACATCCTGTGTAATTCAAAATAATAATAAAACCTCTTCTTCTGTCCTCCGTGAATAAAACCTAATTCATATCGAGCATTGTTTTTTTGATTACGAATTATTTTTGCTCCCGTTAAGTTTTGACCACATTTTTTACTACAGTTGAAACATTCTGCAATAAGCCTTTTACACCATTCAGTTTAAATTAATTTCTTAGGAGTTATCGCAAAACTAAAACTCGCGTGACAATATTATTTCAAGCGGTTTCACATCGACGCCGCGCCACCCGTGGTCGCTCGCTGTTGCTATGTGATATATTACAGCAGAAAAAAAATTAAGCATAATATGTTCTGCTACCGAGGCGAAGCCAGGACGGGTCGCTAGTAGTTTATCAAATAATATAATATTTGTTGTAATGTAGTTTCTTGCCCGCTACTGCCAATCTTATTTGTGACTCAAAAATATTCGCGTTGTAATTAATTACAATTAGTATTACGTATTAGAGAGAGGGCGCTACTGTGCCAACGTGAACATCAGCTGTGTATACAAAACTAATCTAAAAATATAAAAAGTTAATAATGTGTTGTAAAATCAGTGTAAAAGTGTAAATAACTAATAAAAACAGTGATATAAATAAAGTTATCGCAATCAGTCGTCCGCACGAACACAAAAATAGTGATACAAGCGACAGCAACAAAACAGTGACATTATACTTACTGTGAGAAATTAAACAAGTGTTTTTGGAACTATTTCCACTCTGTGATTAGCAGTGAAGAAAAAAAAAGGACTGTCTCAACAAAATGCAAGTGCAAACACGAAATTGCAAATTCTATAACCTAAAATATTTATTGCTTCGTCATTACCAACAAGAAAAATTAAGACAAGCGCCATCTAGCGTTTCCGTGAAGAACTACGTACGTATGTCATCGACAATATCGATAAAACATTGACTTGCAAGCTGAGTTCCTAGTACTGTATAACAGAGGGCGCAAAACCTAAAAATGGATGAAATTAAAGACATGTTGAAAAATATGCAGGATGAAATGAGACAATATAAAGCAGAAATGTTGGCCATGAAGGAAGAACTGAAAGACACCATCATTAATAATATTAACGAGAAATTTACAAATTTAGAAACCAAGAACGAACAACTTGAGCAAAAACTAGAGACACAAAAATTGGCGATTGAGAATTTTGAGCGACTTACGAGGAGAAAAAATCTACTACTTTTTGGAGTTGAAGAACAAGAAAATAGCTACCAAGATTTAGAGGAAAAAGTCATAGATATTATAAACAAGGTACTAAAAATCAAATGTGAGAGATACTACATCGAAACTGTGAGAAGACTTGGTAAAAAAGGAGATAAAATCAGACCTATTGTAATAACTTTGCTTACTATGGGGATGAAAATAGAAATATTAAAAAATAAAAATAACTTGGAAACCACATCCTACTATATAAAGGAGGACTATCCACAACATGTTCTTAAAAAACGAAAGGAACTTCAAATTGAATTAGAAAAAGTGAGAGAGCAAGGGAAAAAAGGAATAATAAAATATGACAAACTAGTAATATATAACAATAAAAACCAACAATCAGAATCAACAAAGACACAGAATAAAAAGAGAAATTTATCAGAATCGCCTGACCTGGCAACCAACTCTACCAGAACTACCATAGAAAACCAGATTAAAAAACAACCCTCTAAGATAAATAAGACTAACAATATAAATAATTATATTATAAAAAAACCTACGCTCACATTACAAGAAAAAACCCCTCCTCAAACGCAATACCCAAAACAAAATACGAAATAGCAACCAACGCCGGCCCCTCTCGATCTCCCAACACGGCTAGTCACCGCGGGAGATCTAGACTGCAACCCTCCAACATGCCAAAAACTATACATCTGCACATACAATGTAAAATCACTACTATCACCACAAAGAATGATATTGTTAAAGTATTCTCTGGAAAAAATTAAATATGACATTATAGGCCTTGCGGAAGTCAGGAGAAATGGAAATAATATTCTCGAGGATGAAAACCATATTTTCTGTCACACTGGAGAGTCGAAAGGGCTACATGGAGTCGGATTCTTGATTAAGAAAAAGTACAAAAATAATATAGAAAACTATGTAGGCATATCTGAAAGAGTATGTTTGTTAAACTTAAAGTTTGGATCAATGAAGATTTCAATTATTCAAGTTTACGCCCCCACCTCTGAAGCTACTGAGGAAGAGGTTGAAGAATTTTATGAACTATTAGAAAACGCCCGGAGCCTTACAACGGGTAAAGTTATATTACTAGGAGATTTGAATGCAAAAATAGGCCAAAGAAAACCTGAGGAAAAATCAATAATAGGACCATTCTGCTATGGGAAAAAGAACCAAAGAGGCGAAAAGCTTGTACAATATGCTCTTAAAAATAAATTCACAATAATAAACACAATATTAAAAAAAAACAAAAAATCATTATGGACGTGGATGACACCGGACCAACAAAATAGAAATCAAATAGACTTTATTCTGAGTAACCACCCCAAACTCTTCACCAACATAGAGATTATAAACAAAATGTCATTTCCTAGTGACCACAGACTTCTTAGAGGAACAATAACCTTAGTCAAACAAAAGAAAACTAGAAGTGCATTCGATTCACTTCCGGTAACCAGCCTATCAAATAAGAAATCACAAGAAATATACATATCTACCCTAAGTACGAAATTAGAACATGTGTACTGGGAAGACGATGATGACATAGAGTCTTACTATTCCAAGATAGAGTCTGCCATTCAAGAAAGCCTAAAGAGCTCGACATCCATTAAGACAAAGAAAGAAATAATATCCGAAGAAACTAAGAACCTAATAATAAAGCGAACCGCTCTACAACACAAACCTTCAAAAGATAGAAACGATAAAAAAGAACTTTCATCGCTCTACAAAACATCAAACAAACTACTAAAAAGAGATTATGAAAACCACAGAATGGAAATAATTGAAAAGCACCTATTAACTACAGGAAGTCAAAAGAAAGCATTCAAGCAGTTAAAAACAGAAAAAACATGGATTCCTACCTTGAAGTCGCATAAAACGGGACAGAAGCAAATAACAAGAAGAGACTTAGTAAAAATTGCGTCTGAATTCTACGAGAAATTATACGACGATAAATCCATCAATAGTAATTGTTACGAAAAGCTTTCAGAGACAGGAGATACAAGTATACCAATCCAACTCTTCAATAGAGACGAAATAATGAAAAACATTAAAAAGCTGAAAAAGGAAAAGAGTTCAGGCGCAGACAACATCCCTAACGAAGCCTTAATAATTGGAAGTCACCTATTGATGGACTCTATCACTACTATTTTTAACAAAATACTCGAAAAGCAGGAAATACCCTCTAAGTGGGCAGAGTCACGAATAATTCTTTTATACAAAAAGGGAGATCCAACAGATATAAACAATTACCGACCAATCAGCTTATTGCCAACAATGTACAAATTGTTTGCAATGTGTCTGGAGAAAAGGATAGAGCCAACTCTAGAAAAAAGTCAACCACCGGAACAGGCAGGTTTTCGTCAAGGGTATTCCACAGTTGATCAAATACACACATTGGAACAAATAATAGAGAAACATGAAGAATTTAAGAATGATCTCTACCTCGCATATGTTGACTATGCAAAAGCGTTTGACTCTATCTCACATAAGAGCATATGGGAAGCACTAGAACATCAGAATCTCCCATATACATACATCAATATAATCAAAGACATTTACAATAAAAGCACAAGTCGCGTGAAACTGGATAGAATAGGCCCAGAATTCAAAATCCGTAGAGGTGTGAAACAAGGAGATCCACTATCACCACGGATCTTCATAGCTGTACTACAAAACATAATGAAAGGCTTGGACTGGGATAGAAAAGGTATACTCATTGATGGTAAGTACCTCAGCAACCTTAGATTCGCCGATGATATAGTCCTTTTCGCTAAGACATCAAAACAACTAGAAGTAATTCTGACAGAACTAAGCGCCGCTAGCGAAAACATCGGCCTACTACTAAACACCTCAAAAACAAAAGTATCTACCAACGGTAAGAAAATACCCATCAAAATAAACCAAACGCCTGTGGAGTATGTAGAGAGCTATATCTATCTAGGTAAACAAATATCATTTAAGAGCTCAAGACATATGGATGAACTAGATAGACGAATCAGAATGACTTGGAAAAAATACTGGAGCTTTAAAGAAATTATGAAATCCAAACTTTCAATAACCCTAAAGAAAAAAGTTATGGATTCAAGCCTACTTCCTTGCCTATCTTACGGAGCTCAAACCTGGATCTTCAACGATAAGACCATGTCAAAAATACGTTCGTGTCAGCGGGCTATGGAGAGGAGCATCCTTGGTATTAAGATCACAGAAAAACAGAATAGTAATAAGATTCGACAAAGAACCCAAGTATTAGATGCATTACAACACACACGACGTCTGAAGTGGAAATGGGCCGGTCATATTGCCAGGTACTCTGAAGACCGATGGCCAAATCGCGTCACCAAGTGGGCAGGCCCGGGAGGCAAGAGACAACAAGGTAGACCTCGAACTCGCTGGAACGACGAATTGGTAAGGTTAGTGGGAAGAGAGTGGATTGGGGTCGCGAAAGAAAGAGATAAATGGAGGCAGCTGGAGGAGACCTATACCCGAAAGGGGCCAAGACAATAATTAAAGAATTAAAGAATTTTTGTTTAAAGAATTCAGGTGATTCAAACAGACGGGCAAACGATATTGTAGCGTGTGCAGGCGGAAATTGGCAAGACAGAGCTAAAGATGGCATTGCTTGGGGGAGGCTTTTACCCGAACGGGGTCCACGCATAAAAATAAGCAGTAGACAATAAAATTTAAGCAAATATAATCAAATAAATAACAAATTACAAAAAATAATAATAAATAAATAAAAATAAATCAATAAATAATTAAAATAAATATGTATATATAATTAGAAATCATACCCATCTAAATGTAATAATTAATTTGAAATTGAATGTTATAAGTTATTAAATTATCAATTATTGTTAACGTCTAATATTATGTACTATGCATGGAATTAAATAAAGCTTTATTATTATTATTATTATTACGTATTAGTGTTACATGTATACTATACACCTCGAGTTCTAACAGTAACTGCCGTTCATCAGTCTCTATGTGATATGTCTATTAGGCTTATGCATGCTTACATCAAGAGGCAAACATTGACATGGTGTCTCTATAGGTTAGTTTCCTTAAGCCGCATCCTCTATGCATAAAAATCTAATAGATTAAATGGATTGCGGCGTGCGGCACGGGTGCCCGCATCCACCGCCGAGCCGAGGCCCAGCGCGGCGCAGTGTAAGACGCTGTGGTGCACTCGAGCGGCTAATCAACGCTCACTTCTATTCCAGCGCGCAATCTGTGTCCGGCGACACATAAATTCTCGTGTGGTTACCACTCACAGAGTGCTTTGTGCGACGGGAGGGCATGGAGGGATGAGAGGACGGATTGTTTATTTAGCACATTAGCGAGTGCTGGAGGCGCCGGTGTCTAATGACAATTATTGCGGGACAAAGAGAATAGAGTTCGTGTCAGGAAATTGCCTTCTTTCACCTTTCGTGGGGAGCTTTGGGCTGCTTGAGAGGTTTTTGACGAACACCTGTAATCGTTGTTCAATTTATCATGTAACTACTCATGTCAGTACAATAATTCCACTCGTACTGTACCAATAAATGTGTACTTAAACTCTCCACGAGAGAAGTGCTATTCAAGAAATAAGAAATCTAGGCTTAATACAGGGAGCATGAGTCAGTGGTTTTCGCAAATAATATCGCTGGAGAGCTCGCTGCGCCGACCTAAATGTTTTATGAAATAAAACATTATTTAGTGGGCCGAGTATTCTTTCATTAATCTCGCGCCGCACCAGATCCTCCACCGCATAGGTTCCAGCCGCCACTCCCGCCGGCCGTGTGTTCTGGAAAGCGTTTCTCTGAACAACCTCCACTAAATTCTGTTCAAACTACGCCAGGTTTTACCAGTTTCCACACATGCTGCAGTATTATGTATGTTATAATATCCAATATTGTAGGTAGTTACTATATTACAACGGTAAAATTAGTGAAATTGAGTATATATCAAATCATGAATACTCGGACAATTTCTGTGTGCAGGAACCGGTCGTGCACAGAACCGAATTGAGGATGAATCGCGGTGGCAACATCGCGACGAGGTCTCATCATGTGTCAATATACTGTCATCTCAGAGGTAAATACAAGTCGAAAATTCAACTAAAGCGTGTTTTCGGTTCATATAAGCTAGTAGTTGTTGGTAATGGATATGGTTTACATTATTGGTACTGTGGATAGATATACGTTTCAACATAAACTAATGACTTATGTATATTGATTTTTAAATTAATTCTATAATAATTAGTATCAAGTTATAAATGTAATATGAAATACTAAATGGAAGTGCAGGACGGCAGTAATGCTCAACATTTTTTACATTCAATTCACGCACGGACGAGGATTCGTTTCAAATGCGTCCTTTTAAAAATTCAATCTTGCGTCTTGATACTATCGAAAGTATGGAAATCTTAGACGCGCCACGACGTCGGACAAACTGAGGGCGAAGGGGGGTAGTAATGAATATGAAACAGTTGGCCCCGACGCGACGGACGTGAGCCGCGTGACTCGTACCTTTCGCGGGCCCCATGCATGGCGCGTGTCCCAGGCAGCTGTCACAACGCGACAACCTCGTGTGACACAGTCGTTGTGTGGCAGTGTTTACACGGACAGCGCCGTTGTGCGGTGCATGTGTCGTCTATTACGATTACGTCACTTCGACAACAGCAATAATACATACTCGAGTTTCTTTTTGTTGATAGTTAGTGACATGTTTCCTGTTCCGAGTATAGTGGCTGTATGAGAACAGCAATGACCACCAGAAATATATCAGAGCTTTGGCAATTACAATGAACACACAAAGTGTATTAGTAACTTTGGCATATTGAATAGGTATATAGTAGGACCACGGTAAAACTCCGGTCGAGCTGACCATCGCCATATCAAAACATATGATTGACGGAGTGGGAGCATATTTTGTTGATAGAGCAGTGTGTCATGTATTTAATTAGGTCAGTCCAACGATATGCAGGTAATACATAAAACTAAGATCACAGCGAGGGTTTTCTTTTAAATGTCTGTTATTCATAATTATGAAGCGATTAAAAAGCAGGAGCACACGAGTGATACGAGGTATGGGCGGCTGTTTGAGCTGATTGTGTGCGCTCGCCGGTTCAGCCGTGGCGGGTCATTTCATCGGTAAATTGGTCCATAAATAGCGGGCAGTGACCGGCGAACGGCGGGTGGCAACCAGTGAGAGTAGTTTTCCAATTTGTGGCGCGCACTTATAATTTTGATTGGTTTGTGGTGAGATAAACTAACCGAGCCATACGCCCTCCCTACTGCCTCGGCCCTATATACCCTCCGACAGTGCAGCTTATCGCTCAATTATGAACTGAATTTGTACTAGTGTCTAGTAGTCAGTAGCTATTACGGCCTCGGTTTTGTGTCCGTAAGGTTTCCATGCACAGAATTAGAAAATTAATTCCACGACATAGGCCAGCGCTCGGATTAATGTTCTTACTGCTTGTATTCAGCTAATGTGAGGCGCGGGAGCTGGGCGGGCGTTGGGCGGGGGTGCCAGGTCGATGGAGCACTCTCGCGAGCGTCTGTCCCTGTGATTAATTAATGGATCCCTACGAATCTCCGTCTTCGTGTAACACAATAACACGCTGTACTTCGTGCGCGTTGTTTGAATGAACCTCCAACGCTCTCGTGTATTCCAAGTGCGATGCGACAACGCTTTACTCCGCGAGTGTCGAGTTCTATCACCAGGCGGGAGATTGTCATGTTCTTCTAACTATCAATATATACATAAGTACTTAGTCATGAACAGCATTAAATAGCCGAAATCCTTAAGGCAGGTCTATGTTCCGCAGTGAAGTTAATTTGGCTGATGATGACAAATTCACGTATCGGGTATTGTGTTGACGCGAGGTGACGTAAAAGGTAACAACTAATATAATGCAGTCCGTGCCGACTGTAAAGTGACCAACTATAGATATAGCATGTACTTGAATATATGGAGCCAGCTCTCTGCGGTTTGTTTGAGAGCAGCTTAAATACGGAGCCATCCCGGAGATTTATGTCATTGTTACGAAAATTAAGACAAAAAATATAAGGCCTTCAAGGGTTATCATAAGTTGCGACCACTCGAGCGTAAAAACCACACCTTTAGAAGACACACACGTTTATGTGATCTAATTTGTCTTGGGTGCCTACGGTGCTCCTGGCGGTGGCGGGAGAGGATAATCTGCGACATTTATCACTCAGGACTTATTCGGCCGCGCGGCTGCCCGGTCACACGCGCCGCTCGCTGTCCTGACCCGCGGGCCATAGCTCGGCTCAGCTCCAACCAGTACAGTCTGCACTTCGGGTCCTTCATGGCGGGCTATCTTTTCGGATATATCAGAAAAGGTGCCATCTAATTACTCCAAATAATTGTCCCGGCGCGACGCGTGCGTACGGCATCCCTTTGACCCTTTGCTTTTGTATAATTATACCGGCCAGCGGCCAAACGTCGCTAGTCCTACACAACAAAGCCGCGCTAAATATTGAATCGGCAAACTCACAAACACGAGCCTCCCCCTCCCCTGCTGTCAGCGCTCTGCCCGCGATGCTCCTTCACAGACCCGCGACCATTCAATATCCTCCCCTGTACACATCAGTATCCTGTTAATTTGTTTACGTAAAGGGTGAAATAAAGAAAGTGAATTCAGTGCATTCATTGGATTGCTACCAATATTGCGTACGATTCTTGCCTCTTGATGGGTCAGAAGAAGCCTCCGACTTAACGACGCTTTACTGATCGGTGAAAAAAAAGACAATAGTCACTTGCTTGTAATTGTTGAGTGAAGGTGCGAGGAGGTGTAGCCATCTGATTGTGCGCAGTGCGTCTAAAACGCTTACTAAGCAAGTTGTCTGTCCCCCCGCGCCGGCCGCAGGGCCCACGCCGGGCCGCTGCGCACACAACTATCATCCAACAAATTGTTTTGTTATGAAAGTTTATTTGAACATTTGATATAATAATAATTATTATTATAATCCTCCAAAAAGCAGCAATATTAAATACCACCAGAATAGTAAGAACGTTTATGTTAATTAATGAAAACGAAATAGTCCAGTAAGTATCTCTCATCCTAAAACAATACACCACACTGCATTTACTTGGCGTCATCCCGTAAATGTAATTAGCACCAGCAAAAAAAAGAGAATTGATTAAATACACTGGAAAATAATCTATACCAATATTATAAAGCTGAAGAGTGTTTGTTTGTTTTAACGCGCTAATCTCAGGAACTACAGAACCGATTTTGAAAATTCTTTCACTAATAAGAAGCTACATTACTCCTGAGTGCTATAGGCTACTTTTTATCCCGAGAAAATATTTTTGTCCCGGAAAAACTTTTTCACGCGGGCGGAGCCGCGAGCACTACTAGTGACTGATAATCATGATGATGAATATAAGTACTCTTGTGTTTCGATGTTAAAGACCACTGAAGTCAGTAAAATGTGTGCAGCGCCACACTGATTATCCCGGGAAAATATTTTTATCCCGGAAAAACTCTATCACGCGGGCGGAGCCGCGAGCAGAAGTCTAGTAATAATGTAAAACCCGCCGGGGTGGCTTTGTGGCGAGCTGGCGGTGAATGGCGACACTGCGCACTCCGATTCCGTGGGGGCTAAATGAGACCCCCTGACCCTTGGCTTGCCCTAACTGGCCGGCTAGGAGTAGAAGTCGCCAGAGCTAAGAACCTGAGCTCCAGGGCGGAAGTGCTCAATCTGCGTAATAGCGAGGAAACCCACTCCGGGACGCGTCAGCGACTCGCGATGGTGAAATCGGCGCACACCTCCCGACACCCTTTAGCCACCCACACCGATGTTGCAGCCTTGGCATACGCCGCTTTTGGGATGCCCGTCTAGTGGGGGGTAAGTAACTGTCTTCCTTGAATATAAAAGATTAAGACATTTTACTTGGCAGGCGTCCCGTTGTCAATCAATAGCCCAGCAACCAGTCCAGCTAGATCCCATCCATAGACCCAATTAATTCCCATCTACTCTGCAATAGTCCTTACACCTTGCAGGCGCTGTCTTTGGTTGTATTTCTCTCATAAATGCAGACAGCGATAGTACCTGCATGGTGTGCATATCCCAACCATATTAAAGTATATTTAAGGGACCTCTACGTGTTCGATCCGTATCCCCACGCAAGCCTTCCAAAAGGACCATCCTTCGTGCCGTGATTTTCCACAGGAAAGATACTATAATAATAATAAAAATATTGCCACAATTATATAAATGTACTTTTTGTTTTGAATCCCATGATCCCCGAACTAGTGGTAACTGTATCTGGGGAGTCAGAGGCTTCTCACATCTTTATTCATAGTTAATTGCCACAAAAAGGAAAGAAAAAAAAACTACATATTCATCAACACCTAGGTAGAGAAACAAATAATCACTATTAAACAAACTACTTCTTCTTCTTCTTTGCTCATTCCCACTTTATGTGAGATCGGATCTCCTAATATGTCTGCGCCAAGCTGTTCTGCCTTCGGTTGTCAGTTCGGGTATTTTGTTTTTAACAAGAGCTTAAACATACTGATCCACCAGGTAGAGGGAGGTAGCCCTCGCTCTCTTTTGTTCTGGGACACAGGGGTTACCTTGAAGCTACCGCGGATATATTTATTTCGAATCCTATCCAACTTTGTTACACCTTCCGACGTGTGTGTGTGTGTGCGCGTGTGTTTGTATATGCAATAAAATAATTCTCCAAGACACTGAGTATTGTTAATATGCACATGTATCAGTTACGCATGTTTTCGATATCCAAGTAATCATTTTTTTTAACTAAATAAGCAATTATTTTTAAAATTTTGAATATTCTTTTTTTTTTGGATTCTTTAATCATTTTGTTGTATATAGTGGGAGCTCCATCCATCCATATGTTTTTGTGCAAAAGTTGTAATAACCTTAAGTATCGGACATCGATCTACGCGTCTGAAGCCTCGCGCCGTACCGACCATCTGACATCGGACAGGGATGATAAATATTATACATTTTTTATTTTATTTATTTATTTTACACTTTATACAAGGTGTATAGGCGGACTTAATACCGTAGGCATCCTCTACCAGTCAACCTGACGGGGTAGTGCAGATAAATTAGGAAGTAGGTGCGTAAATAAAACAATTAAAATGGAATTATGAAAGACATTACGTTATCTATAGTCATAATAATATTGTAATTTGTTTTATAATGTTTAGTAAATTCATTTGTTGAAAAATATGAACACAATAAATGAACTATTGACTAACAATATTGTGTTGACTACCGTCATTCATTTGATCATAGTAATATTTATTAAACACAACGTGTTCGTGAGGCGTCCGGTGTCATGTAGCGTTAATTGTTACATGCTGTACGGGTTACTGTACAACATCTGTCCATATGTAACACTAACCTATTAGCAGGGATAAGGCTGTCTGCTGCTGGTCTGAGTAGATTGTAGCAATTATGCAGAGACGACGCGAAAGTAATTTTGTTATTCCGTCAAAGCACCCGGAGCCGTCCGACGACAGGGGCGATTACCTCTGTTGTCTGTTATTACTAATTAGTTTAACTTATTGTGGGAGGAGACGAGGAGGAGGCGACTTGACAACTCATTACAGAGCCGGGAGCGGACGGTGGGAGCGGCTGCCAAACAAATAATAAGATCCTAAGGGAATAAGTTTATAAGGCTTGCACAGATGTAATTCGGGCGTGATCCGATACCGGAGCCCCAGCTACCCCCCCCCCCCCCGCCTCCATACTAACGTCGCGCGAGTCGGTGCGGAGCCACGGGCCGCCCTCGAGTGGCGGGGCCACTATGAAAATCTAATAAAAAAGAAAAATCTAATAGAAATCTGAAATTATCGTTATTGTAGACCTTGTATATGATTCGTAACTTAAGAGGAAGAGGTCTAGCCTACCTATATTATGCTGGCGCGTCGCTTAACTCTATGCAAGTAACCCTGCATTTCAAGGTGAGTGGGTAATTATTGCATGTAATGTTACTCAAAGACAAATTATGAGAAAAAGCAAGCAAAGTACACAAGTATTTAATAAAATATGCTTCGAACAAATGTACACATTACTTCATATAATATGATTAATCTATACTAACATTATAAAGCTGAAGAGTTTGTTTGTTTGAACGCGCTAATCTCAGGAACTACTGGTTCGAATTGAAAAATTCTTTTTGTGTTGAATAGACCATTTATCGAGGAAGGCTAAAGCCTAAAGGCTATATTACATCACGATGCAACTATTAGGAGCGAAGAAATAATGGAAAATGTGAAAAAAAAAACGGGGAAAATTATTCATCCTTGAGGGCTTCCATTGCGTGCGCTGCGAAAACGGTTCAAGATACCAAAAATACATGTATGAAAGAATTATTTCTCTTAAAATGATCTAAAAAAATGTCCGCGACAGTACATGTCTATCTTTTAAGATTAACCCACTAGAACCGTTTTTATGGTAATCAAATTTGGTCGAAATTAATTCATTATTTGTGAAGAGTTGTATCAACGTCATATTATTAATCTTTATCCAAATAAATGTGTTGTATAGAGTGATTCAACGGGAAGGTTTTTATGTACTTTTAGCCCGGAAAAACTTATTACGGCGAGCGAAGCCGTGGGCAAAAGCTAGTACTCAATATTAATCATATTATATTATAATCAAAACGACAACGCCAACGTCGACCCGGACGTCGACCCGCCGGCACCAGACCCCCTTCCGCCCTGTGGATTGGGGGCGTTTGGAGAATTCCACCACGGTATCCCCTGCCTGTCGTAAAAGGCGACTAATAGGGGCCTCCGGGGGTCACGGGTGGGCGGGAGGTGCCGCCCACCCATTAGTCTAGCCAACTTCTGTGACCCCCGTGATGAACGGCAGCGTGTCTCACGCTGCCTCGGACACCAAAAGGTGGACACGGTACGGTGTTTCGGGGGCTTCTGAGCCCCCGCAACAGGACGACAACTTAGACGTGAGTCGGAGGAAGCCCGCAGCCGTCCCTAATGCGCCGAAGATGGCCATACGAAAAAAAAAAAAAACCAGACCCCCTTGCACCGGTGACGATCCAAGAAGTCATGGCTCTGATCAAGGCACTCAAACGTCGCAAAGCCCCCGGGGGCGACCAGATCCCCACCCACATGCTTAAGATGCACCCGGAGCATCTAGTCAAAATTCTAACCGCCATCTATAACGCCGCTTTTATTTATTTATTTAGCACTTTATATACAGATGTATATAGGCGGACTTAATGCCAAAAGCATTCTCTTTCAGTCAACCTTAGGGCTTTTCGAAACTGCCTCTTCCCAGAGGTCTGGAAAGAGGCAGTTGTAATAGGTATTCATAAGCCGGGAAAACCCGCATCCGAACCGTCGTCTTATAAGACGACGGTTCGGATGCAGGTCTATAGACCAATAAGCCTTCTCAGTACGCTGGGCAAACTTTACGAGCGGATCGTCCTCGACCGCCTCAAAATAATCGCCCTCAATCACAACGTGATCCCTCCAGAACAGTTTGGTTTTCACGCTAGACACAGTTGCGTGAATCAGGTGCTCCGCATCACGGAGTACGTTCACGACAAGTTTCGATGCGGCATGCCTACCAGTGCTATTTTGTTCGATGTTGAAAAAGCATTCGACAGGGTGTGGCACAACGGCTTGTTTTTCAAGCTGTACACTCTCAAACGTGCCCACTCAACTCGTGCACATCATGCGAGATTTCCTGTCGAATCGCTCTCTTCCCGACATTTCATCACGGCCGGAGTCCCGCAAGGCTCTGCCCTCTCCCTCTTTCTTTTCTCGCTGTATACCAGTGATATACCCAAACCAAAGAACGCCCATCTGGCGCTCTTCGCAGACGACACCGCAATCTACGCCTCACGTAGAGACCCCGACAATGTGGTGCGCACTTTGCACCGCCGACAAGCTCGGCGAGTGGTTCCGCAAATGGCGAATCACCGTCAATCTCACCAAAAGTCAGGCTTTCCTTTTCACTAAGAAAAAGAGAGTCCATGTGCCCCACACCTCAGTCCGCATGTCCAACCAGGTCATCGCCTGGACGGACACAACTAAATATCTAGGAGTTACCCTTAATTAGAGGTTGACCTTCATCCCACATATAAACGCGGTACGCGCGCGAGCCGCATTCGTGATGGGCCAATTGCATTGGCTCTTAAACAGGAAAAGCAAAATGTCAATCCGCAACAAGATTAGTATCTTTACGACTTCCATTCGACCTATCATGACGTACGCATCGCCCGTATTCGCACATTTACCGCCTGCTCGTTTTCAGCATATGCAGGTCTTACAAAATAGAATGCTCAGACATGCTCTCGGTGCCCCGTGGTACGTTCGCAACCGCAACCTCCACGTGGACACCAACATGCCGACCATGGGGCATTTCATGCATATGGCCAGCAGACACTACTTCGATCGGGCGGTAAATCGCCCAAACACGTTAGTCCGTAAAGCGTTAATATATACTCCATTCGACCGCGCCAAATGGAGACGGCCACGTTCCGTATTAACCGATCCAGAGGACGAAATCACTGTGGCCATTCGTTTAGACCGAGAACAAGTTAGAACGAGTTCTTGAAACTCCAACACTCCACAAGACCGCAGTTCCGTCCTCGCGGTCGAGGACCTCGCCGCGTTCCCCGTCGCCCCCCGGACCCCCCTAGCAGTTCCGGCCCGCGTGCCGATGACCTAATAGGATTAGGCCTAAAAACCAATCTTTCCCTAATCGTTGATGTCTCAATCTCTAATTTTATATTATGATTTTTAATACATGTAAATGGCCATGTAGTGCCTGGTTAATGATTTTATATTTTTATAGATCTAGTCTCAATCTCTCTCAGTAGCCGTCCTGAGCCGAGGTTCGTAACCCGTTAGTGGGTTGCCCTCAGCATGGTCACTTAATTTAAAGGGTTGCGAGCGCCTTCTGCGTTCTCTATAAAGACCGGTGTGGCCAGAAAAGCCGACTCGCGTCAGGCTGCTGGCTGTAGGTACATTAAAAAAAAAAATCAATTCATAAAAAATCAATTAGCTAATAGTAATAATTATAGTTCTACGTTCAAACTACGCCACGAGTTCCGTCATGGATGGTGGGCTCACATCATGTATGCTCAGCCTCTCATGTAACTAACAGAGATAAAATAAGTAATGTAGCGTCTATTAACTTGGTAACAAGCCACTGAAGCGGCAGGTCGACGGGAACTCGCCGCGACGCGACACCTCAAAGCCGCTATCAGTGCTGTAGCACGTACCTCGCGGAAAGAGTGAAACACTAACTTTGTTGACCATATAGCATTTAGTGCCATCTAAATAAAGGTGAAAATGTAATGGCAGTGCGCCACGGTGAAGTTTGCAAATGGATTAACTAGTACGAAACTAAAACCCGCACGCGACTGGCAGGTGAATACTTTCAATACCGCAGTCTCTTTATGTTGAACTCCGACACAAGAGCGACAGTTGTCGAGCTGGTGAGGATACTTCCCCCATGCACCCCACACCCCGAATACTGTCGCTACTAACGAGATGAACTCCCCAAACTTTGTAAATTTTAAATTGAATAGGATTTTGAATAGTACTCTAAGAAAAAATGGAACTAGAGATCTGTCACAGCAATCGCCACAACGAATTATAGTTTTTTTCAGTAAAAAACAATTAAATTGGTAAGTGTGTCATAACTGAGTTATACTTGTGGGTGTATTGCTGGCCTCATTGTTGAACTTGGAAATTCGATAATACTGCTAGTTATCAACGTACATGTACTTGCATCGTGAACGTTTCGCGTCAAAGAAAGGACGAGCCGCGGGCGCGCTGCGCCGTGTGGACGCGTACGGTCCCGCGCGCGCTCGTACGAGTGGGGGTATAATGTGCCAGGACCGGCAGCGCTGTAATAGGTTGATGCGGGTTACAATCTTTGTAGTAAGAACGTAAGTTTAGAAGTAGCGTGACAAACTCACCAATAATAACTGAGGTACTTAATTTGATTACGTGACAATTATCCTAAGATTTTCGAAGGCTTATAACTAGACCAACCAACCTTAATTGAATTTATTCAATGGTCGCAAAAGTGTTGCATGTTTGTATAGAGAGCGATGTAGACTAAACATTTTTGTAATGCGTTCATTGAAACACAATGCTATGGAGCTTTTACAAATAAAATTAACAATTCTAGAGCATTACCATGTACTGTCGAGTTTCATTATCTGTAATTACGATAATTATTGGTTTTATTAATTATTACCAAATGTGTTTCACGTTAATTAATATGTGTAGCAACACATATTGTAGCTATGTAGAGTCCATAATATATTATGTTATTATACTCCCGTTACTTGTTACAACACTGAGCTGTAGTTTTTCAACTATTAATACGTATCCTTGACAGCAGTATTGTAGTAGTGACGTTTTTTAAAGCATACTGAAAAGTTTAAAAAGACGCGAAAATAAAGAGATGTCCGTGGGAAACTGGGTGTGTAGGTTTTTACGACTCTTATTTTATTATTTCCACTAAGCCGTAGTTACAAGCACTATTGAGTTCCAATGTAATTAATATGAAGTAATCTGGAAGTTACCATATGAAGTATCAGAGTTATCATCGCAGCGTGGGATTAAATTTTTTATTCCACTGCCCGAATTTAGGAAAGATTAGCGAATTAAAATCAGTCGAGTGATCTGCTCGTTTAATTATTTAGTTTTATATAAAAACTTGGCACTACGAGGGTTTGTTTGCGTTTGACTCTTACTCACCAAAGCTCTGCTCGATCCTACGAGACATGGTGTATAATATGCACATATTATATTCGAATAAAAACTTTCGTTTCGAATAAAGACAAAGAAACAAAGAGCTTGGTTGAAACTTGTTCAACACCTAGTGTAAGTGGAGAGGAGTGGTGACGTCACACGTGTCTCAGACAAAGACAAGCCCGATGGTATGCCCGGAGCAATGGACTGGAATGCAAGTGTTGATGTAAAATTTGAGTTAATAACATAATTACTCTACATCATTATTATGATAGCTGTGAAGATGGCGTAGTCAATTTCTAGTTAGGATAATTGAAGATTATGTATCTTTTGTTATAAAGTACGTATAGCTTGCCTACAATCGATAGATTACGAGTTATATGTATAATCCTTGCGCGATCAGTATGGGACGCGACCTTTTGGAACTGATACAGCTCGGTAGCGTTGGTAATTTTGCTCTGATGTCCGAGATACAAGTAACATTAATATGTAAAGCGTTTGCGGAAAATATGTTGAAATCACTACCTACATTTTGGTTTTATAAAACAATCATTAAAATGAACACTTTTACTCATGGATTAAATGCAATATGAATTGTCATGTGTGATTCTGTTTGACAAGGTTCCATCCGCTTCTCATTTCGCGAGGATTATACACGAAGGCATTTAATAAGTGCACTTGAAAAGCGTCGAGCAAGAATACGCGAAAATACCGTATGCACACACACTGACACACACATACATATACACATACGCAGACCTGTATGATTCCCAGAGCTATGCTGTGGATAGTACAGCAACAAGACAGGCTCCACAGCTGTAATAAGACTATTTTCCAGAAAACCCCAAAGAAAGCCTTAAAGTGGCTACATCAATGTTAGGTTTCATACTGTCCATGAAAACGAAGGACGCTTTATGAATCTCTGCTTATTCGCGAATACTATTAATCCAGCTTGAAGTGACTAATAATATTATATGATTGACACAAGTAACGTTCTGTATGGATGTGCGGTAGTGACTAGTAAATCTTTTGCTGCATTGCTTACCTTTGTTTTACAGAAACCTAAATACACACGCACACACCCACACACCCACACACGAGCTCGCGCACGCGCAGAGGCGTACAAAGCTTTTTATTTAACATGTTACATGTAAATCTCGTGTTATTAACAAAAAAGAAGCTGGAAGGAGCGTGGTCGTAGTTTACTTTATGATTAATTATTGCGAGGTTGCCCCTAGAGACCCTCACCCCTCCCTACTATCGCCCGGCCGCACACAAAAACCTTTTGTTTCTTTAATTATCTGATATTGGGGGTGTGGTTACATTACGCAAACTAACAACAAAGCCTTGCGTGCACGAGCGGTGATCCGTTTAGTGAATCATAAATCTAAATACGTATGAAGATTCTGGGTACCCGTGAAGATAATATAAATGTGATGCAAATAATAAGAGGAATATAAAACTGCCGTAGATAGATACAGTTAGCAGCCGGCTGGGACCCGATTTAGTATTAAATATACCTTCTTTTTAAGTATTCCATGAATTCCTAATAATATAATTAGTCGGTATATTATTAAACTAGCTTGTGCTCGTTGCTCCGCTCGCGTGCAACAGTTTTTCCGGAATAAAAGTCCTGCTTTATATTTTCTCGGGATAAAAAGTTGCCTATGCCTATGTTTCTAGGGTATTAAACCATCCCCATACTAAATTTCATCGATATCCGTTCAGTAGTTTCGGAGATGTCCAGTAACAAACAAACAGAAAAACAGACGGACAGAAAATAATTATAATAAATAATAGCTTAAAAATCTAAAAACACACCTTATAGAAAATCCAACAAAAAAAGTGGAAAATAAATTTGAATTAAGAATAGTCTAAATAACAAAAAGGATTTAAGTGTAAAAAAAGCATGGGGTGCTTATTAAGGTATTATCAAAATGATAAATCTCCTACTCATATTGTCTGTCAATAAAATATGTATGACTAGTGACACCATGAATCCCAAACTTTTTTTACAATTTTATTTTCTTATATACACTATTCCTAATTAAAATTTCTTAAAATTTATTTTCTATTAATTAGTTGGATTTTCTACAAGCGTGTTTTTCAGTTTTTAACCGACTTCAAAAAAAGGAGGAGGTTATCAATTCGACGGTATGTTTTTTTTTTGTGTATGTTATGCGATTACTCCGCCAATTGTGGACCGATTTTCAAAATTCTTTTTTTGGTCGAAAGGAGATACTTCTGAAATGGTCCCATAGTCCAAAGTCAGGATCAGATGATTGAATCCTGGAGAAATTGAGGGCAACCCTCAAATTTTATAGGCCCTCTCATCTTTTTTTTCGCAAATCTTATGAAGTAATTTATTGTTTAATGTTTTCGCGTAAATAACATCATGCTTTTTACGTTTTCAGGGGTAGGCAGAAGCGTAACGCGCGATAGTCAAATATAGTATAACACAAAAGAGCAACAAATAAAAACTTTTTAACAAAAATTAAACCGCCTTCAAAAACGACTAAAGAAACTAAAAACCAAAAAAATATTTTAATAGTGAATAAATATACGATACAATTACTTATATAGTGGTAAACAATTTTTGAGTCGTTGCCTAATTAAAATTACTTGCTAAGCTAGAGAGATACATTAATAAATATGCGAAAACAACGTTTAATTTTCAATGGGCACGACTCCAAAATTGGTTACCAGTATACCGGCTGGAAGGGAAACGCTCTCTATACCGGAACGGTAAGAGAGAAGAACCATAACATTAACGAAAAACTATATTCATTTGCAAAGCTAAGTGATAGTACTTACGATTTTAGTATTTCCGTAATTCATGCGCGCGCAATGTAAAGCGTACAAAAAACTGGGCGGCCGCCGCGCTGCGCCGGCACTGGCCCGCGGTCGTTAACCCGTCAGCTGATGTACGTGTTTCATTACGATTTTTTTGAAATATTTATCTTTTTTTACTATGTTTTTCAAAATAATAGTTTGATTTATCTATCCATACGTGAACCTGTACAGAAATTTGAGAAAATCCTACTAAAATTGTAACAATGCGATCGCGATTTTTTTAGTGCCATCACGTCAGGAATCACCAATACTATCACCTGTATTCGGTTCCGAGAGCGTTTCCCTTCCACCCGGTATAAGTAATGCTATCGTATATTTATTCAATATTTAATTATTTTTTGGTTTTTAGTTGGTTTAGTCGTTTTTGAAGGCGATTTATTTTTTTGTTATTTTAAACTGTTTTTTATTTTACATTTTTCAGTTCTGATCTACTATTGTCCAATAGATGTCACTAAAAATAAACGAAAGCGCCATCTTGTGATAAGTAGGATTTTTTGACATTAGATCAGCCAGTTTATTTATGGTTCTACTATGATTCAACAGATGTTACTGATAATTAACTAACTACTATTTATTCAGTTTTTAGTTGGATTTTATATAAAGGCGTGTTTTTGGTTTAAAATATTGAATTGCCATCGGTCCTTGATAAGTATGCCAAATTTCGATTTAATCCAACGTTTTGAATAGGGTCAAAATCACGTTCGTAGTTTCCGTTACATAGATACATACATACATACATACTGTAACGTAGTAACGTTACATTTCAATTTAATTTTAATAATAGTTTTATAAAATAATTCCCAAATTAAAAATTACTAAATTAAAAATATTTATAATTTTAATAAGATTGAAAGTATAATTTATGATCACTCGTAATTGAACGCGTCAATACCGGTATTTGCATCGGCTATGGTTCATTTCTAACGGTTCCAATCCGAACTCGCCCGACGCAAGAGCCGAGCCGCCGTCGCCGTTTCGCCCCCGTCAGAACCACGGTAGTCATCGAAGCAGACGCATGTCGCTCGTCGATCTTGTTCTGCCGTTACGTCGTTGCTACGTCATTCTTCAGTGACCGTTAACTATTGGGACACATCCCATATATTTTAAAATTACTTTTAGTTATATTGTTCTACGAATAATAGAAACCCCCATTTGGGTAAGTGTTGAACGTAATATTATTTATATTTAGTGTACCTAAAAGTATATAGAATAGTTATTAGTGTGGTTCCGTTAGACCTTTGGAAACTTTGAATTTGGGAGTCATACGTAGCAATGTCTTTTTGAAAGCCTAAATGCTATTGGAAACATTGTATTCAGTTACACCATAATTTTCTGCTTTGGCTTTCTCGCTGCCGCTGTAAAGTAATTTGCTTATTTTGTTTTTTTTCTTTCTTTTCTACTTGTAAACTCCGTTCTGATTGTAAGACACACTCCGCCTTCGCTAGCGCAACTCGCGCTTCGCTTTCGGGTCCTCGTGTTACAATCAGAAGACAATAGACGCTCTCGTCATCTTTTCCTAAGACCAGTTACACTGAAATTCCAGGGTGCAAGATTCGGGTTCAAGACTTCTTTCTCCTGGTCCATACACCCAGTTCCCGAGGTTCCAGACATTAGTTAGCCTCTGAATCCCGGGACGTCAGCTGTCTTCCCTAAGGAGATTCGCCGATGCTGACCAGACACTACGACCTACTGCCAGGAGAGTACTTGCGCACCGCTGGGAAGTGAAAAGTGACGGGCATTTAAGAACCACTCAATTTTTTTTATTATTATTATTTTTTTTTTAATTCTGAACAATTATTAAATTTTTTTTTTTTTCTGACTAACTTGGCCGTGTTTTCTTTGTTCACACACGCCCAGACGTCACAATACATACGTCTGAAGCTAATCAAAGCGTGTTAAAAGTCACTGAATTGTTTCCATTACTCTTCTTTAATCTCCTCCTTTGTTTTTCATCACCTTTCTGGTACATCTCTTGTCGTAGGTATCAAGAACGGCGAGGAATATCCGATCCTACAACATGCCCGAAACAAATATGCACGGAAAATACAAACATTTATCTATGTTCGTTTTACAGTGAGGATCTCGAGCCCCGCGAGGAATGTGGAGGAACAATGTCGGCCGACGGCGGTCAACACTTACGTCGTTTCACTTGTAATGTACATTCTTCGAGCATCCATCGTATTGCTGGATTACATTAAGTACATTCCTTTATTGCGTGTGATTTGCGAACCGAAATAAAAGTAAGAAACGTCTCCACACAGCGAGCGGCGCGGCAGGCGACGGTGATGGCGCGGGCGGCGGGCGAGCTCCCCGCGCGGAATACAATGCCGCCGCTGTTACTGCTCGCAATAAAACTTCAACCCATTAAATAGATTAGTTCGTTATGATATTTTATCCACAGTTCTGACAATAAACGGAAAACTTCAATAAAAGTGGCGTTCGGTTGAGCGGCGCGGGCGGAGACGTGCGCCCTCGTGCCCGCGCCGGTTGTGAGGCAGCTTAATGTCACCGGCCACCGCACATTAGACTGATCAGTGATAACCGCACAAGTACCGCCATGGCACAAATAGATTTTTTCAGCATGTAACATCCATATTTAAAAAAAAGATATTAACTTATTGGAAAATGTCCAACGGAGAGCTACGAAATTGCAGATCAACGTCTAAGATGTCTAGGTCTCACAACGCTTGAAAGTCGGAGGAAGAGAGGAAACTTGATTGAGACGTACAAAATTATCTCTGGTTATTACGACGTGGCTGGTTTACACGATATCTTCCGACGGAATGAGAATACCCATCTACGAGGACATCCCCTAAAGCTATCTGGAGTGTCTTCTGAAGGAAACCCAATGAAGCATTTTTTGACCAACCGTGTTTCTTGAAACGCCATGATGACGAAAATGAAAACGATTACATTTTGTACTTCTATTTAATTTCTTGATAAATTACAATTATTGTAGTACATAAATGCAGAAAAATGTATGGCCGACGCCAGCCGACGCTAGACGGACAAGAGAACAGTGTTGCCAGAAACAATAGTGATGGGGCTCGTAGTCGGAATAGTCGCGTCGTAGAGATGTGTCTTGTTCATGAACATCCCCCGCGGCCTGGAAACTGTGGATTCCGGAAGATGTACACGCTCTTCTCATTATTGAAGTGGAAGTGGGCATAACTTGCTGAATGCACGCTTGATGTCCCCAGCTGATGTACGGATGGATGCAACTCGAGCGACTCCATCATTTCCAGGAGATAATTCAATGATGCGACCAAGGCGCCATTTTAGAGGAGGCACATTATCTTCCTTGATGATGACCAACGTGTCAATCTTCAAATCATTCTTGTGCGTCTTCCATTTAGTTCGAACTTGAAGTTCTGAAATATATTCTTTTGACCAGCGAGACCAGAAGTGTTGCCTTAGTTGTTCAATTCGACTGAAGCGAGGCAGTCGGTGAAAGTTGGCTTGTGTTAAGTCCGCAGTTGCGGGCGACGTCAATGGTCGGCCAATTAAAAAATGTGCAGGCGTTACAGCCTGCAGATCATTGGGATCCGTTGATAGTGGGGTCAGCGGTCGCGAGTTCAAAATCCCCTCAACCTGCACCAATACCGTGTAAAATTCCTCAAAAGTTAAATTGGCATTACCTACGACACACCGCAAATGATGTTTGGCGGATTTTACCCCTGCCTCCCACAGCCCACCAAAATGAGGTGAATAAGGTGGTATGAATTTAAAAGAGATGTTATCTAAAGAGGCACCTTCGACTAAAGCCTTAGAATTTTTTACAAGAAACTCTCCTACTTCCCTAGCGGCTCCAACATAATTTTTACCGTTGTCGGAAAATATTTCCAAAGGCTTCCCTCTCCTAGATATAAATCGTTTTAGGCATAAAAGATAGCACTTCGTTGAAAGATCTGTAACGAGTTCTAAGTGTATTGCACGTGTCGCAAAACACACGAACAAACAAACATAACATTTTATTAGTTTCGCGCCCCGTCCGCTACGGTTTAATATAAAAAATGGACCACAATAATCTGTGCCAGTATACATAAATGGAAAACCAGGCTCCAACCGCTCTGATGGTAAATTACCCATGATAGGACTATATACCCTTCCACTCATACGTACACATGTTACACACTTGTGTACGGTATTGCGTGCTAACAATCTACCACCCAATGGCCACCATAATTCACGTATGGACGCAAGAAGAAGTTGAGGTCCAGCATGCAAGAGTTTCCTATGCTCATATCGAAAAAGTAGAAGTGTAAAATGATGTTTACCACAAAGCAAAATTGGATGTTTTTTATCGTGATCAAAGTTCGTAGAATTGTTTAACCTACCTCCTACTCTAATTAAACAATCTTCACCGAATGTAGGGTTAAGACTCGACATGTTGCGTAAAAATTTAATGTTTTTTGATTTGTTTAACAAACCATGATATTCGATTGGGAAAGATTGAACTTGTGACAAACGAGCCAACAATAAAGTTGCGCTTTGCAATTCAGTTGTTGTTAATGGACCAACTCTACGCTCTGTTTTGAATCTCGTGTTATGAATAAACCTGAGTAAGTAAGCGGCTGTTCTAGTCATTTTACAAAATGAAGAAAATTTTTCGAACGGAAAAGGCGACTGCGACATGTCGCCAGTGGAAGAGGTCCCAGCAACATGTGACTTCAATTCAGGTAAATCTAATTTCAATAAATTAGGCTGAGTGTTATCTACGTCAATATTAGTGTACAAGAAATCAGGACCGTTCCACCATATTTCGCTTTCAATTAAGTTGTGAATGTCTACACCACGAGACAATAAATCAGCAGGGTTGCTTGTGCCACTTACATGACGCCATTTGCAGTTACTGGTTAGCTCATTTATTTCACTGACACGATTTTGTACAAATGTTTTTAATTGATTTGGGTGCATACGCAACCATGCTAAAACTATGGTCGAGTCAGTCCAAAAACACACCCTTTCAAATTTAAATTCTATACTTTGTATTATTTTATCATAAAGTTTGGCTCCTAATAACGCCCCACAAAGTTCAAGGCGTGGAATACTAACGGGCTTTATTGGAGCAACTCTGCTTTTCGCGCATAAAAGCCTAACTGTGACACCATCAACTGTATTAATACCACAACTACGCACATATGCACAGGCTCCGTAAGCATCAAGACACGCATCAGAGAATATATGTAGCTCTAAAAATCGTAAATGACGGTTAGTAACATGTCGTGGAATTCGAACTTCACTTAATCTTTTTAAACTACTAATAAAACGTTTGAATTGTAATGCTACATTATGGGGAACTTGATCATCCCAATTAATTTTGCATAGCCAAAGTTTCTGTAACAATATTTTTGCTACAATAACAACAGGTGCTAGCAACCCCAATGGATCAAAAATCTGCGATACTATTGATAACATAAGTCGTTTAGTAATAAGTGTGTCATTAACATTACTGTATAGATTTGAATTAAAATGTAATACATCAGTGTTATGGTACCAACCTAAACCTAATGTCTTGCATTGAGTACCTTCAGCAAGTGACAAAGACTTAGAAACGGTATTTTCATTAGATATATCAAAATTAAACATCCATTTTCTTAAATGAAAACAACCTAATTTTAATGTATTATTAATCCGCTCACAAAGATTTATTAATGTATTCTTATCATTATGTGACAACACTAAATCATCAACATACATAGAATTTTCAATAGCGTGAACCACATCGGCATCACTGCATTCCGATGCAATTTGACGTAAACAACGCATGGCTAGGTATGGCGCCGCAGCTGTGCCATACGTCACTGTATTTAACTGATACATTTCTAATGATTTTGACTTATCTGTTCTCCACAAAATTAACTGTAACTTACGTTGATCAGGATGAATTAAGACCTGTCTGTACATTTTTTCAATGTCCGCACATGCCACAAATGCATATTGCCTAAAACGCAACAATATGCCAACAATATCATTCAACAATGGTGGCCCTATATGCTGAATATCATTAAATGATTTGCCAGTAGTTGTTGGTGCACTTGCGTCAAACACTACTCGTAATTTTGTTGTGGTGCTGTCCTTCTGAACACAATGATGTGGAATGAAATAATAAGGCGTATTATACGTTTCAATATGGGTCATATGCCCCAAGGCCAAATATTCATCCAAAAATTCACAATACATTTGTTTGACACTAGGAACACGATCTAACCTACGTTCAAGTGACAAGAACCGTTTTTTTGCAATGTCATAAGAGTCACCAAGAACATTGACAGACTCCGTTAAAGGTATTTTTACTGTGAATCTACCTTGATTGTCACGAAAAGTGGATGAATTAAACAATGTTTCACAATATTGCTCATCATTAGTGAGCAAATTGTTATTTTGTAAACTTGTGTCAACCTCCTCTAACAACCAAAAACGTTTTAATTGGTCATCCACCAATTTGTTAGTAAAGTTGCACTGAACATTATTGCAGAACTTATTTAGTGAATTGTCACTAATTAAACTACCTGAAATAATCCAACCCAATAATGTATTTTGCAAATAAGGGCCACTTAATAAACGTAAGCGACCTTCTTGTAATAAACCCCAGAACACATCAGCTCCCAACAATAATTCAATGTCAGAAGGAATGTAAAACTTTGGGTCAGCCAGAACAATGGTTTCTGGTATATTTAATGAACCTACATCGATAGGTATATTGGGTATGTTGGATGTAATTTTTGGTAAAACTGAACAGCTTAAACGAGCTGTATAATTGTTAATTTTTGATTTTATGTGTAGGTTGCATGACTGCACTGAACTTGTGACAGTGTTACCTACACCTGTAATAGTGAGTGTGGACTGTATTGGTTCCAAATGCAATTTTTTACATAATGATTCTGTGACAAAGCTACACTGACTGCCACTATCAAGAAGTGCACGTGCAACAATGCTTATATTGTTATGAAAAACTTCAACTAATGCCGTTGACAGCAAAACTGGTTCTAATGCTATAGACTGCACAGTTCGCTCTTGATTATTAACATGAAAGGATGTCACTTTATTGTGAACATCAATTTGATTTGACTGAGCCGGCAATGAGCTTGGCTCAGTATAAATGTGAGATGTCATTAAGTGTGGTTGCGGCCTAACTAACATGTTATTGTAATCAATGTGTAAGAGACTATTGTGTTTTTCAGAACACTGTCTACATGACCCATATTCACAACTAGACAATGCATGACCTGATTTTAAACAATTAATGCAAACATCTTTACTATTAACAAATTTTAATCTTTCCTGAACAGACATATTTAGAAATTTAATGCATGAATAAAGTGCATGATTCTTGTTACACATAATACAATTAAGGCGGACTTGCTTATTAATATTATGCATGTTAGTGTGTTTTTGTGATGAAACATGGCTGTAAACAAGCTTATTATGTTGAGAGGGTCTAGTATGAGTGTTTGGTTTGCTTACAGTGGCATGATTGGGTAATGGTACACAACCTTCCAACATGTCAGCACGGTCTCTTAAAAACTGTAACATGTAGTCTAATTTTAATGTTTCATTATTTCCCACCATAGATTTGCGATTTTGCCACTCCCTTTCAGTATTTGAATCTAATTTGGTTACAATTAAATATATAATTAATGTGTCCCAACTGTCAGTTGGTTCTCCTAATTTATTTAATGAACGCAAATTTTTAAGTGTGGAATCAATTAGTTTTCTAAGCTGTGATGATGACTCTTTTGTTACTGACTGCATAGAGAACAAAGCCTTTACATGGTTATTAATAAGACGCTTATTGTTATTGTACCTTTTAAGTAAAAGTTCCCAAGCTGCATCATAATTTTCAGCAGTATAATCAAGGACATCAATAACTTGTAAGGCTGAACCCTTTAAGGATGAACGGAGATAGTGAAACTTTTGCATGTTATTAATTTCTTTCACCTCATGAATTAACGACAGAAACTTATCCCTAAACTCAAGCCATTGGTCAAAAGACCCATCAAATGATGGTAAAGCTATAACGGGCAACTTAACGGAGCATGGAGTATGGTTTTCATGGCAATTTGTATAAACAGTGATAGGTTTCTCATCATATTTATTTGCTAAACATTTTGCAGCTGCTAATGATGTATAATAATTACTTTCAATGGTTTCCCTAATTTCTAACTGTTCACTTAACTGTTCCTCACTAATTAATTCCTCAATTTTACATTGAATATTGTTAAAACTGTCCTCCATGGCTTTGAGCCGAAGGTTTAATTGCATAATTTGCTTATCACTGAGGTCACAACATTGAAGTGAGTCGATATATTTTCCAAATAAAGTAATCCTACCACGAATGGTGCCTCGTTTTTTATTGAACTCATGCAAGTCTTCAGCAGACTTGGTACACATTTCGTTACCTTTGGCACTTTGAGCCATGCTTGGAAGGCAGGGGTAAATAAATTTAAACGAAAATTAAGATGTGAAAAGCTTTGAATAATTATATGAAAAGGATACGGTATTAGTGCAGTGGGGACTTCTTCAATGCGCCGCTAACCACGTGGCATCTTCTTCATGTGAATTCTGGTGATCCGACTTCGAAGGTCCAAAATCTTGAAACGCCATGATGACGAAAATGAAAACGATTACATTTTGTACTTCTATTTAATTTCTTGATAAATTACAATTATTGTAGTACATAAATGCAGAAAAATGTATGGCCGACGCCAGCCGACGCTAGACGGACAAGAGAACAGTGTTGCCAGAAACAATAGTGATGGGGCTCGTAGTCGGAATAGTCGCGTCGTAGAGATGTGTCTTGTTCATGAACAGTGTTGTTACTGATTGGAACAAACTTCCAGAAACTGTTGTTATGGCACCTTCACTGAATGCTTTCAAAAATAGACTGGATAAGAATATTAATCAGTATGACACACACGCATCAGCTGTTTAGAGCTGCTAGTGTGCTTATCAAATAAATAAATAAATAAATAACATCAACTGATTTCTATTAGAACATCTCTACCTATATGTGTAATATGTACCAATAGTAGCCGCTCGCGCAAGGTCTCGTATTCTGCGTAGCCATTATTTGTACATACATATTACATACACATAAACTAACGCCTTTTGTCTCCGAAGGGGTAGACAGAGGCACAACTAGTGCACCCACTTTTCGTCATTATTCCGTCCCATGATGTGATAGGGGGCAAGCCTATCGCCATATCGAGCACAAATTCCAGTCTCCGAGCTGATACTGAATAGAAAAATTCAATATCACTTTGCCCGACCCGGGAATCGAACCCGAGACCTCAGCATTGCAGTCGTACCATAATACAACTACGCCACCGAGGCAGTCATCACCAATATTTGTGATATAATACCTAATATATAAAAACAGCAACGACTGATGGTAATACTGAGGATAGCGTATAAATGCAGGAATCTCATTAGCTACATGCCCTGTAAACTAAAACTTTGCACCTCTCCGGCGAAGAGATGAAGGAACCATGTGCGAACATTTCAAGACTACTCAAATAATTTACGATCTCTGGCTAATTGTTTTGCAGCACTGAAGCATAAAACCGATCTTGATTCTTTCGCCATATGGATACCACTAAAGAGTCTCCTTCGAAGGAAATGTGGTGAATACTTTGTATACAGAACAAAAATAATGGAAAATATAAAAAAAGAAAAGAAACAATGAACAGTTGATGACAATAAGTAAGCCCGGAATTTCTTTCTGCGTTTCTTCTTCGGGTAGTCATCACTTAGGTAGCTAGTGAAAGGCTGGTAGGTTAGCTAGGCTAGGGCCTGTAGTGTCCTCACCAGTGAGGATCGCGACGCGTTCCTCCCATTGATTTTTAATTAAAATGTTCTCTTTATTATATTCCCTTTCCTGCTAGCCCGAGCCTGCTTTTCTGTTTATTTCTCATCATTGATTTTACTGCCAATAAAAATTTCGGTAGTTATACGTATAAGTGACCTTTGGTATTAATAATAATTGTTAATAATGTGATCAATTTGATGTATCTTGACTTATCATATGTGCAACTATGTTCGCCTACGCGATGAATAAAGTATTTTATTTTTTATTTTAGAACACCGTTTGCTACGCTTCTTCATCATACTCCGGACCTGCACTAATATGGCCGGTTTTTCATAATAAACATTATGAGTCAGGAATCAAATTAGCTTACAAAGAGAGACGCGCTCGAGGGACACAGTAGCCTCAGAGGGATATGTATTGTTGTAAAACCATTGTTCCTCAATTTTAAACAGCATCTCCCGATTAATTCGTAAGTCTGGAAATTTTAGCGGAGGCCTATGTGCAGCAGTGGAACTCACGTGTTTGAATATAATGAAGATGTCCCTATTATAAAGGTAACATACATCATGCCTCAACTATATGTTATACATTAGATCTATTTGATTCTGATACTTTACTTAACATGGTCAATTAATGTTGGAACTGAAAATAAATGTCTTTATTTTCCGCATTTTGTAAACAGATGGCAAATATAAGTATTGTAAAGGAGTGTATGTTAATATTAATTGCAGAGTGTTTTACGAAAATATATCGTGGAATAATATTGTAAAAACACAATCGTGTACAACATGTCATGTGTAATATTAGAACTGTTGTGCACTGTGGAGCACACAGATAGTACAAATTAAAAACACTAAAAACCAAAAATACAATTGTCGGTGTTATCGCTCGGCACATGACATATATAACGGTACATTTGTTATAGAGCCTGTTATTTATTGAAGCTTATAATTTCATCAAAGGCGCACATATTACTAAACAGGTTTGCCATAGTTTTGTTTTATTGGAGCTAGTTTTATTTAAGTATGATGCACGTTGGGAACGGTTGTGAAGTGAAGCGAGGCATACGGGCTATTATATTATTAAGGCGGTGGCGTGTGCGGCGCCAGTAAAGCGCTAATGTACCTCAGCGCTACACCAGCCGCCGCGCGCGGGCCCGCTCGCCGCACAGGCTGTACTTACCTTATCTTATCGCACTTTTGGAGCCATAAAATTATGCAAATAGCGCAGAATGTCAGAGGTTATAATACGGTATCTACAAGTGGCATTATACCTTTCTTAGATCTGCAAATAGATAGCTAAGTTGGACTAGTCCATTGCAGTAAATTTGTAAATAAACCTGGACACGGCTAAAAATTGGTTGTGGGTTTGTATGCTCATCCGGTTTGTATGTAGGCCCGGTTTATCTAGAGAGGCGAGAATTCACTGGAATCACATATTATATAAATGAAAACATACATTCAGGGGTACACGATGCGCAATGTCACTGAGAAAGCTTCTCAAATATACATGTAGATACACATAGCACGGATGTGGGCTGACGTTCTGTCGCCTGTGCCACTAATCACTGTAGGTTTAGTACGCGGGCGGAGCGCACTAGTTTACTAAATTAAATATAATGGCCGTGGCTCGTTATGCATTTTGTTACGTTTTACATACTAATGAACTCGCCACGTGATGCACGCTTTGTATGTGTAGTGCTTTTTTAAACTCTCTCCACGGATGGTTTCCAAGCAAAACTTGTATTAAAGATATTAATTTGTAAAACTTTTTAACGAAAAATAAACCGACTTCAAAACCAATGCAAACCAAAAAATAGTTCAACTTCATATTCGCTTAGTATAAACGTATGATGATGAAGATGAAATCCTCCTAGCCAGTTTCGGCCACGGCGGCCAATCTCAACGGAGATCAGCCAGGTACGCAGGAGATATTATAGTGCACAAGTGTGTGCGCAATACACAGGTGCACTCGCTATTCCTTCACTCTCATAGTCCGGTGAGACGGCAATCCGACATGACCGGAGAGAGATCAGGCGCAGGACCAACGGCTTTACGTGCTTTCCGAGGCACGGGGGTATCACACCGCCAACTTCCTGACTCCGAGCTGCGACTGAGTAAATTTTAAGATGAAAATACCCAGTCACAATTTTTTTTTTTTTGGCTCGACCCGGGATTCGAACCCAGGACCTCAGCGCGCAAATCGTACTCGTAATGCGTACGCAATACCACTACGCCACCGAGGTATAAACTCAGTCAGTATAAACGTATATTTGAAGTCTAAACGTAATTTAAATTGCCAGCCAAGCCAAGGAAATACAAGATCAAATATACGAAAACATTGTTGAATTTAAATTAGGCACAAATATACGTATATACTAAGCGAATATGATGTTGAATTATTTTTTGATTTGCAGTGGTTCTGAAGTCGATTTATTTTTTGTTAAAAAGTTTTTGTTTATTGCTTTTTTGTTAGTTAATTATAGAATAGTGTAAACAATACATCATAGATATACGATTGCAGCATTCGCGAGTCATCTGCTGTTAGTTATTGAAGAGTTCCATTGTGTATCTCCGAAGATCTTCATCAGATCTTCATAAAGTATATACTAAAACCTTTCCTGAAAACTACACATTTGAACATCGAAAACCACATCAAAATGGGATAAGTAGTTTTTGAGAAACTCGCGGCCATATAAATTTACATACATACATACGGATCGAATACAGAACCTCCTTTTTGAAATCGGTTAAAAAATATCAATAGACTAGGTCCTTAACTGTGAACACTGCTGCAGAAATAGAATGAACTTCGGTAAATAATTTTACGTAATTGTATACAAGACACTATCTACCACTTATGCAATGCAATCAGTCCTGTATTAAACAATGCCCACAGCAGAGCACGAGCTACCTCAGCTACTGAGAGAGGTTAAGTTTTAGTCCACCACGCTGGCCTAGTGCGGCTTGGCAGAATTTACGTACCCTAGAAATTCTTAAGGAAAAATCTCAGGTATGTAGGTTTCCTCATTATGTTTTCCTTCACCGTTAAACCGAACATTATTGATAAACAATACACACGTAACACCGAAAAGTTAGAGGTGTGTGCCTTGGGTTTGAACTTGCGGACATTGTCTCGGCAGACCGTTTCATTCCCAACTAGGCTATCGTCCAATTCACTACAACCACTTCTACCACCTAGATTGTTTGGATAATGATATTTTATGAACCGGTTACTAATGATTGCAAGACAAAGTTCAAATCAAGTTTGTTTCAATCCATCCTATGCCACTTCGTGGACGGACCGAGCACTCGATCAGCGGGGTATATATCAGCTAGGATTGATTTTTTATTTAAATATGTTGAAATCCCATATACGTCTAATATTAATAGAAGTGAAATAATTCCTAATAGTAACACAAAGAATTTGAGTAACATAAATAAGCAGAGCCGCACGCGTTGTACACTAATAGATAGCTTTGTATTCACGACACAAAGATATTTCGACGAAATGTGCCGACAAAAAGAATCGTAATATTCAATATAACGACGTTTATAGAGCGCCGCGACACCCGGGAGATGGTGGCGAGATATTTTGTAATTTCTTAGAATTTGTGTGTATTGTCGCAAGATATGTTCATAATATATACCGGAGAAGAGTACTTATACAGTGCTGACACACAAAGGGGCTATGACGACTACACCCACGTGCACGATCAAATTCACAAAAATGTTGAAAGATTACTTCAGTTATAATTAGGTTTCGACGCGACAGTACTTGAGTCCACCGGCGCACTGCACACGTCACATGTTTGAATTCAATTTTCATTCCTCGCTAATTCGATAAGGTCCCGCGTGTTCGTGTAATGGGCTCGCGTTACAGAACGAGGAATGCCGATAAGCGCGGGCGGCGGCGGCGAGCGTGCGCGGGCTGCAGCACCGCACTCCACAGGGCTAGGCGTTACTCCTGGCCCAGTGTTGAACGATATGGCGATCGTGTGCATAAATGAATGATTTAATGAATGAAAACACTTTATTGTACACCAAGCTTACAAAAGGAAAATAAATAATTGACAAATAGGTTTGTAACTATGAATCGCGCGACAATAGGCGGTCTTATCGCTAAAAGCGATCTCTTCCAGACAACCTACACTGATTGTGAGAGATATATGAAATGATGAAGGGGGTGTATATATAACAATTTAAAATTGATGATATATTATTATACTTACATACAATATATCTTCTATATATATAAAATTCTCGTGTCACAGTTTTCGTTGCCATACTCCTCCGAAACGGCTTGACCGATTTTGATGAAATTTTTTGAGCTTATCCGGTATCTATGAGAATCAGCCAACATCTATTTTTCATTCCCCCAAATGTTAAGGGTGGACCACCCCTAAATTTTTTTTTTTATTTTTCAGACAAAATTTTTTGTTTTAATTTTTTTATGATACAGCATACAAAAATACCTACAACCCTAAATTTTCACCCCTCTACGATCAACCCTTATTTTTTAATAGCCATTTTAGTTTCTAGAAATTGCTAGGAAATTATTTATATGGCAAAACAACGTTTGCCGGGTCAGCTAGAATTTTCTATATATATAAAATTCTCGTGTCACAGTTTTCGTTGCCATACTCCTCCGAAACGGCTTGACCTATTTTGATGAAATTTTTTGTGCTTATCCGGTATCTATGAGAATCGGCCAACATCTGTTTTTCATCCCCCCAAATCTTAAGGGTGGACCACCCCTAAATTTTTTTTTTATTTTTCAGACAAAATTTTTTGTTTTAATTTTTTTATGATACAGCATACAAAAATACCTACAACCCTAAATTTTCACCCCTCTACGATCAACCCTTATTTTTTAATAGCCATTTTAGTTTCTAGAAATTGCTAGGAAATTATTTATATGGCAAAACAACGTTTGCCGGGTCAGCTAGTAAACTATAACATTTAACGTAGTACAATAAATAATTTAATATTATTAATAACCGCCTCGGTAGCGTAGTTGTATTACAGTACGACTGCAAAGCTGGGGTCTCGGGGTCGATCCCCGGGTCGGGCAAAGTGATATTGAGTTTTTCTATTCAGTATTTTTTTTAATACTATTACAGTGTGTAATGTATGTGCTTGGTGTGTCATATTAAATAAATATATGTCATTTATATTGAAGGGGTTTTGAATCTCAGGTGCCCGGGGTGCGAGAGTGGTAGTCACGTGACACATGAGCCACCGCGCTGTTTGTGCGACGTGCCACTTAATACGTTCAAAGCCCCTAATATATGTAAAACAGTGTATATAGCGGCCAATTTCAAAATTCAAATTCAAATTGTTTATTTAAAATTTTAGACTTACAAAGACTTAAAAATTATACAAAAAATACATAAATATCACAAGAATCAATTCTTACATACACAAATTACCAGGGGTTCCCAAACTAGGCAAGGCCTGTATCTTGGGAAACCAACATTCGAGATAAATAAAATTTAGAACCTTAAGTTGTAAGTTAGTATACAGAATAAGCAACTGCTGAAATAAAATATAGAATAATAGTAATAAGTAAAACTATTGATAGATTTTCCAGAACAAAAGAGATTAATCTATAATTGAAAAGGCTTACACTATAGACTCAGTAACATCATAGTTAATACTTTTTAACCAGCTCGTGAGTTTTTTGGAACACCGATACATTGGGCAGTCTCTGAATGAACACAATTTAGCAACCTTGTTGTAAATTGATCTGAAAGCATAAAATTGGAATTTTTTTGCAAATTTAGATCGAACTATCGGAAGGGCTAGGTTGAAAACCCTTTTACTTAACGATTCCCTATATTCGTCAGAGTTAATTATAGATTTGTGTGTTGAAATACAAGCTTTATGAATATATAATTGACGAACTCTTAAGACGTCTGCCTCTTGATACAAAGTATCTGTTGAAAATCTAAAATCTTTACGCAGCATGACCTTTAAAACTGCACGCTGAGCCCTTTCAAGGGATAGCATGACAGATTTCCCTGCCCCACCCCAAACACCAATGCAATAGGAGAGAAGGGATTGACAGACAGAAAAATATACTAATTTAAGAATACGAACATTAGCTGAGTTACGTAAAATTTTCATGATACCAATAACCCTCCGAATTCTACCAGCCAGGGCTTTTATATGTGATTCAAAGTTCAACCGATCATATAGAATTAATCCCAAGTATTTAATTTCCTTGGTTCTTCGAATATGATCACATTGGCATGTTGAGAGCAGTGTAGGGGTACATGTGTGTATCCTGAGATCAGGCAGAGGAGGGGGCTGGGATTTTGCTGTCTTATGGAAGCATATATATTTAGTTTTTTCTATGTTCAAGGTTAAGAGGTTATTCTGAAGCCAATTCTGAATTAAATGAAGCCCCCTTTCAGCAACTTGTCTAGCATCTTCCCAGTTATTATCATATTTACGATACACAGAGAACATGACACATAATAATTATTTATGTGTCATGTTCTCTGTGTATCGTAATTTGAGCTCGCTCATAACGTTTGTATTATCGTGCTCCGCATCGGCTCACTAAATCATACCGCAAGCATTACATGAATCGGTTGCTGTATGAGTACAAGGTGCTATCATTAATTAATTAGTACACAACACTTACAAATTGTCTTGTGTGGAAAATCTGCGTCATATTGACTGCGAGGTACTTTCGGTCCTACAGTCCCGAGTGCACATAATCACTCCGTGAGAAAGTAAAACCTACAGTCATGTATTCTAATTCATCCGCTGCACCAGGGACACTGTCTTAAAATATATTGGAGTCTTGCACATGACACTCAAGTAAGCATTCTTTTAGATAAGGTTGAAGGCGTGCAGTGTCTCGCGCGGCTCGTGTGTGCTCGCGACTCGCGTGGTCTGCGCGCGTCGGCTCGTTTCCGGCGCGCGATACGGCGTCACATCAGCGCGCTAAATGCCGCCAGGTATCCTAAACTCCCCGGTTTGTGCCCGCATTCACGCTGCACGTGAATACTTCAAATTTGTTGTAGAATGCCAGGAGCATGTCTCGTGATCACGCCGTCGTCTAAGGTCGGTGGATGCATAACGTGATGTAACGGAACGGAAGGAATCCACACTGTTCAATACAATGTGGAGTTACATTAATTCAGTAATGCATTTAAAGTACACGTCACACCTTATAATAGATTGAGTGCATAGATATTATGTGTAAATTTTTATACTACAGATGTTGTATTAATGTCCAGAGTAGGTCCCATAGTGGACGTGTACTCCTGGCTTATATTTTGTTACCAATTTTATATTATAATGCAATTGCCAAGCGCCCCGTTCCACTCACAAAGTGCCTCGTTGATGATGACTTTGAGTACTTCGAGGCGATCACGTTTGTGTAATCGTGTCAGTTAATGGGTCATTATGCATTCAAAACAAGCGCTTGTATTACATGGCGGGTAGTAGAAATGCGCGCCATTACAACCCTTTTAGTCGGGCGCAGTTAGCCGCCATGTCTGTGGGGAGGCCCGACGGTGCGCGGCGTAGAATAACATTGGCATTTACTTTAACTGGACTGAAATAATATTATAATTTAAATATAAATGAAAACTAGGAAATCATACGCTTCATTGGTGATTTAGTAGAAAACTCAGACGGTGAAAGCGATAAAGCCCTGGGCTCGATCTTCAGGGTGGGCAGTTGAACGTGTAAGTTTTTTCTACAATAGTAAATCACAATCACGTATTATAAGTTGCAAAGGTGGTACGCGTATAGAATAGTGGGTAAACTAGAGATAGGTATGTGTGCCTTCTCACCATGTGTGAAATGATGCTAATGCATTTCGTGATAAAGTATTCTGGATAACTTAGACTGGCCAAAATAATTACTAATTTAAGAAATTGCTCCAAATAACAAACTATGATTTTATTTTATTTATTTATCTAACTTTATATACAAACGTGTACACAGGCGGACTTAATGCTTTAAAAAAAATTATAAAAAAATCTTCAAAAAAGTGCAAATGGACAGGGCACATAGTTCGAAGAACTGCCAGCAGATGGGGAAAAAACGTTCTCGAGTGGAAACTACGAACTGGCAAGCGCGGCGCTGATCGTCCACCTACAAGGTGGGCAGCAGGCTTGATAAAGTTCGTAGGAACACGCTGGACGCAGGCCGCTCTTGACAGGTCCATCTGGAAATCTTTGGGGGAGGCCTATGTTCAGCAGTGGACGTCATGTAGATAATGATGAGGATGCAGTGAAATACCAATTTTATTCCAAAACGAGGATAAAAAATAAAAGTCCGATATTCAATTTCCAGTGTGGCGACGCGTCCATGCAACACTGACTCGTAAACCTTTTATTTGACAAAGGCCTGACGGACTCGCTGACAGCCAGTGCTGGGCATTAGCGGGAGCCGGCAGTGGCAGGGGAAGGGGGTGGTATAGGGGACCGGACGGGATGCCTTCTAAAAGAACATCAGTTAAAATCGAGATCAAAAGATTCGTGTTTATTCACCGGTGGGATTATAGCGGCGGCCAAAACTTCAATAGCGGCCCGAGTTTACTCGTCAAAATAATTAATTTTAATTAAATAGAAAAACGCCGGCCGTACCTTTAACATATTTTATCTAGTGAAGTTTAATAGGGTCTACAGTGTTCGTAGGCCGGGCACTACGTACGACTACGGTATGAATCGTATACGACTTATACCGTAGTCGTCTACACAACTTTACAGTATACCGTAGTGTTGTGTAGACGAGTTATCTGCTACGCGCTACGAGTCCTGCGTAGTTTCATGGCTACGAATGGCTCCTCGCGGGATAAACTACATATTATTATTATTTCTGCGCTATAAAATGTGTCGCTGTAGATCTCTATTTCACTTTACCGTTAGGCCTATTAAATATTTATAAAATATGTATTTATCACAAGGATGCATAAATTATAATAATACTAGGTCATAACATTTTATAATGTAGCAAAAAACAATTCTTGGCAAGCCTTTTAGACCAGTCGAGCTACTCATTAAGCGGGCTGCTCTAATTGCTACTTATTTGCAGGAAACGGAAAAAGATGAGTGAAAAAGTAATTAATTCCGGGCGATATTCGGCGGACGTATACTCGACAGGATGACACTAAAACCTCAGCATTTTTCGTGAACCCTACTGTTTTTACTCAAAGCGATGGATCGGCGAAAGAGTAATTTATTTTGTAAAAAGAAAATAATCCTTGGGATATGCGATTGATGCGAGATGATAATGCAGATTAAAACGCAGTCAATTTTATATATTATAAAACAATGTATAACAGTTTATTCATTCGCAAGTATAGCGCTATCATTCCAAAGCTAAATAAGAAATAACACTTTGAAAGACGATGTAAATAGAAGAAAATAATCAATAATTACTTATTTTTCAACAACATTTAGAAACCGCAGTCACTTGGTGCAGACTGTCGACGTGGATGTCTCAGCCTTGTTTCCAAAACTTAGCGTTGACTTTACGATGTTACATAATATTGCGTTCTTGGTTAGTTATGCTTTGCTTTATCTTCAAACTAAAATAATACAAGGAAACCTGTTTGCGTGGGAATTCTGTAACAGTTTAGAAGGTATAAGTAAAAAAATCGTAACTTTAAAATGGACAACTACTACACTTGCTACACCTAAATACCATCTCAACCTACCCACCACTGGTAGAGTCTTTGATTTATTCACAGGTACATCTTCGTATTGGATGTTCGTGTTACCGATTGCTTACAATGTTAGTTTTACATGAAAAGACAAACATTTTTTTCAGTCAGCGTTTGATGCGTCTCTCTACAGACTAATTCATATATTGATATGGGAATTACGTTATTTTCCATTTAATAAATAGTACGTGACGTTATTTTATTCAGGTTTAGTTTATTGTTTATATAAATTATCCATTGAATTGTGTGATGTGTGTTCGTGGGTGCGGTGACGTCGCGGTTCCGATTCGAAGCGTGTCGGACGCGTGTCGTGCGTGGCTCCCGGAAGACGCGCCTCCGCCGCGAGCGTGCAGCCTTGACACGAAACCTACAAACAAAACAGGCATGTTTTGCTCCACTGATGGCACGCGCCGCGAGCTGTTTATAAATCCTCGCTGTTGGAGCCGAGACAATCAAATAAACGCTTTTATTTTGCTCACTCAACTTCGAAGCGACGAACTGATTGTAAAAATTTCATAAGTTCGTCGTTATTTTTCTCAGATGATAAACTCACATGTCGAGTGCAACTGTTTATTTCACTTTAATTTTTATAAAGCGGTTATAATCAACACTAAACTGTTTGTTCTTTATTGGGTCTTTTATCTGTAGATTAGAGAAAAAGAGATGAGACACTGAAGAGCGCAGAATATTTCGTTTCCTAGTGATACGCGGAGCAGATCGTTCGCTTGGTAGACATGCAACAGCAGGACTTACTAGATCTGCTCCTTTACCATCGTGTATACAAACACTACAGATAACCTATAAATTAGTGTTATTCAGCGACACGCCAGAGGAATAATTTTTGTGTAGCGATGGTGTTGCACTTTGTACAGGTCGGCGCAGATAATGCGCTCGTAAAAACATTGGCGTTAACGTGCCAACCTGGTGCCCTCCCCGCACCTCCCTCCTCCCGCCCTATCACGCTGGTCTTGTGGCGCAGGTGCTGCTGTCCAGCCACATATCTCCCGCTGATTTATGTCCACCACGAATCACGATGACTTCACACTATAACGTGCCTGTCCGCTTGACGTATGCATACATTAAGCCCCAGCAGGTTGCTATCTCCTCTCGTATAGCGATCATATCGCAATCTATAAGGGCACTGTTCCGTTTCCAAGAAGATTAAACCGTTAGCGGAGAAAGTGTTCTCTCTACCAGCGCCTTATCCTCAGGGATATTGTTTAAGTGTCACCTACACCCAGAACGGAAACCAGCCTCTCGACTGAGTCAAGATATTCATAACAATGATAAGGATACGTTTGCACGATTTTGCCACTTTAATAAGTTAAATCTTCTTTACTACACATATGTATTAAGTTGCTTTTGTTGGTGACCATTTGACCTCTCTTTTTAATGTAGATTTTCGGGAATTTTGGAATTAAATAATTTATAAGCATTTCATAGCATAAGCAGTATCATACAGGTTACATGTGAAACATATACGGCGTATATTATACGCCCAACTTGCGTCAGATTGGCACAAGTCTGGAAAGTGTTGATGTTGGTGTTATTTATAGAAACAAAATATTTAAGATACGCAAGCTCCCTGAGAGCGGAGTTTTATCCATACATCTCCATCAGTTCTGTATTCGTGATTGTATGAGTCCTTCAACCCATCAGCCGTGCACGTGATGTAGGAGTCGCGCAGTCGCTTCATCAATTACGTGCGACAGGCCGACTTCTGCGGCGTCAAGAATATTAAGTGCACCAATCGCTACTAACTGAGCGACTGCGGCAACCGTTATAGATTATCTGATGGTAATATGTTAGAAGCAGCCGACTTCTTAATATATAAAGTTTTGAAAGTGATAGAACTACGGCGCACGTTGTTTAGTCTACAAGACTACACGAATGTATTGGTATGGTGGACAGGGACAAAAAAAAAATTGAGATGGGCAGTCTCCTGTGAGCCTTTCAACTGTGCGGTGCTCCAGAAATAAGATTGGAGTATTCAGAAATAAAAGATGAAGGACAAGTTGGAGTTTTACTCTCACATCATGGATGATGATGATGAAGTGGAACCCTATGACGTCGGCAGAGCTGACGTCACCTCTTTTTAAAGAGTTATAGACCTTCTCCTCTGTCATATATGACAACACTAGCTTTTGCCCGCGGCTCCGCCCGCATTAAAAAGTTTTTCCGGGATAAAAGTCCCGGTTTATATTTTCCCGGGATAAAAAGTAGCCTATGTGTTAATCCAAGACATGATCTACCCGTGTGCCAAATTTCATCGAAATCCGTTCAGTAGTTTTTGCGTGAAAGAGGAACAAACATCCTTACATCCATACATCCAAACATCCAAACATCCATACATTCTTACAAACTTTCGCCTTTATAATATTAGTAGGATTGGCAACGTTATCCATACTAATATTATAAATGCGAAAGTAACTCTGTCTGTCCGTCTGTCTGTCTGTCTGTCTGTCTACCTGTTAAGCTTTCACGCCAAAACTACTGAACTGATTTAAATGAAATTTGGTACACAGATAGTCTAGAGCCTGAGAAAAGACATAGGTTACTTTTTATACCGGGAAAATATAATGCGGGACTTTTATCCCGGATTTTATGTTCTCGCGAGTGGAGCCGCCACAGCTAAACCACTGATCCGATTTCGATGATATTTGGTAGGAACATATTTTAAGAGCCTGGGAAGGACCTAGGGTACTTCTTATCCCGGGAAAATATAAACCGGGACTTTAATCCCGGAAAATAGTTTCCTGCGAGTGGAACTACAAGAAAACAAGTATAGAGATAGTTCGAGATCCAGAAAAGGAAATAGGCTACTTTTATCCCGGAAAAACATTACCCGGGAATTTTATTCCGGATTTTATGTTCTCGCGAGTGGAACCGTCACAGCCAAACCACTGAACCGATTTCGATATTTGATAGGAAGATATTTTAAGACCCTGGGAAGGAGCTAGGGTACTTCTTATCCCGGGAAAATATAAACCGGAACTTTAATCCCGGAAAATAGTTTTCTGCGAGTGGAACCACAAAAAAATAAGTATGGTGATAGTTTGGAGATCCAGAGAAGGACATAGGCTACTTCTTATCCCGGGAAAATATAAACCGTGACTTTAACCCCAGACAAATAGTTTTCTGCGAGTGGAACCGCAAGAAAACAAGTATAGAGATAGTTTGAGATCCACAGGATATAGGCTACTTATATCCGGAAAAAAGTGCACCGGGAATTTTATCCCGGATTTTATTTTCTCGCGGTTGGAGCCGTCACACCCAAACCAATGAACGTATTGCGATGCAATTTGGTAGGTAAATAGTTTAAGGCCTTGGGAAGCACCTAGGCAAAAGTCTTTATAGAGATAGTTTGAGATCCACAGGATATAGGCTACTTTTATCCGGAAAAAAATGCACCGGGAATTTTATCCCGGATTTTATTTTCTCGCGGTTGGAGCCGTCACACCCAAACCAATGAACGTATTGCGATGCAATTTGGTAGGTAAATAGTTTAAGGCCTTGGGTAGCACCTAGGCAAAAGTCTTATCCCGGAAAAAAAATCGGGACTTTTAACCCGTAAAATATTTTCTTGCGGGAGGAACCGCAAATAACCAGACCCAGGGCAGAACATAGACAGCTGCTTATTCAGGTAAAATTTAAACCAGGAATTTAAACCCGGTTTTTTTATAACGTTTTTTTATATTTTTCTTTTTAAGAATATGTCCTTACATCACTCTTATTATAAAACAAAGTCCCCTATGGCATCTGTTACTCTCTTGAACGCGATAAACTCAAACAATACCGAACGGATTTTTATTCGTTTTCACCAATGGTCGGTGTGATTCAAGAGAAAGGTTTACATGTATCCTATTCATATTATAAATGCGAAAGTTTGTAAGAATGTATGTTACTCTTTCGTGAAATTTGGCACACGGGTAGATCATGTCCTGGATTAACACATAGGCTACTTTTTTATCCCGGGAAAATATAAAGCAGGAGTTTTATCCCGAAAAAACTTTTTAACGCGGGCGGAGCCGCGGGCAAAGCTAGTACAATAATAAATTGAAATCTTGGAATATAATGGCGTGCGGCGTCGTTGTTTATCGCTGGAGCGCAGTGCCGCGACAATTTTAAACTAGCAACTTTTCATTTTATTCCCCTCAAAAGTTATTTAAGATTCCGACAATAAGTCGAATATAGACAAAGTTTCAACGAGCTGCTGTGCAAATTATTGATGTCTCGAGAAACGCTTAAACATTCATTAAAACTAGTGTCGCCTCGAACGGGCGGAACTTAAAAGTTTTGGACTCGTCCGAACGGATGCGAATGAGGCCGAGCGCTGCCGAGCGACGCCGAGCGGCTCTTCACTTAACAAAACAACCATTGTTATTATTCTGAGTTAAGTAGAGTAACAAGTTACGCAAACTGTCACGCCGATGCGGCTCGTTGTTTGCACGACACTACGCATTTACATGAGCATCTGTATTGGATTATAGAACGTAACCGTATGTACATGTCAGAACACATACGTGCGACATCGAGCGCATACAATGTGCAGTCTAAACTAAATCCAATCGCTCTCATTTCATAAGGTTTCGGTTTCAATAGCAAAGCATGAAAGATTAATCAAATCAAATAAGATCAAAATAAGATCTATTCGTAGTACGCCGAGACAGGTCTTTATAACTCTTTCAAGTGATTTGGAATAGATATTCGTTAATATTTTCCAAGAATTTGTTAAAGCTTTATGTGAGTAACTGTGAGTATTTACATTGTATTTATTTATAAAATTGACACATCAGCAGCATATGCATTAGCAAAATTACAGGAAATTGAAAAATCCTTTACATTTTTCACGCACATATCTTTGAAATGTACACACAACACGAATAAGTTATTTTAAAAGAGCAAACAATGATAAATTAAACTAAACTAATCTAAGAAATAAAATGACAAGATCAAATGATTAAATTGAAAGCAACCAACAATTAAAAATAAAAAGCAAATATCTAGTTCGTTTAAGAAATGTGTCAGTACTTGTTTTCTGAACTTAGGTAGTGATCTACCAAATATATCGAGATATGGGATTTACTATTGAGCATATTATATACATTAACAGAGTAAAACTCTGCGGATTTGTAAAGGTGTAGTGTGTGTCTCCTCAAATTCTAGATGAGTTGTACAATAGTTTTGTAAACAACGATATTTGTTTTAACATGTTTCAAGTGTCTCATATTGCGCTTTAAAAACAGAGTATTTGTGCGTCCTTTTTAACAATTAAATCAACATGTGATGAAAACCGAAGTTCCTTATCAATTACCACGCGGTCTTTGATTTCATTGCCTGTGACCAGCTCTGTATTGTTTATTTTTTTAAGTTGATTGTAAAGTGAATTTATTTTTTGTGATTTTTATATGAAAACACTTGTTTGAGTTTGATTCCATGGACATATTAGTGCACCAATTTTGAATTCGATTTAAATCGTCTTAAATTTGGTTCGTATCAATGTGTTAATTGTTTTATACATTTTTAGTATATCGGCGGATTTTAAACTTTTACAATGAAGTGTCACAGAAGCAATGTCATTACAATCGTACCTGTATTAATGTCATTAATGAATATAGAAAATAAAACGGGGCCAACGTGGGATCCCTGAGCTACACCAGAAATTACTCAGTATTCGCAAGATGTAAAGCCATTTGCAACAACATAATTGAGACTTTTCGCTAAATAAGACCGAAACCAATGGAGAAGGGATAATTGTATACCGTGATATTCTAATTTCTTCAGTAAAAATGAGTAGTTAACCCTATTAAAAGCGATGAAAAATCAGTGTATATTATAGCATCTATTTCATGACCTCAGTCTATTATAGTTCACCTGATGAATCAGGAACATATTATGCAGATAGGTTGGATATAGCTGAGTGTCGAGTGACCGATGCGAAAGTCGTGTTGGTTGGGCGATATGAATGGATCGATATCACGTGATAATAGGGGTAAACAAGTGACTCAATCAGTTTTCAGAAGCTGGAGAGTATTGCTATAGGACGATAGTTCTTTGCTTCGTCTTTACTGCCCTTTTTAGGTAGTGGAACAACTCTTATCGTTTTCCATTCATTTGGAAGACTTCCGCTTTGAGAGACCTATCAAATATATAGGTAAATGGTACTGTCAATGTAGATTTCAGTGTGTGTATAAATTTCTTCAAGCTTTGAGTTCAATTCCTTCTCTGAATATTCTAAGACTATTAGTCGTTCAAGATGAGTCAGTTTCTGAAAGTAAAATGTGCATAACATCACAGCAATCGCCGCAGAGCATGAACGTATCGCCTCAACAACTCCACTACGACGAGGAACAGTACCGCGGCCCTCTGTAAGGAGTGATGTGAATGTTCGTGGACGCGAGTACTGGCGCGGAATCTTATTCAATCTGCGTTTATTCATTTTCGACGAAAATCCATCTCACTCTACACTTTAATAGCTTACGAGATACAAACGCTGAAAAATATTTTTATATAAAAGCTAACTAGTACAAAATCACATAATATTACGAAATTTTAAGAGCTACAAAAGTTCAGAAACCTGGAGGTGCTTATACGTAGCGTTGATAAAATAATTAAGGAATTTTATTCTCATAAGACGTCACTTTTGTTAAGTGTTTAAACACTGTGTATTTGATGCAAACTTTATACGATGACCGTTTCGCAGCGCTCGTCAAAAATTATATCTTGCAAGCCTTTGAAGGATATAAATTATGTTATAGTTGAAAATAAGTGAATGTTCTCAATACCTTTTTTTTTGAAAGGGTTGGTTATGAATGGAGGGACATAAATATATACCTATATATAATTTTAATGGATTTAACTTTCATACTTTGCCCTTTTAATATCCTTAGAGTACGAGCCTTGTTAGATTTTGAGGCCCAGCACTCAAGCAGAAAGTGGACATCTCCTTTCCATTTAATTTAATATGTTTTAATTGGAACATGGAGTTGTGTACAACTGTACACAGCACCATGTTCTAAATTTTTCGTTAATACGGTGTTTGTTTTTTAATCTTGTTTTTTGATGTAGGAGAGTAATGTTTGGTGTGTATGCATATTTTCAGCAAATACTGTACATACCTATAATAGGCATATGCATTAGATTAATTACCATTATGGATAATGTATTCTTAGAATGTAGTAATGTATGTGCTGTTGGTGTGTCATATTAAATAAATAAATAAAAATAAAATACCTATGGGTATTTGTAAGACTTAGAGTAGACAGTAGTGAATAGTGAATGTGGTGGCGTTACCTTTGATGAGGTGCGCGGCGAGCACCAGCAGCGCGGTGAGCGCGTGCAGGCGCCACGCACACGCGCACATCCTGCGCCGCCCGCGCGACCGCACCACCTGCGCACAACGGTATCACTGTTAACACACACACTGTGCACTAGGTGCTCCAGCCAAACATACACGACATTCATCACGCACATCTTATAGAAAACATTGCGAGCGTATGGAATAGATGATAACATACAATTGAATGTTGCAAAGGAAGAATGTAAAACAATTAAACAAAAAATAGATATTGGGCTGTCTAATTGAAGCAAAATGATTAAGCCACTGCTCAAATATTATTACTTAGGCGTAAACTTAGACAAATATGCTATTCATAATAGAAAACGTTCATTGTCAATAAAATAAAAATACTTTATTCATCCCGTAGGCGAACATAGTTGCACATATGATACGTCAAGATATTACATTAAATTGTTTATATTAAAAACTAGACTTCTTCTCGCGGCTTCGCCCGCGTGAATGAGTTTTTCCGGGATAAAAGTCCCGCTTTATATTTCCCCGGGATAAATTATACACATAAACCTTCCTCTTGAATCACTGTATCTATTAAAAAAAACCGTATAAAAATCCACCGCGTAGTTTTAAAGATCTAAGCATACATAGGGACAGACAGCGAGAAGCGACTTTGTTTTATACTATGTAGTGATTAATAACCGACTTCAAAAAGGGGGTTCTGTATTCGATCCGTATGTATGTATGTATGTTTATATGTATGTATGTAAATTTGTATGGCCGCGTGATTCTCAAAAACTGCTGATCCGATTTGGATGTGGTTTTCGATAATGAAAGATGTGGTTTTCGATATTGAAATGTATATTTTTCAGGGAAGGTTTTAATATATAATTTATGAAGATCTGATGAAGATCTTCGGAGATACACGGTAGAACTCTTCAATAACTAACAGCAGATGACTCGTGAATGCTGCAATTGTATGTCTATAATGTATTGTTAACACCATTCTATAATTAACTAATAAAACAGCAACAAATAAAAACTTTTTAACAATAATAAACCGACTTCAAAACCACTACAAATCAAAAAATGATTAAAATTCGTATTCGCTTAGTATATAGCCTACGTATATTTTATTTATCTATTTTCATACAGAGGAGATTGGCGCTATGGGTTTACGCGGGTCGCGACTCGTTTGTTTCGCGCGTTGGTCTCGCTCGGGTAATGCAATCAATTACTTACAAAAGGCTTTTGTGTTGAGTTCATGCAGCCAACAACAGCGTAGGGGCTGCATTCAGTTTAAATACTATAATAATTCAATTAAAGCTTGTGCATTTTAAACAAGTGATATTTTACTACGGGATGGCAGTGTCTATAATGGAATTGAGGCTAAGTAGTAAGTAGAGAGTTACACCTCCTCGTGGTCCCCCTGGTAACTATGAAGAGTAGTGCAATAGAGAGCATCTATGTGACTATAATACTACTCGTCATAGGCCAACGTAACAGGAATGAAACTCGCCAAGACGCACTGGCCAGCGTGGCGTTTTATGGCTAAAACCTCTCATATTATGCAAATGCCTAATAAACCATGGCCCTCAGTCCCCAGCAGCCCTGCTATTCCGGACTCCGGCAGCGGTCCTGGTAACGGCAGGGCAGAGGGTGCTAAGAATCCCTGGAAGAGATCCGGCTGCCAAAACACCACGACCCTGACCCTGGCGTGTTACAACGCCAGGACGTTGAGAACGGATGAACGATTGACAGAACTGCTCCACGAAACACAGAGCATTAAATGGGATCTAATAGGCCTATCGGAAACACGTAGGATAGGTGAAAATTTAATCAAACTGATTTCTGGTGATCTATTCTATTACAGAGGTCATGAAGACTCTGCCTATGGGGGTGTTGGATTTCTTATAGGAAAAAAAGTTGCACCATCTATACTAAACATAAAGAGTATTTCGGCTCGCGTTTGCTTTGTTATTCTAAAATTGAACCAACGCTACTCCATCAAAGTTATCCAAGTATATGCCCCAACATCTGCAAGTGTTGATGAAGAAAGGGATATCTTTTATGATGACATAGAAAAGGCTCTTGAAGATACTCCGTGCCATTACAATACCATCATTGGAGACTTTAATGCTAAAATTGGCCCACCACTATCATATGAAAAATCTATTGGCAAATACGGACTAGGAGTACGCAATAGCAGCGGGCAAACTCTAGTGGATTTCCTTGAAAAGAAACACCTTTTCGCTATGAATACTTTTTTCCAAAAGCGATCTGCAAGGAAATGGACATGGGCAAGCCCAGACGGTAAGACAAAAAACGAAATAGATTATATAATTAGCTCACATAAATACATTGTTACGGATGTGTCAACCATTAGCCGGTTCAAAGCAGGAAGCGATCATAGGTTGATAAGGGCAACATTCAGATTTGATCTCAGAAATGAACGATCTAAGATGATTAATTCGCAAAAAAGGTATGAAACACCTATTATCAGCCGGCTAGGAAATGAATACCGAGACGACTTGAGAAATCAGTTTGAACAATTGGAAGAAACTAATTTGGATGTAGACTATATCAATCAAATGCTCTCCAAAATTATTACTGAGACGACACACAAGCATATTAGTGGTACTCGCAGAAAAACACGTAAGCTCTCTACACAAACTCAAGCTTTGATTGAAGAGAGAAGGTTAATAAAAGAGTCGTCAAATGCAGGGTTAAAGCTTATAACGGAACTTAACAAGAAAATCCAGAAGTCAATTAAATATGATATACGTAAATATAACACAAATATAATTATAGACACAATAACAAAATACAGAGGTCCAAAAGTATTCCAAAGAAAAATTAAAACAGGGAATCCACAAATAGTAAAATTAAGAGATGAAACTGGAAGCATAGTAACAGACAGAGTAAAAATAATAAAAGTAGTTGAAGAGTTTTACTATAAGCTATATGCTTCCCAGCCAACGGGGCCCCAATCATCAGGAGACGATCCGCGAGCTGAGGCTGCAGAGCATCGTAGCTCAGATGAAATACCACCAATACTACCTTGCGAGGTACAAACAGCGTTAATGCATATGAAAGCCGAAAAGTCACCTGGTGAAGACGGGATTACCGTTGAGTTGCTTCGTGCTGGCGGACAGTCAGTAATTAGTGTTTTGGTGAAGCTTTTTAATTCTGTTTTGTTTAGTGGATCTACTCCAAAAGTTTGGAAAAACGCCATAGTCACCATAATCCATAAGAAAGGTGACAGTTCACTTCTAGGCAACTACAGACCTATAAGCCTTCTCCCACAAACTTACAAACTTTTTGCCAAAGTTATCTGTAGTAGGCTTACTCGTCAACTAGATGAATGCCAGCCCGTCGAACAAGCCGGCTTTCGGAGTGGTTTCTCAACTATAGACCACATCCATGCGGTAAAACAACTTATGGAGAAAAGTGGGGAGTTCAACCAGCCTTTGTGTATGGCCTTCGTCGATTATGAGAAGGCATTTGACAGTATCGAACACTGGGCCGTAATTGACTCCCTACATCGCTGTTTCATCGATGCCCGCTATGTGGATCTTCTCCGTGAGCTTTACAGTTCGGCTACAATACAGGTCAAACTACACAATTTAACCGAACCTATACCGATTAAGCGGGGGGTGAGACAAGGTGACACTATTTCACCCAAGCTATTTACGGCTGTTTTGGAAGACGTCGTAAAAACGCTCACATGGGATACTTCTGGCATAAACATCAATGGTGCCTATTTGTCTCATCTTAGATTTGCCGATGACCTGGTGTTGTTTGCAACAAACCTTGAGAGTCTCCAATGTATGCTCAAAGACCTATTTGATGCATCCTTGAGGGTAGGCCTAAAGATGAACATGGCTAAAACCAAGGTCCTTACTAATGTTTCCGGCATCTCGTCTCCAAATATTACGGTTGGAGGTGAGAAGTTGGAAATAGTTAAGGAGTATGTTTACCTTGGTCATGTACTATCTTTTGGCAAGGAACATCAAACCAGGGAGATTTTCAGACGTTTACAACTTGGCTGGGCGGCTTTCGGACGATTAAAAGACATATTACAGTCGCGGCAGATTCCACAATGTCTAAAAACTCGTCTTTTTGACCAATGTGTCCTGCCCGCCATGACATACGGTGCCGAAACATGGACGCTCACATGCGATGTTTTACACAAACTGGGTGTGACACAAAGGGCTATGGAGCGATCTATGCTCGGCATCAAACTTCAAGATCGAGTCCATAACAGCGAAATCCGTAGACGAACAAAAGTTCGAGATATCGGACAATTCGTTATGGGACTCAAATGGAGCTGGGCAGGCCATGTAGCTAGACGAACTGACGACAGGTGGAGTAAGACGCTGACTGAGTGGTGGCCAAGGCAAGGCAAGCGCAGCGTTGGTCGTCCGGCGACAAGATGGGTCGACGACATTGTAAGGATCGCGGGTCGAACCTGGATGCGATTGGCTCGAGACCGGGTAAGGTGGAATAATATGAGGGAGACCTATACCCAGCAGTGGGAATCAACAGGTTGTGGATGATGGATGATGAGTAAGTAGAGCATCTTAATATTATAATGTCGAACTGTTAGCACGGACTGGCCGCATACGGAATGCCAAACGCAAACGAAATTTTGGTACACAAATGTTTTAATCTGTCCAGGCCCGCGACGGACACCGGTGTCCATATATATAGGGTATTTCCATACATCTATATATATAAGCGGGGCTTGACGGGTCAATTTACGATCGTGATCACTGGCCCGATATTAGATCTATCCGTAATTATAGAGCCGCTCATAATGTAATATGACATGGCCCCGCGTGAAGAAAAAGTTTATGATGGCAAACAATTTGTAGTGGACACTGGACTCAGGTCCACTACAAATCTAACCGCAATATATTTGTTATTATGTATCTCTCGTGCTAGAAAATGTATGCAACGTCTGTTGGTGAAGTAAATACCCATAAAAGAAATTACAATAAAACTCTCGGCGATCGAAAATACAAAAGAAAATCCCAACACCAATTTCAATTTCATTTGTAAATAGAATGAAATTTTTTTTGTTATATTTCAAATGTTTTTCTCTCTTGGAATATATTCTAAATATTACAGTTCAAAAATAAAATAAGTTTTATTTTGGTCCGCCCAATAGAGGCCAGAGCACGATCGCTCGTAGCGTTTTTAATACTCGCAGCGTTCGCAGCGCCCAGAGCGCTCGTCAGTACGACAATTAGTCGCTTGTGACCGACACGAGCGGAGCACTGCGGCAACCAACTTTACTAAATTGACGGACGTTAGCCGAAACAAAAATTAAACGAAGCTCACGACCCGTCCAAAACTTTCGCCAACTCGAGACACACTCAAATTAATTTAATGTAGGCAACAAATTAGTGCCCGTCGCAATTTACTGCAGCGGGGTATTGTTCACTTTATCGTTTATTTTTATACAATTTATTTCGTGCAATAGTTCGACCCACTACGCATCGTAGCAATTTTGGCGGAGAGTTCGACGAGCTGCGCGGCGTTGCGCCGAGCACACAGCACAAGGGCACCGAAACAAAATAATACAGATAATATTATTTTCCGACACTGGAATTACGTCTCATGTGGCAGATGTGCGTAAGTACGTGCTCAGTCATCGTGTCGAGCCCAGCCACGAGCCCCGCCACGAGCCCCGCCGTAACCGCAGATCTCACTGCTAATATTACAGCGCTGTCATTTTACCAATATTATAAAGCTGGAATTGTTATTTTGCCTACGGTTTATACAATACTTATATAAGGATAGATTTGGTTTACTATGGTTTAGATATTACGGTTGATTCAATGTTCATGTTAAAAGGCAATACTATGTAAACTTTGATCATGCTTGTTTTTTTTTTTGTCCCTGACTATACTCTTGTTAGCCTGACGAGAGTCGGCTTATACAAGCACACCGGTCTTGTGGGTGAGCGCAGAAGGCGCTCGCAACCCATTAAATTAAGCGACCACGCTGAGGGCGACCCACTAATGGGTCACGACCTCGGCTCAGGGCGGCCACTGAGAGGATAAGACATCAACGTTTGGGGAAGATGGTTTTTAACCTAATCCTATTTAACGTGTTGATCGTAGTCTTCGGCACGCGGGCCGGAACTGCTACGAGAGGGCAGGGTTATGGGGAACGCGACGAGGTCCTCGACGGCGAGGACGGTACAGCGGTCTTGTGGAGTGTAAGAGCTTTAGATGCTCGTTCTTTTCGGGTAAAGCCAGAGTGATTTCGTCCTCTGGATCTGACAGGACTGATCGCGGTCGTCTCCATTTGGCGCGGTCAAATGGAGTATATATAGACGCTTTACGGATAAGCGTGTTCGGGTGGTTTACCGCCCTGTCGAAATAGCGTCTGCTGGCGCACTGCATAAAGTGCCTGATGGTCGGCATATTGGTGTCCACGTGGAGGTTGCGATTGCGAACGTACCACGGGGCACCAAGTGCATGTCGTAAGAATCGATTTTGAAGCACCTGCATTCGCTGAAGGCGACGGGGCGGTAAATGAGCGAATACGGGCGACGCGTATGTCATTATCGGACGGATGCATGTTTTAAAGATCCTAATCTTGTTGACATGGACTTTCCTTTTCCGAGTGAAAGGGATGGCCTGGCTTTTGGTGGGATTGACGGTGATTCGCCATTTGCGGAACCACTGACCGAGTTCGTCGGCGGCGGTTTGCAAAGTGCGCACCACTTCGTCGGGGTCTCTACGTGAAGCGTAGATTGCGGTATCATCCGCGAATAATGCCAGATGGGCGTTTTGTGGTCTAGGGATGTCGCTTGTGTACAGCGAGAATAGAAAAGGGGACAGGGCGGAGCCTTGCGGGACTCCGGCCGTGATGGTGTGTCGGGAAGAGAGAGTTCCCTCCACGCGATATCTGAAACCGCGATTCGACAGGAAATCTCGTATGATGTGTACATGCTTGTTCTAGCAACGGCAACTATAAACTGTAAACCTGCACCCAATTCTCTAGTAAGCCACATCATTGTGTAAGTTTTCCAAATTACCACGACTAATCATTTTCATAGTCATAACGAAATCCTCCTAGCCAGTTTCGGCCACGACGGCCAATCTCAACGGAGATCAGCCAGGTACGCAGGAGATATTATAGTGCACAAGTGTGTGCGCAATACACAGGTGCACTCGCTATTCCTTCACTCTCATAGTCCGGTGAGACGGCAATCCGACATGACCGGAGAGAGATCAGGCGCAGGACCAACGGCTTTACGTGCTTTCCGAGGCACGGGGGTATCACACCGCCAACTTCCTGACTCCGAGCTGCGACTGAGTAAATTTTAAGATGGAAAAACCCAGTCACAATTTTTATGGCCCGACCCGGGATTCGAACCCAGGACCTCAGCGCGCAAATCGTACTCGTAATGGGTACGCAATACCACTACGCCACCGCGGCAGTCACATAACACTACGTACCTAAAACCTTACTACGACACATGTAAAGCATGTTGCGCAGACATACAGTAGCAATAGGAAACGCAACACGAGGATGATGGTGATCAGCGTTGAGCCGGTTAATAGTAGAGTCAATTTAGGGAAACATGTAAACTTATAATGACATATTGACAACTTCCAAGGGCGATATTGACATTTTTCACATACTAAACAAAAAAAACATGAATCCAGATTTTAGTTTAAACTACATAAAAAAAAATTGTATTATGATATTAATTAAATATTTGTGGACGTCATTGTTGATTGACATTATTGTACGAATGTTATTAATGTTAGCTTTAAATGTATGTAATAATAATAAATAATAATGCCCGCAGGGGCGGCTTTGTGGCGAGCCGTCGGTGAGTGGCGACACCGCGTACCCTGATTCCGTGGGGGCTAAATGAGACCCCCTGACCCTTGGCTTGCCTTAACTGGCCGGCTAGGGGTGGAAATCGCAAGAGCTAAGAACCTGAGCTCCAGGGTGGAAGTGCTCAATCTGCATAATAGCGAGGAAGCCCACTCCGGGACGCGTTAGCGACCCGCGATGGTGAAATCGGCGCACACCTCCCGACACCCTTTAGCCACCCACACCGATGTTGCGTCCTTGGCATACGCCACTTTTTGGGATGCCCATCTAGTGGGGGGCAAGTCACCGTCTGCCTTGAATACAAATGATTGAGACATTTTACTTGGCAGGCGTCCCGTTGTCTCAATCAATAGCCCAGCAACCAGTCCATCTAGATCCCATCCATAGACCCAGTATAATTCCCATTTTCTCGGCAATAGTCCTTACGCCTTACGGGCGCTGTCTTTGGCTGTATTTCCTCCTTAAGTACAGACAGAGAGAGTACTCGTAAGGCGTACACATCCCAACTAGAGTAATGTATCTTAAAGGGGCCACTACGTGTTGGATCCATATCCCCACGCAAGCCTTCCAAAAGGACCGGTCTTCGTGCCGTGATTTCCCGCAGGAAAGATACAACATAATAATAAATAATAATAATAATAATAGCCGCAGGGGCGGCTTTGTGGCGAGCCGTCGGTGAGTGGCGACACCGCGTACCCTGATTCCGTGGGGGCTAAATGAGACCCCCTGACCCTTGGCTTGCCTTAACTGGCCGGCTAGGGGTGGAAATCGCAAGAGCTAAGAACCTGAGCTCCAGGGTGGAAGTGCTCAATCTACATAATAGCGAGGAAACCCACTCCGGGACGCGTCAGCGACCCGTGATGGTGAAATCGGTGCACACCTCTCGACACCCTTTAGCCACCCACACCGATGTTGCGTCCTTGGCATACGCCACTTTTTGGGATGCCCATCTAGTGGGGGGCAAGTCACCGTCTGCCTTGAATACAAATGATTGAGACATTTTACTTGGCAGGCGTCCCGTTGTCTCAATCAATAGCCCAGCAACCAGTCCATCTAGATCCCATCCATAGACCCAGTATAATTCCCATCTTCTCTGCAATAGTCCTTACGCCTTACGAGCGCTGGCTTTGGCTGTATTTCCTCCTTAAGTACAGACAGAGAGAGTACCCGTAAGGCGTACACATCCTAACTAGAGTAATGTATCTTAAAGGGGCCTCTACGTGTTGGATCCATACCCCCACGCAAGCCATCCAAAAGGACCGGTCCTCGTGCCGTGATTTCCCGCAGGAAAGATACAATATAATAATAAATATTCGAATCCCGGGTCGGGCCAAAAAAACTTTGTGACTGGGGTTTTTCCATCTTAAAAAAATTACTCAGTCACAGCTCGGAGTCAGGAAGTTGGCGGTGTGATACCCCCGTGCCTCGGAAAGCACGTAAAGCTGTTGGTCCTGCGCCTGATCTCTCTCCGGTCATGTCGGATTGCCGTCTCACCGGACTATGAGAGCGAAGGAATAGCGAGTGCACCTGTGTATTGCGCACACACTTGTGCACTATAATATCTCCTGCGTACCTGGCTGATCTCCGTCGAGATTGGCCGCCGTGGCCGAAACTGGCTAGGAGGATTTCATTTCATTTATAATTTATGCTTTTTCAAATTCTTGTTCTGAAATTTTCAAATGTTGTATACACCTGTAAAGGTATTTTATTTTGTAAATAATCCCATATATTAAGTATCGTTGTATTGTTTTGTGATATGTCGTTGGTGTAACATAATAAATAAATAAATCTCCGCTAGAGCACGGGCCGCTTGTTCGAAGTAGAGCAGCTTCGTGAGCAGTCGCTCCGTTTGATGCCGAGAACCATCGTATCATATTATATTAATCTTTGGTTTTAAATAAATTAAGACAATTCTAGCGTTCAACCACTAAGTGAGGGTTCCAGTTGAAAACCAGCGCCAGGTACACCTTGCCTGGCATTTTATGCTGAACTGGATCCTTTTCGACAGTATCATGGGATGCACGTTGCCCACGTGCTTTGTGTAATATGTAATTAGTCCTTTTTTTGTTAATTGTTTGTGTGCGTCCCAGTATATTGTGCGAATAAATGTTTCTTTCTTTCTTTCTTCTTTCTTTCAATGCGTGAGATAACAAGGCTGTAGTCCGTTTTGCGTACAGATGGAATAGGCCAGTTGGATCGCAATTTCCATCCTCTGAAAACCAATGTGAAGTTTTCTTTAGCGTGCACGTAGATTAGATAGAGAGTCATTAGACTTATTGTAGCCTTTTTAATTAGCGTGATCGTCAGAGGCCTGGAAAATCTAAATCCCCTATCCTTCAGATTTGTGAACGTTTGTGCGCGGTGGCGGTTGCTATTAAATGACCAAATTGTTTGACGACTTTTCGATATGAAAAAGCTACCAGCCGAGCCGAGCCACCCGGCGCGGCGGCAACGTATATAAATTACTATAAAAAGTTAATTTGCAGCCGGCGTTTATGTGATTGCTCAATCTGTTATGCCGAGTAATGTTTGTAAAAGTTGAAACAAAAATTGAAAAAGTTTCTTGTAAGGCGCTCTGAGGGCGGTTTAATGGACCCTCTGACGCCAGCACTCCTACCTCCTGTTATAAGCAGCGCGGGGCCGGCGCGCGGCTCTCGTGACCGCGAGCGGTAAAAATACGATTAATATCAAAAACCCATAGCAGTGTCTACAAAGTGGAAACCTTCAATAAATAACAGTTGTAAAGGTCCGAGCACTAACTCCATAAACGTAATTATGAGTGGTGCGGCGGCGGGAGGGCTGGCGGGACGCGCCGGTTATCCACCAATTCTCGCGTTTCTTTTTTTCATAATTATCATGGTAATCCGAATGGGAGACGCGAAGGGTGAGCTGGGAGCGGTACATCGCTATTTTGTTTTTACACGCGTTTTTCATTCTCATAAAATTGTGTCTTGTGGACAATTTTTAAAGTAAACATTTTAAGTGATTTTCGTTTCTCGGGTAGCGATGCGGTGTGAGGTGGGATACGGAGGGGTGCGGCGGGGTGCGGCTGGAAAGGGCGAGCGGTTTGTGCCGCGATAAACTGCTGAGATTTGTGCACCTACTTAGCATGTTTATTACTGGACATTCAGTTGACTCAGCTTCGCTTCTTTTACAGTGGCAGAGCACAGTTAAGGTTAATAATTACCCACAACATACAATATGCGCAATTTACACGTCTGGCTTGAATTTACACATTTGACGTTCTCTCTCGCACTTTGAGTGTGTGGAACAGATAGTGGTAATCATATAGGGCTACGACTCCTCGCGTGGATCGCAAAACTGTTGTAAGTTATGAAAGGGTTCATAAGCTCGGGTGGGGGATTACATCTTCATTTAAACCCATAAATATTATTTTATCTTTACAACGACTACACTTTACTGTAACTACTTATTATAAGGAAACTTAAAAAATGTGGCTTTAATAACAGCTGTAAACCCATTAAATTATATTTTTTCATTTTACTGATTTAGTTTCGCACGAGTCTGAAACTATTGCGGCATACCCGTGCCGGGTCCGGGCAGTGACAGGGCCGTTGGCTTACTGACAGCCAATAAATACTTATATGAACAAAATGTGTTATCAATAATTATCCGCACCTGGAGTATCGGCGGCGTCAGTGAGTTGTCACTGTATTGAGGCCGCCCGCCCTCCAGAGATATAGGTCAATGGTGCCGAGAGAAGTCGTTACTTCGTGAACCATAACTATTTAATATAAACCATATGTTAATAAGCTAAGATTTCGTATTCTGTTGATATAACTTACCGATTACAATGATAGGAAATATTGCGTTATCTAAACGGTATCATTATAATGATTATGTATCCGCGAGTTACATAAACAATATCCTTACACATTATAAGGCAAGGTCCCCGCTGCGTCTGTCTGCTTGACCGTGAGAAATTCAAAAACTACTGAACGGATTTCTATGAAATTTGGTATGGAGATCGTTTGAGACCGTGGGAATGATTTTTGCTTTTTATCCCGAAAAACCTCTTTCACGTAGACGAAGTCACGAGCAAACGCTTTGTATATTTGTAACGAATAAATTACTGAACCGATTTAGCTTATTCTTTCAAAATTACAATACTACATAATCCTTGAGTAACACAAGCTACTTTTTATCCTAGGAAACTATAAAGCTGGACTTTTATTTTTTTTAAGGCATTGAATGAAGAGAAGAGCATGCCGTTCGCCTGATGGTTAGGGATCCGACCACCCATAAAGAATACAAACACCATCCAGCACCTTGAGGTACAAAGTACTGTGTGGTATTCCACTGCGTTCGTCATCATGAGACATAACATGTTAATTGTTAAATAAATTTGACAATTTATTACGTCTTGTTGTTACACTGGCTACAATACTTAGACGTGAGTCGGAGGAAGCCCGCAGCCGTCCCTAATGCGCCGAAGATTGCCGTTTTAAAAAAAAAAAAACACTGGCTACAATGCCCTTCAAACCGAGGTTCAGGTTCAGGTTTATTCCGGAAAATCATTTTATGCGGGCGGAGCTGAGAGCAAAAGTTTTTCAAAATAATTCGCAAATTGATTACTTTCAAGTTATTGAATGCGAGAATTTAAAAATCGTGCTACAAGTCCTGACAATGCCCGGACCGGGCCCTGTGCCGGCCCTGCACGGTCCCACAATGAAGCTCGCTAAGTGTGATTATGCCGTAAATAGTAAGTTAATACTTTAGCTTGCTTCGAATAAATATTATTTCGGTTTATGCGACCGTATCTCACACAAATAATCTTTAATGAGGACGCGCGACATACGATTACAGCCGCCGGACTCCGAATATCAAATTAAATACTAGTGTTACATTTGTGAAGTAATTTATTTTCAACTAAATTCAGTCATTATCACTACTAGAGTTTATATTGAGCTTAGCTATATATTAAAGCGGAACACTACTTGCCCACTGATCATAACGGAAGCTGTTGCAATTACTGAGGCAACGTCATTATGTCACAGTGACGAGCGCACTGGAGTGTCATTCTAAGTTGTATCTATAACGTTTATAATGTTTTAAACAGATATATCTATATTAAGCCTACTCTCAGGAAATAGAAAGTTTGTACAAAAGTTAACCAACTTTTACGGAACCTCAGTCGCGAACAAAGTCTAATACTTATAATATTAAATCCTACTAGTATTATGAGAACAAAATCGTAAAGATTTTGTTTGAGTTCTCCAACAATACACTCAGATATACCATTCCTGGATTAGGACACGGTGTAGATATTTATGGTCTTTACAATGCGCGCACATATTACCAAAAAGAAACATACGGGTAGAACCGCGTAAAAATGCTAATACTTGTGTAAGTATTACGAAAAAGGGTATTGGCTACTAACAATATCGTTATGCGATCTCTCTGCAGTGAAATAGTTCCTCACATCAAAAGATGTCACAAGCGCTGACTAGCGTTTTCAACCTAATGCAGTTGGCTCTAATATACATTACTAAATACGAATAATTAGAACCAGAAGTGAATGTCTCGGAAACCTCACGAACACACGGACATGTAAGCACGGACTTGCCATTTATTGAGCTGAACATTTGCATTGCATTACATATGCATTTATAGCTTACGGAGATAGACGCCTGATGGGGTCATATTACGTTATAATCCGTTAAGCTGTAACCTTGAGGAGATAGGGGTGCAATAACCACGTCCATTATTCGCTGATGGTATGTAGTCCCGAGGGTCCCAGGTTTTTAGATTCTAAAGTCACGCCTGATTCGTCAGGATTCTAATTGAGCCTGGCATGGATAAAATTGTCTCTATAAAGTCGTGGGGTTATAAAAGCTCAGCACACTTAGGATATAATAAATATGAACCTACCTATTTCTTTGAAGATAAATCTCTAAGATACATAGGTTTGGTATTATTATTGGGCGTCTGGGTTATGATTTTAATCCCACTCTACATTTCTAGGTTACACTCCAGTAGAGTGTTTGAGTCGCGACAGGCGATAACGGCTTACATCGTGCAATATTCAGTCAGACAGTTGCCGCTCTAACCGTTGTGTGCAAAAAGCCTCGCAATAGAACACCGCGATGCAATCGACATTTCGATTGTGTGCAGTGTAGGGTTGTCACAACGATTTTTTCAATCTACAATAATACTGTGTAAATCCTACTATAATAATATTATAAATGCGAAAGTTTGTAAGTATGTCTGGATGTACGGATGTTTGTTACTCTTTCACGCAAAAACTACTGAACGGGTTTCGATGAAATTTGACACACGGGTGGATCATGTCTTGGATTAACACACAGGCTACATTTTATCCCGGGAAAATAAAAAGCGTGACTTTTATCCCGGAAAAACTTTTTAACACAATCTGAATTCCTGATTAGGAAACCTAATCAGGAAACCGAACGTGTGCGGCAAGCGATATGAACACCGGTGTCCGTCGCGGGCATTGACAGATTAATAATTCTATAAAGATACTTGACATGCAATGTTACAGCCATTCCGAATAATATATTAAATATACCGATAGCATTTACTGTTGATGCAATTATTTTCCGTAGATATAATAAAACTGAAAGTCCGGTAAATAATAAATTATTTGCCATTTTATATATTAATTTACATAATTACCTATATGAGTAAATTGCATGGAAAAGCAATTGTATTAAAGGCTGTATGTACACTTAAGTTACACGATTACAACGCGCCACCCCTAGTGGGCAGGTGAGGCGCGCGCTCGATGGATGTCTCCAAAACAGATACCCCATGATCGCTATCGTTCGAGCTCGTCACTCTATCTGCATAATACGTCCGCCCGAGCCCACGTGTGGTACCGCACCGCACCGATTGCACGAAACTTATTATACATAATATACATGTCGGAGCGTCGGGTAATTTTGAAATAGTAGTCTTGCAACACAGGTCTCGATGTTAAAGTATTAGTGGGGTGACAGTTGTGAGTATAAATAAGGCGCTCGCCAGTTGAGGAGCACAGTATTGGTTTGGTCGTCGTTCAGTGTTCAACTAGTTGTCAATAGTCGCTATAGTAACTTAGTGGTTATTATGCTGGTCCTGACAAAGTGATGAGTGATAAACGAGTCATGAGTTGAAGAAATAAAAGTCAATTATGACCATTGCAAAGTGTGCGCTACGTTTTATTGGCTCCTGTGAAATCCTCGTCGACATACATATATATACACTAACGCCTTTTATCTTCGAAGCGGTAGGCAGAGGCGCAACTAGTGCACCCACTTTTCGCCATTATTCCGTCCCATGATGTGGTGGGGGCAAGCCTATCGCCATATCGGGCACAAATTTCAGGCTCTGAGCTGATACTGAATAGAAAAACTCAATATCAATTTGCCCGACCCGGGGATCGAACCCGAGACCTCAGCATTGCAGTCGTACCATAACACACCCACGCCACCGAGGCAGTCGAAACTTTTTGTTCCTACGAACTGCTGTTTTGTATGTTTTTAGCTGATTGTGATGTCAGTGCGAATTTGTGATGTGTAGACAAAACCGTAGAATATTATGTAACAATAAATGCTGTGTTTTAAGAAGTAAATTTAATGATTGATTTTCGATCGAGATACGTCCTCGTGCAATAGTATAAAAGTTTTACTAAACCGTAGACGGACTACATCATGCCTGTTGCAAGAAGTGGTATTAATCCTGTGGAATTGGTTCATTCTATTGGGTCTACACGATCCACAGCCTAAAGAACAGTACAGTAAATTGTGTAGCAGCACTTAACAATTTATCATACACATTAGGGCTATCGGGTAAATTGATTACTTCCTGCGCGATATGTTCCAAAAAACTCGAATAATGGCCGCAACTGTATACACTAAAAAAAATATTAAAAACAAACAAATAATCCGACAGCGTCAATATTTGCCATGTTTATTAAATTCATTGAAGAACCAAGAAGATAGAAACAAGATTTTAATTTGAATATTTTATTTTTGGTTTCAATAATCTTAGTAGACAGTGCTCAAAAACGCAATGGGCGGCATCTGCTCACTCCGAGATTTTGTTGCTCTACCTATATCACCAACCAAATTATGAGAACTGAGCATATTGTTATGCCTCCGACTGCGTTCTTCAATGAATTTAACAAACATGGCAGATATTGACGCAGTCGGGTTTTTTGTTTGTTTTTAATATATTTTTTTATTTCCATCTTTTTAGTTCTCCTTTTTTTATAAATTTCCTGTGTGCTATATTTCACCCAAGCCGTTTTACCGTGAAAAAATAACAAACTTTGTTTTTTTTTTAATTTGATGTACCCAATGTCACTCTCACGGCTAAGATTAATCTGTTGACACTACTCATATAAAAATACGACAAGCCCTTTAGGCTCTAGGGCGTGCCAAAGAAATATACATACATACATACACTCGAAAAACATAACCCTCCTTTTGCAGTCGAGTAAAATCGACGCGCAGTATAGTGAGCCAGTGCTTGCTGCCCAGGGTTTCCCCCCACACCGCACCAGTGTAACTCGAAGTTTAACTCGCTTACCACGCGGGCACGCTTGTTAAAGGTTAACATACAGCATTTGAGTTCTCGTCCCGAGGCTGATAATTCAATTTTCTTTTTCATTTGTATTTGCAAAAGAACAGTTGTCTCAATACACAAGCGGGCAGTGGAGTGAATAAACAAGTTAATAACGTTTCTTTGTCTACGATCGCATTGAGTCGGCGCGGAGGGGCGTGGTGCGGGGCGCGGCGGAGACGTGCGGGACGGAATCGAAACGATATTTCCTACAAAAGAAAATTTCGCGGTGGTCGCTTCATTTACCTTCAATACAAGACAACAATGTTACGCTGAGTATAAATAACAAAGGAAATGAGCGTTTTACGAGGCGGGCGGTTTTATCGCAGCGGCGACGACGACGCGACGCGACGCTGTTTATTCATAAACCCGCGCTGTTTCCCGGGACGTCGTAACTCTGTAATGCGCAGGATTTGCGAGCGCACCTCTACAGTAGCTCACACTCGGAGTCTAGGTTATACGCCCGGCTTTAAAATATTACGAAACTTCAGAGTACTTGTATTTATTTATAATAATGGGACAACAAACAGTTACACAATAGGTATTAAATGTATATGAATAAGTATCCTAAGCTCACTTCTGCATGCCATAACAGGTAGAAAGGTGCAGTTGCACCTCTCTACCTGTTATGGCAAACTTGGAATCCCATTGTTCCCGCGTCTGGTTAAGACAAGATAGATGTCTATAATAATTAATATACCTACAAATATTAATCACGAATACATTAAATATTTTTTAAAATTAAATTGTTGCATAATCTGTAAATAAATTAAGTGTGTCGACACATTACAAACAGAAATTAATAGTATCCACAGACGATGAGATTTGGTACTATCGTACCAATTAGTCATGCGATACCGTCTTCACGCCACACCACCGAACCGTACCATGCATTGTCCAGTTGTATCTGTGCTAGCAGCGCGTGAACACCTCTCGCAGTAAGCCTTCTATACTCTCGAATACCTATACCTCTTATTACCTATTGAAGAAAAACTAATACGGAGGGTTTTCATTAGAACATAGAGATAGATTATAGTCTAGAATAACACAGGTCAATTTTATGCCGGAAAAATATACCGGGTGGAAGGGAAACGCTCTCTATACCGGAACGGTAAGAGAGAAGAACCATAACATTAACGAAAAACTATATTCATTTGCAAAGCTAAGCGATAATACTTACGATTTAGGTATTTCCGTAATTCATGCGCGCGCAATGTAAAGCGTACAAAGAACTGGGCGGCCGTCGCGCTGCGCCGGGACCGGCCCGCGGTCGTTAACTTGTCAGCTGATGTACGTGTTTCATTACGATTTTTTTTAAATATTGACCTTTTTTACTATGTTTTTTAGAATAATAGTTTGATTTATCTATCCATACGTGAAGCTGTACAGAAATTTGAGAAAATCCTACTAAAATTGTAACAATGCGATCGCGATTTTTTTAGTGCCATCACGTCAGGAATCACCAATACTATCACCTGTATTCGTTTCCGAGAGCGTTTCCCTTCCACCTGGTATAGCGGGACGGAAAATATATCCCGGAAAAAATCTTACCACGCGGGCCAAGTCGCCAGCATTTCGGATAAAAAGTAGCCTATAGCGCACAGGAGTAATGTAGCTTCTTATTAGTGGAATAATGTTTAAAATCGGTTCATTAGTTCCTGAGATTAGCGCGTTCATAAATGCGCGCATGGTACTTAATCATTATTTTGTTACGGAGTTATTTCAAAACTATGATATCAGCTAAGATATTCATTGAAATCAAATGGTGTCGAGGGCAATTTTGTTCAAAAGGAAATACTTGCGTTGAATAACGTATTTAACTGGACAAGGATCAATATCATATTTATGGAAACACCTTCGCACATAATGCATTATTTAAGAACTAATTTGACTACCACAAAAAAGGCTATACTGAATCAAACTTAAAAGATAGACACATGCCGCCGTGGAGTTTTTTTAGAACTTTTAAAGGGAAATAATTCCTCCATATGTAATTTTTGCGTAACTTTAACCGTTTAGGCAGCGCACGCAAATGGAAGCCGTCTAAAGGAATATTCTTCCTATTTTTGCAACATTTTACATAAATGCTACGCTCCTGTTGGTTACGACCAACAGGAGCGTAGCAAGGATATAGGCTATATAACATCACGATACGTCGTGATGTTATATAGCCTATATCCTTCCTCGATAAATGGACAATCCAATACAAAAATATATTTTCAACTAGAACCAGTAGTTCGTGAGATTAGCGCGATCAACCAAACACATATTTACAAATAGACAAACTCTTCACATTTACAATATTAGTAGCACTATTATATATACAGTGCTTATAGATGCAGATAGTAGTATAGTTATATGGGACTCATTAAAGATTTGATGGTGATAATATAGTACATAAGTTTGTTTTATTTTATTACTTTGTTCCTAATTTTGATTGTTTCTTTTTTTCCATGTAAATGTGTGCAATAAATGTTTATTATTATTATTTTAATTTTCGTGTATATCTTCGACCTCATTATATTTTGTTCTCGGGAACGAGGTCGCGCTCGGAACCCATTATGATTTATGACGACAGATAACATGCTGCGTGTGCGAAGGTTGAATAGCGACTGAACCATCGAACGGTACGACGCGTCTGCCAGACGATGAGATTTGGTACGCAGCGAACCAAGTTCGATGTGGAAGCCATCGAACCAACCGTACCAACAATAATAATAATAATGTTCATCGTACCGTGCCCCACACGATGAGATATGGTTCGATGGCATACCGTTTTCGTGGTACGGCCGTACCAAATCTCATCGTCTGTGGATACTGTAGTATCCACAGACGATGAGATTTGGTCAGAGTTGTAACTCTGCCAATTATTAAGGGTGTCCTAGCTGCACTATATATCCCATCAGGGAGACAGGCGGGAGCTTAAAAAATATGTGAATGATAACTTTACTGGTGGTAGTTCTCTCCTATGTAAGAGTCCGCTGGGTGGGTACCATCGCAATGTCTATTTCTACCGCCAAGCAGCAGTATGCATGCAGTGTTGTGTAACTACTTGACATAATGAGACTTAACATGTTATGTCTCAGGATGACGAGCGCAGTGTAATGCCATACAGTACTTTGTAACTGAAGGTGCTGGATGGTGTTGCTACTGTTTATCGGTGGTCGTATTGCTTACCATCAGGTAAACGGCTTGCTCGTCTCCTCATTCAATGCCATAAAAAAAAACTATCATATTCGTACCGGAGTGTGCGGCGTTCAGTGCGGCGACTACAGAGCGCGGAACAAAGGGGCCGTATTAACTTCATATTTGGGATACGGATGCACCATTTACATGAATTTTAAATTATATTTATTGGTAGTACGTTGTGCTCGACCCGGATATTGGGGGCGGGGAGGTGCGAAGTGGTGCGGGGAGCGCAGGGGGAGGGGAGGCGATTTATACCCCATTAATACAGCGGCCAAAGCGCCGATGGCACTATAAATCTTGTGTTTACGCAAAATAATCTTGCGAGTATTTTTAATGTGAATATACATCGCGTCGCGGGTTAGCGCTTTGTTGCGGACCGCGGGAACACTAACACGTGCAATAGCTCTTGCACATTTACTGATTATATGATAATTAAATATACCACCCATATAATTTGATATGTGAATACCAGGAGCTAGGAACCGAACCGACCCAGAACAAATTTATATCACGGCAATATGGTCAACAGTTCGGACAGAACTGGCAATCATTAGCAATGTTACTGACTAGGACAATCGGCGTTGCTGCGCGATGCAGTGCGATTATCTGCTATCGGTGGTCCCATCAAACGGAACAGCGGTAGGTATTAACCGTGCCACAGGCAGTTTGCGCGCGGATCCGTGATTACGTGTGTAATTTGATGACCCGTGGACCGCTTTACATATACTATCTATATGTGTATATAAAAATGAATGCGTGTTTATATTTTCCCTATGGTTCCAAAGTGACTGGAACGATTTAAACGATTTGTTTGGTAATCTCGAATAGCGTACCGAGTGGTCATGTGAAGTTTGGTAGAGATCAGACCACCAGAATTTATCTGGTTTTAGATATTTAGTGCTACCCGTGCGAAGTCAAAGTGGGTCGCTAGTTTTTATACAAATGAATGACGGGAACTAATCGTGTTTGATGATAAGCGAAGGGAAATCGAAAAATAATATTGACTACATAAAAACTAAATTCGAGTCTTTTGTTGTTGAATAAGTAAGACTACATTTTGATGATCCTACTTGTAAGAAGTCATGAGTTGCAAATAAATAAACTAAACTGTAATATCCAATAGCACACATCTGCTGTGGACGCGACTCCGCAATGTTACAAAATACTACGACGAGTGTAATAATGCCGCTTCAACGCTAATAAACTCTAACAGATTTCACTTAGAAGTATTGTTACTGCGGCGCGGCGCGTGGTCGGGCAGATAACTCGACCGCGTTCGAGACACGCGCCGCGTCGCGCTGTGGAGTAACAAGTAATATACAGCTCAAATTGTCGATACTAATGGTGCGATTGGCAATATTTATATAATTCTGGTGGTAGGGTGTTTGTATCCACCCGGATAGCACATACGCAGTCAGCCTGTATATATGTGGTTTTAAACAAGCTGGCATAGTTGTATCGGCTGGCGAGAGATAATTATCTCCCATAAGTCGACACTTTATTTGGATTTCACTCTGCTTACCATCAGATATATCACGTGGATCATTTTTCTGTACCCGATTAAAAAAACATTAGATAGCCCTACTGTTAATAGATGGTACCTACTTCCACGTTTATTATTAGGCATCATGGGAATAAACATGTCTTAGTGTAACGAGGGCAGTGCAGTTCCATGCAGACCTTTGGAATTTATAGTTATAGCGGTGTTTCTACTGTATATTAGGGTTGTTGTATCGGTTACAATGAGGCGGTCGTTTTGTGCATCTATTTATTTATTTGTATAAAAATGTGTATTACATAGAAACAGCAGGGGGTCTAGACAAAATCATATGACGTGTCTGGAGCATATGTCATTTCCATACATTTATTTTGACCTTTCCGTAACCGTAAACGCTAGCAGAAAAGGGATTTTCTCTAGAGCCCCAGGTATGGTATCATAATAGCATGGCAACAAGCTCGACTCATTATTGAATCATTATATTGATTGGATTATACTGCATTCATTGTGATAAGCAACGGTGCTTATCACAGTGAATGCAGTATAATCCAATCAATATAATGATAGCTGACATTAAAACACGGTTAATCCACAGTGACCACGGGGTCACTTTGCCTGATCAGAATAGAAACACCTATTTGATATTAATCATTTACTACTAAACATCTAGCATTTTTAAGGCCGAGAGTATCGATGCATTCTCGATTAACCGTGTTCTAATGTCAGCTATTACTATCAAGTATTAATTGTGTGGATCGTTCCTCGGTGCTGATATCACTCGAACCCTGCACGGCTGCGCAACTCGGTCGGGTTATACTGCAGCGCCGCCCGGTCACGTGTCGGCTACGTGCCGGATAGCCGAGCTAAACGCCTCTATTCAGTCGTGATTAGCTAAGTTCCAGTGTGTACACTGCTTAACGTTGTTATAATAGTAAAGCGAACACGTCGCTTTGTTCACAACAGAAACAAGTTAGATCTTACTTTATTATTTGTGGTTTCTTGTGGGCGTGAGCGCGTGTGAGTTTGTGTTTAGCTCGAGAGTTGATCTGTTTCGAGCTTACGTACAAAAATGTTATTGATATGTTTTAAAGATGAAATGTTAATTTGAAAATGGGATATAAAACGTAAATGATGATTGACAGTGTATTGTCATACCTAACCATTTTCAATTTAATGAGTGCTGCATAGGGATTCCGTTACTGGGTCCGTATCTGCCTATCTCGCACCGTCGCCAGAGGGCGCAACTAACCTCAAACTCTGTGAGGAATCGGCTACCATCGGCTAAGCCGAAGGACGCGTTCGCGGTAGGCGACAGTTTTTTTGGAGTAGACCGTTGCGACACTTCGATTTCGATCGTGCGACAAGAAACTGTTGGTGAATCCTCTGCTGTGGACTAGTAGCATTTAGCCGTTACGTTATAGTGTCTTAGATGTTACATTTGTGTACAAGAGTACCTATTGCTGTTGAAGCTGCGCGATCTGCAAGAGCTTGTGAAGCCGGAAAGAATCGATAAGTGGTAAGTAAGTTCTCAGTACCGGATCTCATAGTTTCTCTGCTGCACACATTTTATTGGAAAATCTGTTGAGTATCCCCCCTCGGCAGCTGAAACATTCAACTGAACATCTTGTCCAGCCTTCGTGCTGGTACAGACAGAATTAAAACATATACATACATACATATACACTCACGCCTATTATGCCCGAAGGGGTAGGCAGAGGTGCAAGTAGTGCGCCCACTTTTCGCCGTTATTCCGTCCCATGATGTGATAGGGGGCGAGCCTATCGCCATATCGGGCACAAATTCCAGACTCCGAGCTAATACTGAATAGAAAAACTCAATATCACTTTGCCCGACCCGGGGATCGAGCCCGAGACCTCAGCATTGCAGTCGTACCATAATACAACTACGCCACCGAGGCAGTTACAGAATTAAAAATTACTGGAATAATCGTTTCAACCATATAGAAATACAGAATTTGCTATACTAAGCTTATTTATATTTTTTATAGTGCTTAGCTAAGACTCCATCCTGAGATTCAAAACGTTTGTCCCATAATATCCGGACTCCCACAACTTTGACTATAATATTTTTGCTCATGTAATTTCTGGAAAGCAACTTATCAGAAACCATAACCCGAGAGCAAAAATACCTCCTCACTGTCCCTAGCGGAGGAGGATGGACACATACACGTAACAAGTTATATTAGAATGGGGCAGAAGTTGCTTTCCCGGCGCGACGCGAGCTCGTGATGTATGCAAAGGTTTTTAGTTTGATAAACTAGCATGTGTTGCGATACACGGCACCGAGGTCGGCATTGTGATAAATGATCCATTTGTTGATATGGAAACGAGAATATAATATGACACAGACTAAAAGCAACTGTATAATCTAAATTCTATAACATACCGATGTGAATACAGAGTGAGTTATGATAATTGCAAGGCAGCTAAATGTCTGGTAAATAGAGTTAGAAGTAATTTTTAGATAGGTACCACCGCGCCGCGCCGCTAATAAACATCCAAGTTGTACGGGGAAAGGTCGGTACAAAGCAAAAAGCGTAGCTTCTAAGCGATTCGAAACGCAACAAATTTATTTTACGAAAGCTCGGGATAACGGCGTTGCCTGTCCATGATCCATGTGCACCGTCAGTGATCGGCGGCGTGACACTTCCTCTCGCGCCGTGCTCGTGACGAGTGCTCAGCTGTCGGGCATCGTCGTGCGGACGGCTCTCGGCGCTGGCAGGGCAGGTGCGCACTCATTGTGTTTACGCGTCACAACCACGCGGAAACTGGACCACCGCCCCGCCGTCAGCCGTCCGCCGCCGCTGACGTCGCCAAATGGATTAACTTTAAACTAACGTCCTAACTTAGTTTGCATCCCATAAAATGTTTGCACGCGCTACTGCTGTCATCAGACTGGAAAAGTTTTTACTGAGATTACTGGGAAAGGGAATGAGTTCAGTGCTACTACTAATTATTGGATTTTATAAGAGCTGACGCCTATTTACTTCATAGGCAAAGCTGCGATTTATGTACACATTGGTCGGCGGTCTAGTGACACGATGGGCAACGCGCCAATCGCTATATACGGATGCAATTCTAGGTCTAAGCGACCCACTCCTGTAAATTAAATGGAATAAACTCCTCAAACCTAGCCCTATCCCTGGGGCTCAAGCTCAGCATATCAGTAGTTTCATAACTTATGTACGCTGTGATCCAATTTGGTGAATAACACTTTATTATTATAAGTGTGGTCAAACTGTTCGCTTGACCTGCTCTGGACGTGACGCTGTATTTCCCCGGCGTGCGGCGTGCGGTGTCACAGCTCACGGAGATGTATTATGCATCTGTCGACGGGTATTCGTACGATGAGGCCCCTTACAAACCGTCCCAAGCAGCAAATAGTGGTTCTGTATTTATCCTGGAACCAACATTTTATCAAGACTATAACGAGATGGTAAGTGTTTATAACCACGGAAAAGGGCCCATTTTATACGCTTATTTATGCTAATAGAATACTTATACTGCCACTTAGTTCAATAATAACCTTCTAGTTGGATCTATCTGCTCCCGCCAAGACAACTATACGCGCCTTATAAAACCAAACATGACTTTTAACCCATTTCGTGCTTCTGTTACAAGCTCTTTCAAAATCAGTTGTGATTGAGAATATGCTACAGTTTCTTTATTTGAGTGTGATTTAATCAATAGTGTTAAAAATAATAAGTTTATCAAGCTTTCGCACGGCGAAGGTATATTTTCGGTGAAGCAGGAGAGACCGGGGATGGTTAGCGATAGGGGCCGGTTGAATAACAGCCAAAAACTCGAGCTACTTGAAAGTATTGGGCCATCCTGATACACAAGAAAAACCGTTACCAATCTGTTTCCGAATTTTCACCGCAAACGTGGCATCGCAGGAGCACGTATTCCGGGAGAAAAAGCGATTTTTTCAAAAATGATACTCATGAGTGATTATTTACCTCTTAATATTATTTGTATTGAAGCAATTTAAATTATAAATTTAGTTATTGATTTTTGTATCTTAGTGTATTTTTTTACATATTTTGCCACAGTTTTGAGGTACTCACATCTGGTTGAAATTTTCAATATTGGATTTTTCAATTGTTTGGAGCTCTTAGAGATACTTTATATTGGGGCTAGTTGACTACCTAGAAAATTTACTACGTAGTAATCTAAATACTCTTCGTATAGAATAAAGTGAGCTTTTTGTCAATTTTATCAAAAGTTTGTTATTTCAAAACCATGTGGATATACAAAATAATAACTAATCCAAACATTTAACCCTCTGCTGGTGGTAGGATTTTTTCTTGCGCCCCAATAACAAATATCGTACAAAATGCGTTAAATTATAATATGTTTATTATGCAAATGTTAATGATATTTTTTCTCAATAAGGCACATTATAGTAAAAACACGCTTTTATACATAATCCAACTAAAAAATGAATAAATAATAGTTTATTTATTTTTAGTGACATCTGTTGGAGCATAGTAGAACAGAATTAAAAATGAGTAATAAATAATAGTTACATTATACAGGGTCATTTTGACATTGTATTAATAAATGAAACTACATACTTCTCGTACACTTTTCATTAAGTTATTTTAATCATAGATGTAAAATAAGTGTAAGTTTCGAACAAAATAAATATCAATAAAATGTAACTTTAAGTTTACAAATTTTTTTTAGACCTAGCATTTCAAAGTACATTACTATACCGTTACATCAGTACCTGTTTCCACAATGGTATCCATCAGAAACACACTATCACCGTATTAGTTTACTCATAATGGATCTATATAATGAAATTATTATTATTATTAGTTCAAGTAATAAATGCAAATGATATCAATTTCGTTTAGTTTCATTTGTTACTCTTACTAGCATAGTGAACTTATAAAGGGTTTATAATGTGTCTTATTAGCGTTTATATGTATAGGTTACCAATATACACTTTTGCAATACGGTTACGGAACGTCTTAGCTTATAATGTGCCTTTAATTTGGACCTATAGCCGATTATAAGTTAACTTATTGGGTTAGATCCACTAGAAGACCAAATAAACTCTGCGTTTGCTATTATAAGCGTGTTAGCAAACACTAGAACGTTTAAAGGAGAGTTATTAGCTGTGCACTATAGGATAATATTGTTGCTTGGGATGATATCTGCTTACGAAACGTTTAAAGTAGTGGCATCTGCATTTACAACAGTTCCAACGTGATCCAGTTTGCTTATGTCCATTACAATCATAAAGAATTTATCAGTTGCTAAATAAATTAACAAAAATTGTGATATTTGGCGAACGTTTAGAAACAGTCGATGCAGATTATAAAAAAAATTGCGCTATATCCCACCCATATCTATTATAGACAAAAAAAAATCGACAGGGATTTCATACGATACAAAAGCAAATGACCACAGGCACAAGCGTCTATAATGGATAAATGTAATCCTGTTTAGACGTTGGCGGTAAATAACTCTCGTCGTAATAATTGAGGCCGTTCCTTCACATTACAATTGTTAAGTAAGACGCGAAGAACACAGACCCTCCCCCCGCTTCTCTGCCACCCTCCCCTGTTCCCGGGCCGGCCGGCTCCGCGCTGATTCCGCCACCGAACACCAATGAATAATGGACGCATCGTTAAGTGCTCCGGTAACCTTTGAACAACAACTCAAGTGCGTCGGTAATTAAACTTGTAGCTTTATACGCGTCCACCCGACGAGGGCAGTGAAGGTAGGACGGGGCGAGTGCGAGCTGGCAGCCCTCCTTCAAATCATGTTATTTGCTATGTCGCAAACTAAAAAAAAACGTATTCAGAGAAAGTGAAGTAAATGTTAATGTAACGAGGGCTCGTATAGTCCCGTATCAACCCGTACATACACGAACACGCGCACACACGGGATGAGTTGCCGCTCCAGTTGTGGAAGCAGTCGGTTCGCGTGTATCATCTCGCGCCGCACCGCGTCTCGCGAGTCGCGACTATGCTATGTTTGTTTTGTCGTTTTGATACATCAAAGGCAAGTGATTTGATTGTATCGAGCGCGTAAGGTGAGATGGAATCTGAGATGTAAGCGATCGTGTTAATAAAATCGAGCTTTCTTTGTAACTCGCATTATTAGGCGGAGAGTGGAGTGCTACATAAATATAAATATAGTAAGATAATCTTAATGAAATGGCGCCATTTTAACTTGCGGAAAGTAGCAAAATTAGGGCTTGGTAAAATTTATTAGATAATTAGTTTTTTTTGGTAATGACCCTACTGCCAGTAGCCTGACGCGAGTCGGCCACACCGGTCTTTAGGGTGAACGCAGAAGGCGCTCGAAACCCTTTGAATTAAGTGACCATGCTGAGGGCCTCTAACGGGTTACGAACCTCGACTCAGGACGGCCACTGAGAGAGGATGAGACATCAACGATTAGAGAATTAGGTAAATGTACAATACAAGAAATTATGGCAAAGATAACAGGGTCATAAATTATCTTATCAGCTGTTTCGTTATGCCAGGGTATAGTATAACCAGTAACACAATGATATTAATTCAAGCTATAAACTTTTACGCAGTTAGTATCGGAACAGTGCGTGAGTACTGAGTACAGACGAGGGTCCGCAAAAAAATAACAAGTATTTGCGTGGATGTTGCAGTTGTGTCGATGCTTGCGGCTGTGTTCAGACAACATGTTGACGACGAAAACATGTCTCTCGCAGTATCCATTTCCGCAATAAATCTCTTCGCGATCCTTTCAATGCTGTGACGGGAACAAACGACGAGTGCAATCTTTTCCTACACGATGTTTCAAGTTTCAAGGATAAACGTCATATTTCATTGTTTTATATAGCTAAAGAATCACTACATACTATAAAACAAAGTCGCTTCCCGCTGTCTTCCTGTCTCTATGTTCCTATGAATGCTTATATCTTTAGAACTGCGCAACGGATTTTGTTGCGGTTTTTTTAATAGATAGAACGATTCAAGAGGAAGGTTTATATTTATAACAAATGTATTATGTAGTAGAGAAACACTAACAATTTCAGAGGTTTCTAATATGATGTCGTAAATAAGCATTTTTCTTGCGCTTGCGTTGCAAACGCTGGCTAAACTTAAGAGATAGATCCAAATAATGAACTACATTATTGTACACCTTAAAAAGATCTACAAAAAAAATCTGCAATGATAAATGGCTATCTCTTAGGGATAACCCGCAATAACCATATTTAAGGTTTACTTTTTACGAGAAATAATGGCTTATTTACGAAGCGACTTTAATAAATACTTCATTAATCCTTATTCAATTAAGTAATACATTGCGCATTTAATATAATAATAGCCCTTCACAGAATGTAATTTAAATATATATTTTCGAAGATATTGAAGATTTGAAATGCAGGGACATAGCGGTTGTGGCGGTACTGGTGCTGCGCGTGCCTATAAATAGCGCGTTGAAGGCCGCACTTCGCCCTACAGCACTTTATGTTTAGCAGCGATTGCACGCGTTTATCGAAGCTCAAAGTGACTTTTATACAGGAAAAGCTCTTTAATACGGGCGAAGCCGCGGGCAAGGGCCAGTGAAACTAATGCTATATTATGATTTTTTTATACATGTTAAGAAATTATGGAAACAATGAAAAAGAAACAGTCGAAAGAAGGATTTGAACCCGGGACCTCCAGCGTACCGTGCCGGTGCTCTAATAGACGAATGTAATTTCGATTTCCTCATTCCCAATTATTTATTTGTTTAGTTATTTGCACATTATACATAGTTATCTACCAGTCAACCTGAGGCGGTGCAGAGACAAAATGGTGCTACTAAATAGTAAATACCTTCAGTAATAATAAACAGTTTCAGTATAAAATTACATTCAATTATAAATAACGTACAATGTTTAATGTGAGTAATTAAAAGACCACGCTTATACACCAAAAAGAGTAGGCATAGATGATTATGTTACGTCCACACTCAGCCACCTCTACGAAGTACCTAGATATTCTCGTTTCACGACGTGCTAGGGAGCAAGTTTACATCTAAACTTATTTTTGTGTGTTCTATGTTTTACGGCTTCAGAAATCTTATGTACCGGTGAAATGAAATGAAATGAAATAAATGAAATGAAATGAATGCATTATAAAAATGTACACGCAGTCACTGTTAAAGTTACAAAAAGAAAAACTCTTGGATTAGGAATAAAAATAAAAATAATTCTCATCTTACTTAGCAAATCGCCCTCAAAAAGTTGTTGTTTGTGGCTATGAGTCAAAAGCATGCATATTTAGTAGTGGAGTTCCTCAAGGATCATATTTGGGTCCATTACTGTTTTTGGCATTTATAAACATTTCGAATGCAATTAAACACTCTAAATTTTTACTTTTCGCCGATGATTTAAAACTTTATAACATTATACATGATTCTAAGGACTGCATGATTCGCAACTGCTTCAATGTGATTTAGACAGTATCTCCCAATGGTCAGTTTTTAATAAACTCCCTTTAAATGTTGAGAAATGTAAGCACATCAAATTCACTAAAAAGAAATATCCCATTCCCACCTCATATACCCCTGGAGTGAAGATTTTGAATGAAGTAGATCATATAAGTGATCTCGGCGTTTTATTAGATAGCAAACTCTCTTATACTCTCCATGTGAACAGCATAATAACTAGATTTTTTAAAATGTTAGGTTTTGTCTGGCAAAAAACACTTCAAAAATGTATTGGCATTAAAGCTATTATACTTTGCATTCGTCCGTAGTATATTAGATTATGGTTCTAGCATTTGGAATCCGTTTTATCAAATTCAAATCGATACAATCGAAAAAGTTCAAAAACGCTTTGTTTACTTTCTTGCCATTCACCAAAGGAAAAAAGACCAGCTGAAATCATATCCGGATCGCTTATCCAATTTTCATTTGTTAAGTTTGGAAAATCGTCGTTGGATAACGGATCAAATTCTATTGTATAAAATTCTAACTGGCTTATTAGATTGTCCCGAACTCGTCTCTAGATTTTCTTTTACTTTCCCTCGTAAAGGTGCTAGAATAGTTAACTTTTGTCCATTTTCCACTAAGAGATCTAGAACAAATGTTGGGTCTCACAGTCTAATTGCAAGAATCAGCCGAGAACACAACTTATTGTATTAATGCAGGTTGGCTTGCTTAATAAAATGTAAAGATAAGTTTATATGTGTTAAATTACACTTATTATTAGTTACAGCTCAAACAAAGTTGTATAGCTTCTCTTTATGCAAGTTATTTTCTTTCAGTAAATGTTTTAAGATTTTCTGCAAGTAGCAAGATTATTATAATCTGGCAGATTGAATAACTTATTGCGTGAACGCCTCCACATTATATTGCGATATTGTTTGTTTTCCTTAGGCTTGAAATGATCTTTGTATAATATACATGTCGAGTTTTCCTAACTTGGGCTTACATTATAGCTATAAGTTATAATATTTTTAATACATTGTAATCGTAGTGTTAAATCTGCTGGAAAACTTAATAAATAAAAAAAAATCAACAGTGAAATCTATACTATCATCGTGGCCTATATGACAGGAGTTGAGAAGGTCGATTCGATGACAATGTACGTAACATTTAGCGGCCCGTGGCGAGCAGAACACAACCGCCTCGTATCTACCGCCTGACAAGGGGACTCTATTAAATATTTATTAACAACTCACACAAAAGGGCAGGTGTTTGATTGTCTACTTACCACTGACCATGTCCACTGGGGGTAGTGACGGTGCTTTATAATTCAAGACGTTTATTTTTAATTGTGTGGTGTTCGGTAGCTGTGTTGCGGTTTGTATAGGCAATAGCAGTGGCGTGCCTAGTGTTTTGAAAAATGAGCACCTATAAAGAAAATCAATATCTAAAAATAAAAAACCACAATCCGTACCGGAATTCGAACCAGGGCCTCGAAAGCTATATTCATACCGCGCATACAATACAACTATGCCATGGAAGCGTTTAGTTACTTTGTAAAAATTAGATACGAATTCAAAAACGATTTTGGGCCATTGCAACTTCTAAAAAGTTTTCGTCCTAAAGATAAACTAAGTAGGTACTTATTATACCTGTATCGTCTAATTCAAGAAGAAGTAAAAATACTACAATAATAATTAAATAATTTTACCAGATTGTACCTACCTATTCCAAACACATGTTTCGTTCGAAAAAAATATGCAAGACTAACAATACAACTTGATACATAGTCGTATTTTACGTATTAGAGCTTCCAATAAGACAATTAATTATTGGTTTTGTATACTCATCTAAATACCTTTTATGTTTCTTCAAATACATTTCGTGCCTTTCGCAAACTCGTTGAAAGTTGTTGTTTTCCATCATAACCTAACAAATTTACCTTATTCTTGCCGATCAAACCTTTCATACACTACAAACTATTACGTGGAATAATTTCACTCATATTTTAAAATCTCAAAAACCATGTAATAAACACAAATACGTCAAAATGTATCATTCACACTCATTTATCAAAATCACAACAAATAACTGGTGTTGCCAGGTCCGCGTCAAAATTATACCGTGAAATTAATGCTGAAAATGTGACGAAAACTTATTGATAAATAAAATTATAGTGTATCACCTTAAAAATTATGAATAGATATGTAATTATAATCATATTATTACTAAAATCCTTACATAGTCATGATAAAAAAAAAATACGCATTTACATTAGGAATATAATGCAGAATAAAAGAAACCATATTAGAGGTAACTCTTTCAATTGGCAACCCGAGGCATTAAGCCTGGATTAATTTCCAGTACTGATTGCTATAGAAACTTACTATAGCTATACATTTGTGGTAGCAGTTGGTGCGTATTCTATCCATAAGTATGAATGAGGCAGAAATATAGCGGCAAAAAGCTAGGTAAAACCCAACGAGAGAGAGTGATGAGTATATTTTGTTCGCACTTAGCTGTTTTGTATTAATAATATTAAATGCGTGTACGGCGCGGGTGTGGTGGTGTGTGTGTGGGTATATTGGTGTGTTCATAGGTGCGCTCGAGGCGAACTGGTTCAGCGAACCGTAGGCGGGAATTTTAAGATTGTAAAGAAAATTATTTCGAAGAGTTTTGACCGTAAAATGTTGGTTATTTTTTCACATTTGGTTTTAAGTACTTAGGTAAATTATTTTAGGGCAAGCCGGGCTTTTCGGCTTCTATGGAAGGAACGCCACTGTGCAATAGGGAGGCACTATGTTATTAGAACAACATATTGTTCAATATCCAACATCTGGATCTGTTCATAGGTTATACTGAACAATTCGCTGAAAAACTTACTTGTGTCCCGAGTTTCAACTATAAAAATTAGTTTCAATCGTATTAGAACGAAGATAAAATATGCAAAGAGGTGGATGTCCATAGCCTTTAGTTGTACGTCGTAAACTGACCCTGCCAGTTTGTATGTAAATGTGTCGGATCCCCAAAATTTCCATAACTGCTAAGTAAATTAGCGCAGCAGGTGACTCAGCGGACGTGCCGCCGTGCGGTGTGTCCAAGAATTTTATACCCAAAAATTTTTTTTTTTTTTTTTTTTTTATAGATAATATTATAAACTTCTTGGGTGTGTCAGTTGCCAGACTTAATACAAGCACATTTCTTATCTATGGAATCGCTTTGTCGGGTACTGTGAAGCTAATTTTCACTATGGTTTGATTCAAAACTTTTATGAATTGTATTCTATGTTATGCAGTCATTTCAAATAAGGGTCTTTCTTTATTAATCACGCGTTTTTTATCACCAAGTAAAATGAGAACATAATTTTAATGTAAGGAAAAATAGAGTTGAAATAAACTTGATATTAACGTCTGATGGCTCATGGCATCGAAACGAGTTGCGGGCGGGATATTAATTAGGAAGATCTGTTTGGTTTTTTTTTTTTTTCGTATGGCCATCTTCGGCTCATTAGGGACGGCTGCGGGCTTCCTCCGACTCACGTCTAAGTTGTCGTCCGCAACCGCCCCTGCGCGTACCGCTGTTGCGGTCCTTTTCCTGTTGCGGGGGCTCAGAAGCCCCCGAAACACCGTACCGTGTCCGCCTTTTGGTGTCCGAGGCAGCGTGAGACACGCTGCCTCAGACATGTCCATCACGGGGGTCACAGAAGTTGGCTAGACTAATGGGTGGGCGGCACGTCCCGCCCACCCGTGACCCCCGGAGGCCCCTATTAGTCGCCTTTTACGACAGGCAGGGGATACCGTGGTGGAATTCTCCAAACGCCGCCAATCCACAGGGCGGAGATCTGTTTGTTGCAGCCAAGACGGCAGACTTACCTCAGGACTACAGTTTTAAACTGTTCTGGTATTAGTGCTATGATCTAAATTGACAGCTGCACCTCGACGGCGGGCCGCCGAGTAGCCTGAGCCGCAATGTTACACGTACTCTACCATGGAATGTCATTGTATGAGCATGATCGATGAATAAATTAGTGAAGTGTACGATGTAAAGAATTATAATTGAATTTTCGTGATCTTCATCGATGCACTATGATTAATATTTATTTAGCGTTAACCATATTTAGTAACTCGTTGTGCAGCCTAGCATCTGATGTCTAAGGTATGTGATAAAAGGAAATTACTATTCATTATAGGTGTGTGTATCGCTTACTATTAGCGAGCTTATGAGTTGTGTGTTATGCCGTATTTAGAAAATATACCAACTTATAAATAAACAATTATCACTCTTTAAAATTAAAACATCGTAATCAGCTATTTATTATACGGCATACAATAGAGATAATAGTAGTATAATATACACTCTTATTAGCCCGTAATCCTACTTAATATTATAAACGCGAAAGTTTGTAAGAATGTATTGAATGGATATTTGTTAGTCTTTCACGCAAAAATTACTGTACTGATGAAATTTGGCACACGGGTAGATTATATTCTGGATTAACACATAGGCTACTTTTTATCCCGGGACAAAATTTACCTGGGACTTTTATCCCGGGAAAACTCATTCACGCGGGCGGCCCCGCGGGCAAAAGCTAGTGTCCAAATATTTTAGAAAACAAGTAGAAGGAAAGTTGTTCCTGTAGAAATAACAGAATTTAAAATGGTTTCTTCATAATTTAATGACTCGTCAATACACAGTAAAGTACTAAGAGGATATAAAACATATAATAATACTAGCCCTGTATTATATACCGCTCACTGCTGAGCACAGGCCTCCTCCACTACTGAGAGGGTTTGAGGCCTTAGTCCACCACGCTGGCCTAGTGCGGGTTGGCAGACTTCACAGACCCGCGATATTCTTATGGAGAATTCTCAGGTATGTAGGTTGCCTCACGATGTGTTCCTTCACCGTAAGAGTGAACGATAATTGATAAACAATACACACGTAACTTCGAAAAGTCAGATGTGTGCCTTGGGTTTCGAACCTCCGGACATTGTCTCGGCAGACCGTTCCATTCCCAACTAGGCTATCGTCCATTTAGAGGATATGCCAGTAGTAAATCGATTGCATTATTAATCGATCATTACGTAGGTACCGGTGGCGCGAGGAGCTTATTACGCAGTTTTTGTGTTAAGGAGCAGCTGTATTTTGGTAATTATAGGAATTGTAGATTGTATTTTTATTTATATGATTTATTCAATTGCATTGTATGATAAACCGTGCGTCAAAGCCATAAAAGGCGTAGGAAATTTATATTTGTATAACATCCACATTTATGTTAGTAACTATTTAAAAGGTAGTGAACCATTTATCAACCACAAATTACCAAGCACAGAAATCCAAATCAGTATGCTAAACATAATCACAATTGAAAAGTGTGTAGATATTTTTACATTTATTATTACAACTGAAAAATTGTTAAAAGTTAAAACATTAATTACAATCAAAATCACAGACAAAAATGTAATAGCACAAACATGCCATGCAGAAGTTTCCAATAGTTGTTGAACGCGTTTGGTTTGAAAGACATAACAATAGTCGTCGGAGCCGCGCTTTCTTACACCTTACAGAGAGTACACAACAATGGGACAAATTTGGAGACCACGTGGACACGCGGCGCCGCCTAATGATCAGAAACTGTTGCCTCGTCATAACATTTTCACTGAACGCATATATTTCATATTGCGTTTGGTTGTTTTAAAACCTTATTTCATAGATTTCAACTATCATTTTTAGTCAGAGACGCAACTAGTGCACCCACTTTTCGCCAATATTCCGTCCCATGATGTGATAGGTGGCGAGCCTATCGCTATATCGGGCACAAATTCTAGTCTCTGGTGGGCTGATACTGATTAGAAAAACCCAATATCATTTTGCTCGACCCAGGGATCGAACCGAGACCTCAGCATTGCAGTTGTACTGTAAGTCAACTACGCCATCAAGGCGGTCATATTGAATCGCTTCATTATATAATGAAGTGAGTACCTGTTTATTGAATTTGATGGTTTATTAATTTTCAATGCATAGCATGACGAGACGAAGATGCCGTTCGCCGGATGGTAAGCGATACGACCCATAAACAGTGGCAACAACATCAAGCACCTTGAGTTACAAGGTACTGTATGGAATTCCACAGCGCTCGTCATCCTGAGACACAAGATGTTATGTCTCGTTATGTCCAGTCAGTTGTTACACTGGCTACAATTTCTTTACAAACCGAAATACAATAGTACATGCTCACTGCTGCTTGGCGGTAGAAATAGACATTGCGGTGGTACCTACTCAGACGAACTCTTATATGTGTGAGACCTAACACCAGTAAAAACAGGTTAATAGACAGTTCTTTCGAAGATATTATTCTACAAACTCTAGATACAAGGAAAAGTGCCGAAATAGATGTGGAAAAGTGCCAAAACTATTGATATAAAGAGTATGTTAACATGTAATAGTGATAAGAGAGCGGCCGGACGCAGAGCTGCGGGCGGCGGCGCGGCGGCGGTGGCGGCGGCGGCGGTGGCGGTGCGCAGCGATGGTGACATTAACCCAGTTGTGAGGCGCGAGTTTCTTTTATGGGGAGATTAATGGACGTCTTTATCAAGCATCGGCGCGGGTAACTGCCTTTATATAGTTTTTATGGAGCTCGGTGGCGAGATATAAAGTTAGAAACAAAAACAACGGACCGCGCCACCCTCGAACCGCCTCGCGCCACCCTGCACCGCTCCACTACGCCGAAACTATGGTTGCTAACTTTTTGCACAAAAAACAACCTATTAAGGTTAAACAAAATAAATAGTTTTTAGAGTACCTAAACAGCATTGTATTTTTATTACATTTAAAATAAAATAAAAATTCTCGGTCAGTCCTTCTCAAACTTTCTGTTTGGCATAATAATATAACGAAACGTTGGAAAGTATTCTACAAATATGTTGATACCAGAGACCAATATTCACTTCTCAATACTTATAGTTATATTAGCCGCACAGCCAGCGAGAAGGCGGATATTGAGTACCCCTAAGTTACTTTTAGCTGATACACACTTACCCTATAAAGTGATTATTAAGTGTTCTTAAGATATAGTTGACAGCCCTAGTGGAGACGCGCACAACACTCCCAGACTGTAGAAAGACCAATTAACAGGCACTACTCTGCTAAACAAATTGAATTCGTCATCGCCGTCGCTGATCTTTGTCTTTTTATCGCTTGTCTAAGTACGAAGGCTGGGATATTATTGTTATTTCTAGGATGTGAATATTCGTTAGCAAATGGAATATAATGGTAAATACAGTATTATTATAAAAAAATCACGGTATTATCTATTATAGTTTGATGTTCCGTCAAGAAAATATTGTGCATTTGTGAATTATAAGGGATCAATCTTTTTCTATATTCTGGATCAAAAGTCATCTTACTTATACTGACTTCTGATTGATATAACCGTGGTGATGGTAACTCGCTGACTTGCACTGAATCAGCGCGGTGACTTATTGGTCCGAACTCCTTCAAAACGAAGGATGCCTTACGTAGGGACGTAACGGGGTTCTTGATTTTTTTAAGTTATCACTGCGTTTGAACGTTACGTCTCAGTATTAGAACGCGACTAGGTACAATGTATGAAACTTTTTTTACAAACGCGCAGCGCAAATTGGCTTGATTCAAGCGTCGGCCGGTGTGGTGTGCGCCGCGCGAAGAACGCGACGTGAGGACGCTGCGACGTTTGACACTCTTTATTCCGCTTAAACAGGCACACGGTTTTATTTATTTAGAGCCTTTTGAGCCGCGCGAACGAGGCTGTACATACTTTTGAGCCGGTGATACTTTTTTATTCAGTGGTAGTTAAATTTGTCTTTTAAATTTTATTTGAAACAGTTTGTGAATATACGAGACATTTTTAATGAGCGAGCGTGCGATTTGGAACTAGCCTTTTGTGAATTTTGTATGCGCAGTATATTTACTGTAATTAAACACGAGGCGCGGTCGTAAGTCAGGAGACACGGCGCGCGGCCGCGAGCGGCAGTACAGCGGCGCAGGTCCAAAACCGGGCCTAAATTCTGTGCTTGAATTGCTGAGATTTCAGAATAAGCTATGATAAATTGCATCCGGGGTTTCACTCATTATAATCATAGAGATAACTCCGTTCCTTAAAGATATATAACTATCAGATGTGTTTATTAGACTGAAATTGAACTAAGATTGAACTAAGATTCACAGAATACGTGGAATAAAATATTACAGAATAAAGCCATTGAACATTACACATTATTTGGTTGTGGTCTTTAAAAGAGCCGATTGATTTCATTAATTTAGTTGCCATCAAATAAGGATCAAAATTGTGTAGCTGGTGGTAGGATATACAGCGTGGTAATTTGAACGACGGGCGTGTTTCATCATATGATAAAACGTGATTTCACGTACCTAATAAAAATATTAATTTGAAAAATAATCACGCATTGCCGAGAAAGCCCTGACAAATTTGTTATGAAATAAATCCCAACATATGGACACCTTGGTGTATTTAAAAAATGGAATCATACCTATTTATAATAATTTCACATTTACATTAATTTAGCTATCTACACATAATCCATACTACTTACCTAAACTAATCTTAAAAATGTTCAAAATGAGCATCATCACGCAAAATACATAATTCTGCACGCTTTTGCATATTATTTTTTACGCGGCGTAAACAAAACCATCACTCGTCATTTTATCAAAAGCGGTTGTTATACGCACTTTTAGTTCTTCTCTATTTGAGTACTCTGTAGCGTACACTAGTCTTTTCACTTCACCCTACAAATAAAAGTCCAGAGGAGTGAGATCTGGGGAGCGCGCCGGCCATGGCACTGGCCCTCCGCGACCTATCCAGCTATCACTAAAATTAGTATTTAGATACTCACGTACTCGCACCTGATAATGCGCGGGCGCTCCATCGTGCTGGTAAAATACGTTCGTGAGATCACTCAACGGCACATCTTCCAACATATCCTTTACCACACTATTCAAAATGTTTAGGTATGATGAACCATCCAGTGTTCCTTCAATAAAATACGGGCCTAACAAACAATTGTTCAGTATGCCAGCCCACACATTCACACTAAACCTATGTTGAAAAGCGTCCTGTCGCGTGATATGGGGATTTTCGAAACTCCACCAATGTTCATTGTACACATTAAAAATTCCCATTTTTGTAAATGTTGCTTCGTCGGTGAACAAAATGTTTTTATCCAAATTTGATAAAAACCAACGGCAGAAATTCACCCGTGGTCCGTGGTCGTTGACCCCTAGTTCTTGTACAGGGCGAAAGTGATATGGATGCTTGCCTTCTTCGTGCAGTAACTTCCATACAGTGACGTGAGAGACATCAAATCTTCGCGCAGCATTCTGAGTACTTTCCTGCGGGTTGTGTTCAAAGTACTCTAAAATGGCCTCCTGCAGTTGAACCGCGACTGGCTGTCTTCCACGTCCTTGGGCATACAACGGCACAGTGAACTGTCCGTATGTGCGTAGTCGTTGGTTGACACCTAACATCAAACTGTATGATGGAATTTGGCGATTAGGGAACATTTCTCGATACAATCTTATTGCGGCTCTCACATTATCATTGGCTCATACGTAGGTACGCACCATATCCCAGTATTCTTCGTTGGAATATTATGATAAGACATTATCACTTCGGTACTGTAAACTTAACGCGAAACGAAGAAAATAAGTACGCGAAAATCGCGGCGTAATTTTTGTCACGAGTGCAACCCGGAAATAAATCGATGCGAAAATGTCGGCGCTCACGCATAGACAAATTAGGCAGCGGGACGCGGGTGGCCGAGCGAGGACGATCGGCGGGCGAGTGCGGGGAAGGGGTAGTACTGATAACTGACTCCTGTCGGCATTATCAAAGAGGCGGGCAGCAGGATCGCCACGTAATCAGATGGCGCGTAGCAACCCTTTCGTATTTTTGTGGATTTGTTTCATAATATTGGTCAAAAATTAAGGTACCATTTTTATTACATATTTGGAATGAGAATCGACTGCAGATTCACCTCCTTCAATACGTCCGTCGTTCAAATTAACTTACGGTATTTTGTATCCGTCCGGATAGCGATCATCGTACATAAGGTAGTGTTGTGTAGAGGCCCACGTAAGTGTGTCGGAATCAGCCTCTGCACATTTGCCTACAAACAGACCAGTATAATGGGATAGTTTCCTATGCTTGATTTTGTAAATTATTTTATACTAGCTTTTGCCCACGGCTTCGCCCGCGTTATTAAGTTTTTCCGGGCTAAAAGTACATAAAAACCTTCCCGTTGAATCACTCTATGACTATGACGGTGATACAACTCTTAACAAATAATGCATTAATTTCGACCAAATTTGATTACCATAAAAACGGTTCTAGTGAGTTAATCTTAAAAGATAGACATATACTGTCGCGGACATTTTTTTAGATCATTTCAAGAGGAATAATTCTTTCATTCATATATTTTTGGTATCTTGAACCGTTTTCGCAGTGCACGCAATGGAAGCCCTCAAGGATGAATAGTTTTCCCCGTTTTCTTTCACATTTTCCATTATTTCTTCGCTCCTAATAGTTGCATCGTGATGCTATATAGCCTATAGCCTTCCTCGATAAATGGGCTATTCAACACAAAAAGAATTTTTCAATTCGAACCAGTAGTTCCTGAGATTAGCGCATTCAAACAAACAAACTCTTCAGCTTTATAATATTAGTATAGATGTAACAGAAAATAATACGAAAAAGAAATTCTTCTGTGAAATCAGCACCAAAATTGATCGAAAAATAAAGCAGTTATTAATATTTCAAATATTATTGTGGGCAAAAGTGAGGACGTAGAGGGGATATCACGACATCTCGTTCGCACGCACGTCGCGTTATGGCCGGCCACTCTCGGTGACGTCATATAGTAATATTACTGCTATTTGTAAATACCCCTTCCACCAAACTTCCAAGGTTTATAACTTATTAATTACACACTCACGCCTTTTATCTCTGAAGTAGCAGGCAGAGGCGCAGTTAGTGCACTCACTTTTCGCCGTGCGTATTCCGTCCTATGATGTGATAGGGGGCAAGCCTGTCGCCATATTGGGAACAAATTTCAGACTCCGGGATGATACTGAATTTAAAAACCCAATATCGTTTTACCAGACCCGGGAATCAAACCCAAGACCTCAGCATTGCAATCATACCATAATACAACTACACCACCGAGACAGTCTCTACCGAATTTACCAATTATTGCCCCAATTTCGAAAATGATTTTTCCGTTAGATTTTGAATGGCATACATCCTACTAATATACTATAAAGGCGAAAGTTTGGAAGTATGTATGGATGTCTAGATGTTTGTTACTCTTTCACGCAAAAACTACTGAATGGATTTCAATGAAATTTGGCGCACGGGTAGATGATTTATTTCTGGATTAACATATAGGCTACATTTTATCCCGGAAAACAAAAAGCGGGAGGTGCCGCGTGCAAGATTTAGTTGTTCATAAATGAGTCAACCACACTAGTGTGTCAACAGGCGAGGGGTTATCATCTCTCGTCAGTCGAAATTCTATCTGGACGTTACTGCACTTACCATCAAGTCCAGTAGAATCACATATTAAAAGAAAGTGTTCATACTTTGCATGATATAATCCTAAAGCTATCAACATATTGTGTTGTATATAAAAAAAGGAACATAAACTCTCGCAAACATTGGCAAGTAAAAATATTTGAGTTTTGACGTCGGCATTACAAGTGCCGAGTCCCGATGAATAGGCGGCTGTTCCGCCGATCACACTCTATCAATTACTGCGTGCCCTGTTTCATACTGAAATTAAAGGGGGGAGTTCTTTTCATCCACATGTGCCGACGTGTTATTGTACTTTAATATAAAACGCAACCCTTCGCGGGGAGGCTCCGCTCGGCTATAACTATGATGAATTCATCCGTTTCTCCCTATCCCCTATTTCCGATTGGTAACGTTGGCAGGTTTGATGCGAGGGAGGCTGGGGCGGATAGGGGCCGTAATTAAACCTCGTGTCAAATGGAATTCTAATAGATTCACATTACTGGTATTCTAATCGCGTGTCAATATCAATTTCTTCCTCCCGCTCGGTGACTGTGTCTGCCATTCTCTAATTGATTGATTGATATACTACGCTTTTGAGACCTAATTATGAATTTCATTGTGTTGTTTGTTTCTGTTTCGTTTGGCCATCTGGCGTAGTCTTTTTTTATATTTCTCCTGCATGTGTATCTGCCTCATTTGACATTAACAAAATTGTCCTAAAGGACAGAGCCAGACAGGAAAAAAAATGAAGTACAGTGGCTTCCGATACTTCTTTTTTAACCTTTATTCCATTAGTATTTAAATTACGTACAGATAAAAATGAACTATACTGCATGTAAACAAAGTTCTTAATTAAATTTTAAGGAATTAGGGTAAATACCGGTCTGCCGAGACAGTGTCCGGAGGTTCGAAACCCAAGGCACACACCTCTGACTTTTCGAAGTTATGTGTGTATTGTTTATCAATTATCGTTCGCTTTAACGGTGAAGGAAACATCGTGAGGAAACTTGCATACCTAAGAAGTCTTTTATAAGAATTTAGAAAGTATGTGAAGTCTACCAACCCGCACTAGGCCAGCGTGGTGGACTAAGGCCTAAACCCCCTCAGTAGAGGAGGCCCGTGCTCAGCAGTGGGCAGTATAATAATACAGGGCTGGTATTATTATTACTATATTATAATCCTCCTAGCCAGTTTCGGCCACGGCGCTAATCTCAACGGAGATCAGCCAGGTACGCAGGAGATATTATAGTGCACAAGTGTGTGCGCAATACACAGGTGCACTCGCTATTCCTTCACTCTCATAGTCCGGTGAGACGGCAATCCGACATGACCGGAGAGAGATCAGGCGCAGGACCAACGGCTTTACGTGCTTTCCGAGGCACGGGGGTATCACACCGCCAACTTCCTGACTCCGAGCTGCGACTGAGTAAATTTTAAGATGGAAAAACCCAGTCACAATGTTTTTGGCTCGACCCGGGAATCGAACCCAGGACCACAGCGCGCAATTCGTACTCGTAATGCGTACGCAATACAACTACGCCACCGAGGCAGTGAAAATTATATATATATTATTATAGGGTAAATACAGCAAATAAAATTCCACGCGGGCTGACACTAGTCTAAGCTTTTACAAGTGACGAGTCAGGGAACCCGTTCCACTCTTTGACTAAAGCCCGCGGGACATTTTTGCAGTTGTCGTCCACGCCGGTGTGTGCCTCCCACTCCCACAGCAATTGCTTCTTCATTATCGACGGCGCACTTGCGATTGCCTGGTCGTGTGGTTATTGGCGGTGGCAGTAACTTACTATCAGACATTACACTTAATCGTTCGCTTATGACCAGCTATAAAAATACAAACCGCTTGCCGAGTGTCATTTCCTCACCCGCCGGAGACTATCGGTCGCGTAATCCAAACCGTTGAACTGCGGTGACTGTATAAAATCAATAAACTTGCGACGCGGCGCGAGCTTCCACCACAATAGGCATTATTCGCACTTTAATTGAAAACGCGACTAAAAATTGTCGGCGTCGTCAGTGTACGGGTCACCGCACATTAGTTTGATTCATTTTAGCATCGTAAGCAAATATCACTTAGCATTATACAAAATATATTATGTCAATTCAGTTGCAATTAAAGCGCTCACCATAACGGTTGTTTTATCAATTATAAATCGTTCCTTTATCATTATCATATATCATAGGAATATTATGTATGTGCACGTACAGCACGCCACATAATTATTTTGGTCCTTCGAGATTTTGACCCAGCGCGCGGTTAGTCAAAATCAAGACCTCGCGTTAATTTCCTCAAAGTTTTCGAGCTACGAGTGAACTATATCAAGAGACTGTTATAATTTTGGAAGACTGAAGTCTTCGTAGCAGTCATAAGCAGGAACACACTGAAGCAGCAGTCGCCGCGTCGGTAAAGTACGCGTCCTGGAACTTCGGCAGTATCAGCGGAAAAACAAGTAAGACTGTTCCTTTTACTTTTGTTCCTAATATCAATTTCATAATTTGGATACAAAATGGAGAAGCTGATTGCGCGACAAGCTGATCTCTTCGAAAATATCAATAAAATTAAAATTAACTTCAGCAAGGATAGTGATTTTAGAAAAACTCCAGAATACTTAGAGCAAAGATTAAGTAAGCTGGAAAGTCTATGGGCTGAATTTCACGAAAATAATAACGCTTTGGGTGAATACAAAGTCATTGCCAGTAGAGAAGAATATTTTTCTAAAAATATCTTCGAATCTGCCATGAACATTTACCACGCTACACGTAATATGATTTTAACATATGCCAAAGAACATGAGAAACAGCGACAAATACTGGAACCAATTGCCGGTACTTCAAAATCGGACAAAGGTACTGATCCTAGTGGCCAGCTAACAGAATTTTTGTCTACGCAAAGAACGAATTTTAGGGCCCTGCGTAGAACTATCAACAGCATTGATGTAGAAGAATTATCGGAAAAATGGGAGCTAGAAGACGAGCTCCGTAATCTGCAAACGCGTTGGGATGCAATTGATGAACTGCATTTAAAAATTGATAATATTCTTCGAGGCGGAGATTTGAATTATGAAGAAGAATTTAATACGTACGAGTCATCATACAAACGTATTAAGAGAGCGATTAACCAGAAAATGGTATCTATTGCTCATACGCTAGACTCTACCCCGCAATTAGATATACCAATGTTTTCTGGAAATTGTGCTCTTTGGCCTACCTTTTTCGACTTATTTACAGATGCTATACATAACAGCAAGGTACTCAGCAAAGCACAAAAAATGCAGCATCTAAAGGGTAAGGTCAGGGGTGAAGCTTCGCGTCTCATACAACATCTACACATTGCAGCTCAAAATTACGATACGGCGTGGGATATACTCACACACCGGTACAATAATCCCCAAGATTTGTTTAAAAAGCGGATGGAAATGTTCCTTAATCAGCCAAATATTAATAACCGCACATCGATGGAGATAAAACGTCTTCACGATACTAGCTTGGAGACACTACATGCCATCCACAATCTCGGTATCGACACTGTCACACTTTCCGCTAGATCGCGGTCGTAATGAAACTAGAATTTAAATTCACAAGAAGTTTACTACTAAGAACGGAAGGAAATACAGTGTCAGGGTCGGGGATTAAATATGGCCAAACTCGGTTCCAACACGGTTCACCGCACTCTCCTCATGGACTGCGCACGATCCACGCAGGTTGGTTCCGATGACTTGTGCACGAGGAACGCAGGGGACTTCAACAACCACTAGTAGCGCAGTGGTGTCCACCTCCAGAACTTCGGCCCAGCTCCCGAAAGATATTGCTTGTGGAATTTGGAAACTTCTAATTCCAGACTGAGTTCCTATAACATAAGCACAAGTCTAGGTTTTAGCTAAGCACGGACTAAGCAACTAAAAAGTGCGAGTCAAGAAAGAGGTTGGTGATTACAAAAGGCAGAATTCTTATCCCAGGCGGCTGTGGCATTAAGCGACAATAAAACTAAATACAAAACCATATAACTAAATAATACAATTAAAACTAAAAGAAACACAAGGAGCAATGAGTATGCGAATCATACAAACAGCAATGACCGTTACGTTTTAAACGGTTACAATAAGCCGCTGATTTACCATCTTATCAATCTAATGAACTACATTAACACACTTAATGCACTAAATTATTATAAAGAAATGTGCACAACTTACCCAAGGTGGGAATAACTGAATAACAAATGTTTAACAGCCAGGAGAAATGTAACGGGTTCTTAGTACGTAGTAAGTGATAGTACAGTAGCGTCGTCGGGTGCGTTCAACAGCTGACTGCGTGAGCAATCCGGAGACCGGTCTGCCGCGCTAACCGAATCCATCCGAAGATAACCGAAGTACGATCTTGTAGCAATACTTTGTATTATCGCGTCCGCGAGTACGTTTTATATGTTCATTTTAATATTATTATAAAAATAAATGTTGAATTATTAGTTTTAGTAACCTACGTTACATTACCCCTCCTTCTCGAAAAGGATTTAACCTAAGGTAAATCCGATTGATAATGGTAAAATATAAACTAAAGTCGTGTCGCAAACAAAATAAACGTAATATTTTTAATTGCAATTAACAAGTTTTATATCTTTAATGTGCCAAGCTCCAATATCATTTCCAGACATGTCTTGTAAAACATAAACTAATGGAGATCTCTTTGATTTTACAATACATTTTACGAATTTTGGTGCAAGTTTTTTACTGAAATAAGAGTCTTTGTCGCTTTGAAAATAACAACGCTTCCAAACCATATCACCCACATCGAATTCGACCTCTTTGCGTCTTAAGTTATAGCGCTGGGTATTTTTCAAATGACTACGCCAAAGAGCTGCTTGAACATTATCAAATATTGTAGAAAGGTGTCCCAAATTCTGTGCATATGTGTCTCTCGGGCGGAATATTATTTCGGCTATATCATTATCAATATAATGTGACCCGCATGTCACCAACTCTCTCCCATAAACTAAAAATGAAGGTGTGTAGCAGGTAGTTTCATTCACGGAATTGTTAATTGCGAATTGAATCTTGGGTAAATTAGTATCCCACGATCTATGATCATTATCGATAAAGGTTGAAATGGCCGTAATAATAGTCTTGTTATACCTTTCTACGGTGTTAATTTGGGGAGTATATTTAGGAGTATAGTGAATATTGGGGATCTTGTACTTTTTAAACAAATTCTTTAATTCATTACTAATGAATTGAGCACCATTATCTAGTATTACCGTTTGAGGAACACCATGCACCAAAATTACATTGTCTTCAAGAACCTTAGTGACTGCAGCGGCAGTAGCTTGACGAAGTGGGAATATAAGGCAATATTTCGAGAAACAGCAAGTGATTACAAAGATATAAGAGTTTTGCTTTCGAGATTTGGGCAGCGGCCCAACCAAATCAATAGAGATTGTTTGAAACGGCCGCGCACATTCTTTAGGTCGACCCATCTTCCCCAAAGTACCGTGGGTAGGAAGTTTATGGGCTAAGCAGGAGTCACACCCAGATACAAATTTCACTACGTCCGAGTACATTCTTGGCCAGTAAAATCGGAGTGACAGTCTCTTGTGCGTTTTAAAAATGCCGAAATGACCTGCCATCGGATCAGAATGGTTTTCCTGCAGTACTGTCTTACGACGCTCTTTGGGAACTACTTCCTTCCAATCAAATTCTGATGTCAATAGATCTCCACTTGCCATGTATCTATATAAATTTCCGTTTTCTAGGCGATAATTAGGAAAATTAGAAGGTGTATTCTGACATCCATTATAAATGTTTAGGTACCATTCATCTTGAGTCAATGGCTTATAAACTTTATCTATAGCAGCTACTGGATTAATCCTAGATAAACTATCAGGGACAACATTGTCTTTACCTTTGCGATGCTTGATCTCAAAATTAAAAGCAGATAGTCGAACCCCCCACCTAGCAAGACGTCCGGTAGGATTCGTTAACGAAAGGAACCATTTCAATGCCGAATGGTCTGTATATATAGTGAATGTACGGCCATTTTCGAGGTAACAACGCCAATGTTCTAAAGCCACAAGTACAGCCAATGCTTCGCGTTCAGTAACACTATAATTTATCTCTGCACCCGATAAAGTTCTGCTCATGTAAGCAATGGGGTGCTCAATTCCATCGAAGGTTTGAGACAGCATTGCACCAATACCAAAACTACTCGCGTCACAGTGCACTTCAAATGGTTTATCAAAATGAGGGCATACTAGAATCGGAGCATGTACTAAACGTGATTTTAATTCCAAAAAAGCTTTATTAGCTTCTGAAGTCCATTGAAACGGTGGTGCGGTTTTTTTTAGTGGACGTTAATTTATTAAGCGGACCCGCAATAGTGCTAAAATTGGAGATGAAGCGTCTGTACCACGAGGCAGTACCGAGAAACCGCTTCACATCTTTTTTATTATTCGGTGTCGGATAATTAATTATTGCTTGCACCTTTTCCGGGTCTGTACGAAGACCTTCAGCGTCTACAACGTAACCTAGGTATCGTAATTGACTTCTAAAAAAGTTAGATTTCGAGAGGTTAATTGTAAGATTAGCCCTTTTTAAAGCTTCTAAGACACGAGTTAGCAAAGAGACGTGTTCTTCGAAAGTTTGACTCACAATTACAATATCGTCTAAATAAGCAAATACCTTCATTTCATATTCGAGACCAAACAATGTATCTACTAAACGCTGTTGAGTTGCAGGAGCATTAGACAACCCGAATGGGGTGACCTTGAACATCATAGTTCCACGACCGGGTACATAGAAAGCCGTCTTTTCTCTGTGTTCTTCCTTAATTGGTATTTGCCAGAAAGCTTTAGACAAGTCTATGCTGGATAAATACCTAGCGTCCCTTAAATTGTCTAAGATTTCGGATACATACGGCAGACAGTATGCATCCTTCTTAGTTACAGAATTCAGTTTTCTGCTGTCTAAGCAAAAACGTGGCTTACCATCCTTCTTTGCTACAACAATCACTGGAGAAGACCACGGACTCTCACAGCGCTCAATTACATCCATGGCTAACATCTCATCTACTTGTTGTGTAATTATTCGTTGCTTCTCAGGGGACATCCTGTAGTAACGTTGTTTAATTGGTTCCGCATCCCCAGTGTCAATATGATGATGGATTAAATCGGTCCGACCCAAACCCTTACTTTCGAAAGATATCTGCTTAAATTCCTCTACTATGCTATCTGCATGTCGTTTTTGTGCATAATTCAAGTTATCATATGAGTGGAGGAAAATTGGAACCGGATCATTATTCTCAACAATCAAATTAGGGCTTACATCAAGACACGAAACAGTAGCTAGTGAATTAGGTAAAATTTTAAATTTTTTCCAAAAATCTATACCCAAAATAAGCGCAGTATCAACTTCCGGTATAACGTACGTTTTAATAATATGAGATTTGTCATTAAAGGTAAGAGGTAAAAGCATATAGCCAAGGGAAATTAGTTTTTGGCCACCAGCAGCAGTTACAGTAATAGTTTCGTCTGTATGTAAAGTTAATCCGGATTTAAGTATATCATAATGTATATTTCTACCAAGAATACTTACTGCTGACCCAGAATCCAACAAACCGTATAATCTATAATTATTAATGTTGCCAATATTAACTTCTACATACGGTCGAGGATCGTTACTCGGCTTAGAGTTGAAAATTGTAGCCACATTATAGGACTTAAAGAAATTTTTAATAGTAAGCAACCAATTCTGCCAATCCGAGCTATCAAAAAAAATCGGTGCTTTCTTGCTACAATTTTCAGAAGTCAGTTTTTTGGATTAGTTCTACTATTTTTATCTGGATTACAAGCCGGACAATCAGGGGTACGGACGTCATTCATACCACATTTAAAACAGAATACAATGCGTTCAGCCGTGCACTCTTTCATTGTGTGTGTATCAGAACGACACCTCATACAATATGGTTTTGATCCTGATATTGCATGCACATTATTGACAGTTGCCGAAGTTGGTGGCTTATTACTAAACTTATTAATATGTTGATACACGGTATTAGAAAAATTTTTACTAAACGGTTTGTTTTCTTTTGTTCCCTGGTACCCAAATTCAGGAGCTAAAGTCTTTGAAGTTATGCTAGGCGGTTCTTTAAAATGCTCAGATCTGGCTTTAAATTGTTCATAACTGCTACATAGTGTACGCAGTTGCTCAATTGAAGTTATAGAGGGGCTGTTAGTTAAAATGTTTGAATAACACGGACGTATGTTGTGCAGAAGAATATCAATTTGTTCAGTTTCGTTAAGTTTTTTATCTAACCTACTAAACATGCCTTTCATTATAGAAAGGTATATAATAATATTTTCAGACTCGCCTTGAGTGCGGCTACGTATCTCACTGACCATGCGATAATCGTAGTCAACAACATCGAAATCAGTTTTAAGTCGATTAAGTAAATCTTGCCAATTCCCCACTTCGTCCCTAATACTACGAAACCAATGAAGAGCACCGTTCGTGAATAAATCATAGGCTATTGATAACATTTTGTCATCGGATAAATTTTTTACTAATTTAAATTCATTAATTTTTTGAATGAACGAGCGAACGCACGATTTACCGTCATATTTTAATTTACCCAAATCAGACGACAAGCCTCTATCACAAGTGACATTAACATTTAAAGGTTCTAAAGCGCTACTAGATTTAAAAGTATCTTCGCAAGCAGTACCAGAGAATTCACCTATAGTAGATGTTTTATTACAACACTTTGTAAACTGATCGTAATATTCACTATACTTCTTTTTTAATGTTTTTAACTGTTCCATGTCCCCAGGGCTAGCTGGTTGTACCACCCTTCGTAATCTATGATGCAGGTGATGTAATAATGAGCGTGTCCGACTAATTAAGTTTTCCTCCAAAGTAGTTTTTAATGAAATTATATTATTACATATTTTATTAAGACATTCCTCAATTTCTTTAACATCCTCTTCAAAATTTAAAGTAGATTCTAAAATATCTTCAGATGGATAGATTTGTGTCAATTTACAGACTTGACGTCTTAATTCTAAAACTGTATTCGCGGGCACTCCTCCCCTAATGTTGACTTCATATTGGAGTTCGGACTTTTGTAGAAGCAAATATTTTATTGGAAATGACATTCTAAACGAGATAAAAAAAAAACAGGTAAATTGTGCACACCGTAGCTATATCCTAATGATATGATCTTACAAAAAAACAAATCAATATGCAAAATAAAGTGTCGAAACTATTTATTACACTTGTCATATAATAGTGTAATATTGATTTATATAATAATTACCAATAATACAAAACTAATTACGTCACTAAATACGATTTACACAATTATAATATTTTATTTAGCAAATCCAACTGTCTTATAGAGTGGACTGTGGAATAAAAAAAAAAAATACGCAAGAAATAGTTTTCACGCACACAAACCAACACCGGAATAAAAAACTGCTAGAACCTGAATTTGACCATAAACCGTTACTTGGGCGCCATATTGTCACACTTTCCGCTAGATCGCGGTCGTAATGAAACTAGAATTTAAATTCACAAGAAGTTTACTACTAAGAACGGAAGGAAATACAGTGTCAGGGTCGGGGATTAAATATGGCCAAACTCGGTTCCAACACGGTTCACCGCACTCTCCTCATGGACTGCGCACGATCCACGCAGGTTGGTTCCGATGACTTGTGCACGAGGAACGCAGGGGACTTCAACAACCACTAGTAGCGCAGTGGTGTCCACCTCCAGAACTTCGGCCCAGCTCCCGAAAGATATTGCTTGTGGAATTTGGAAACTTCTAATTCCAGACTGAGTTCCTATAACATAAGCACAAGTCTAGGTTTTAGCTAAGCACGGACTAAGCAACTAAAAAGTGCGAGTCAAGAAAGAGGTTGGTGATTACAAAAGGCAGAATTCTTATCCCAGGCGGCTGTGGCATTAAGCGACAATAAAACTAAATACAAAACCATATAACTAAATAATACAATTAAAACTAAAAGAAACACAAGGAGCAATGAGTATGCGAATCATACAAACAGCAATGACCGTTACGTTTTAAACGGTTACAATAAGCCGCTGATTTACCATCTTATCAATCTAATGAACTACATTAACACACTTAATGCACTAAATTATTATAAAGAAATGTGCACAACTTACCCAAGGTGGGAATAACTGAATAACAAATGTTTAACAGCCAGGAGAAATGTAACGGGTTCTTAGTACGTAGTAAGTGATAGTACAGTAGCGTCGTCGGGTGCGTTCAACAGCTGACTGCGTGAGCAATCCGGAGACCGGTCTGCCGCGCTAACCGAATCCATCCGAAGATAACCGAAGTACGATCTTGTAGCAATACTTTGTATTATCGCGTCCGCGAGTACGTTTTATATGTTCATTTTAATATTATTATAAAAATAAATGTTGAATTATTAGTTTTAGTAACCTACGTTACAACACAACTACATGGGATCCAATAATTGTACATTTAATGGCAAAAAAGCTGGATGCTCAGACATACTCAGATTACATGGAATCACGAAAACATCCACGTGACTTACCATCACTCGATGAATTTATGAACTTTTTAGAAAATAAATTTGCATCGCTTGAACCAATACGTAAACGCGAGCCTGTCTCACAGCAATCAAAATTATTGGAGACCCAAAAAAGGCCAATATATCAACATAATAGGGCATTAACTTCATACAAACCCAACTACAAATATAATAAATATCAACAAAGAGTATCCTTTTGTGCCCACTCAATAACTTAATTTATGACATACCACCAAAAGTTCCCTTCTGTGACGTAAAAATAAACAGTGATATATCGGAGTCGACTTGTGAATCAGTACAGACAGATTGTTACGACAAGTGGATAATATTGCACATGCCGAACTCATGGTTATTTAGCTGTTGTAAGGAATGTTTAATTCGCGTACTTTGTGGATCAACTGGCATGAAAATGCAAACGATAACTGGCAATGGCATAATCACTATTAGTCAAGGATGCACCCTAAAGAGCGGGAATGTTAACATTTACGCCCATAATCAATACATAAGTAAAATGACCATCAAGCAACACATAGATGTACCCGAAATATCAGCCCTGAACCGATTACTGAATGTTACTTCCTTGTCTAAACCCCCTCAAATAGAAGATCATGAAAGACGGTTTAGAGAAATGAAAAATCAATTGAATTTATTAAAGGAACAGTCTCAACAAGGATCGATTACCTTACACGATGTACATCATTACACCGTTTTATATATCATCGTTACTACCATTGTCGTCGCGGGAGGAATCTTTACGTGCGTGAAGCTGAGGAGCAAGTGTGGCAGGCCGGCCGCAACAGCCGCCGCCACGCAGCCCCACAACAACAACAGCAACGCTGATAGTGAACGTAGTGAAGTGCATGTGTCGGAAATACCGCGGTCACACAGTGTGTTGAGTGTAAATAAGAGCACTTCGCCTATGGTACCAGTGCGTTTTCAGATACCTGGCGACAGTGACGAACATCATGTACAATAATAACTAGCTCTAAGAAACAAATTGTTATCACCTTGTTAATCATAATCATTCAAAATAGAATTTATATCATGTAGCTTAAAATTATTAGTTACATCTATGTTTTCCTATAATTTCCTTTTTGTGGCCAAGATGTACGGGTCACCGCACATTAGTTTGATTCATTTTAGCATCGTAAGCAAATATCACTTAGCATTATACAAAATATATTATGTCAATTCAGTTGCAATTAAAGCGCTCACCATAACGGTTGTTTTATCAATTATAAATCGTTCCTTTATCATTATCATATATCATAGGAATATTATGTATGTGCACGTACAGCACGCCACAGTCAGACAAGTGTACATCTTGCGATATTATAATGCATAATTGACTAGAGGCGAAAACACATTTAAGCAAGTCTGTTCTTTTAGAAACATATATTCACTAACTAGATTACTGCCCACTGGTTGAGTGGACCCGCGCTCAGTATATGAATCATTAGGATCTAGGTTTGATTCCTAGATGAAATTTTTTGAACTTTCATAAGCACCAAGGTTATTTTTGCACGAGTTGGAACTTCACAAAACTCCTCAAAGATACAGGCGTAAGTTTATTATTAAAGTTGAAGTGAGTGAGAACAGTGAGCGCGTGAGCCGACACGTACTGGAGTGTCAGCGACGGGAGTACGCAATTTCTTTTATTTATGAAATCCTAAAAAAATTATAAACACTGGAGCGGATGGCGCTCGCAGCGTGTAACGAGTTTCATCGTTTTTTCAAGAGGCGACAAATAAAATATATGCGTAGACCATTTGAATAAATAGATATGGCGTTAGAGCGGCGTAGGGTGCTGAGTTGGAGGGGGATCGGGGCGAGGGGCTGGTGTATGGTGAGAGCGTGCGAAATGGAACAATACTGAGCGCACTAAATCGCGTACGTGAGTACTGCACGAGAGCGGCGGGGAGCTTGCGCCGACGATGCCGCGTTAAGCCTCTCAAACTTTTATACAATGGCCTTTATAAAATAATAATAATACCAGCCCTGTATTATATACTGTCCCACTGCTGGGCACGGGCCTCCTCTACAACTGAGAGGGTTTAGGTCTTAGTCCACCACGCTGGCCTAGTGCTTATAAAGAACTTCTTAGGTATGCAGGTTTCCTCACGATGTTTTCCTTCACCGTTGAAGCGAAGGATAATTGATAAACAATACACACGTAACTTTGAAAAGTTAACTTAATTACCGCACAGTTATGACAAAGTTACGTTAACAGCATTTCGTCCTGCTCCTAGATTTTGGTCCGAGGGGGTAAAGTTTGGTATCCTCTGTCATCGAGGGAGGCAGTAGTCACTGAACGGGATACCACGGTGCGTCTCGGCGCAATCATGGCGCTTCGCAAAAAATAATTGCGCGATATTTCACGCAGCACGGCGCGGCTGGCGCGGCGCGGTCGGTCTCACCGCTCATTACAGTAATGGACGAGATAAAGAGCGCGGGGGAGGGCTGGCCGGCGATGACAACATTTAATGAGTATATTGTTGTTACCGAATTATTATATTTTAGATTAAAGTGAAAATGTGAAGTCTGCAAACCCGCACTAGGCAGCATGGTGTACTAAAGCCTTAACCCTCTCAGCTGTAGACAGTATAGGTATAATACAGGGCTGGCATGGTAAGGTATGGTAGTCGTGGAAAATACTAAGAGCAAATAGTCAAATGTTCAACAGTCAACGTAAACTTTTAAATATCAAAGTCAATAGTTAGGTCTCGAGTATTTTTAAACCTAAAAACATAAACTGTATATTTCCAAGCCAAAGTGCGCGAACAGCCCGATACTTGGAAACATATCCGGTTCACATTACACAATTAATGTTTTTACCTGACAAAGTATTACCCAGAAATAAATTCAGATATGAAATGGATTACTGGTAATCTCAGCAAGTTTAATGTTTTCGTATTGAAGTTAAATTGTTATATTTCCAGGATTTCATTAAAGCTTCCTTTTTCGGGGTAGAAGAAACAGCTTTCATCAAAAAGGAAGATACACAAAATAACAAATTATTGTATTACTACTTATGTGTATGACAAAAATTACTTATATTTTCAATTCGATGGCGTAATATATCGATCGTAATGTGCGGGCGATAATCTAGTGCGAAATATAATTAATATGGATAACTAAATACCTGACAGCACTGTCTAGAACGCACGACAGTGCGTAGGCTATGCCCAGCACCGTGACGTACATTAATGACCGTATTCAACGTCGAAAACCGTGCAGGGATGGGACTCGATGATTTTGTATTAGTATACTTCACATATTTTCCAAATTGTAATGTAGAACAATTATGCAGGTCTCTTTCTTGTGTTTAAATCAGAAAACGAAAATAATTTACAGTGAATACACAAGTAACACGAGAACGAGAGACGTGTTCGGCACGTAACCCTGAAAAATTGGAATCGAACACGAGACCTCCGTTTATTCCAAGCCCATTTTGTATGAACGTGTACGGGCTTCAAGACTACACTGTTATGTATGGCATACACAGACGACTATACGTCTCTATCTTCGCATGAGTCTTGATTACAATACAAATGTATTCCAAGTGAAGGACTGTAGAGTCATCGCTTCAATTTCCATACTATACTAATTCATACAACTCACGGCGGTAGCTTTGAAAACAACATGATTTATTGCCGCTGTCTGCTGTCTACGGCATGTAATGAGAATTATGAAATCAATTTATTTCAGGGGAAAAGTTTGGAAGTAGACGTTATACATAGTGTACATGAACTCTCGGGTATATAAAGAAGCTTATAGGCGCAACTAAGATGTTTATGACAGGGGAAGCGTATCGGTACCAAATACGATACAGGTTTAGCGGCGTTAGGTTGTCGCCGCATTAGAGGAACAGATGGTTACGTTCCTCTACGGAAGGGAATTTTCCAGTCAGGCAGATGTTGCGCCTGACCGGCCGCGGCCCCTCCGATGGTCCTTACTCGGAGGTGGTGCTTTGCATCGCTCAAATATTGCAAGTTCAATCTGGGATCGTGTAGTGCCATCTGGTGTTATTTATTGGGCGTCATCTACTATTCGTCGATACCACCACTTCAATGTTCGATGGATGCGTGTCGGGTCACCTTGCTAACTACTGGATGAAGTAGTTCCCAGCTATATTTGATAGGTGGCGTTGTATGATAATTGTGCCGCCACACAGGCAAGGCATCTCTTTGCCCCCTGGCATTGCATCAGGTAAACCGTATGTTCGCTCGTATGCCCGTTTGCCCCTTATCATAAAAAAGCGAATCTGAATTTGTAGACCATAATATAAACAATCGCAGGACGATTTATGGTCTAAGCATGATACCACTGTACTAATTTACCGATAGCCTTGATAACGTAAAATTAAAGGTACAAGCAAATTGTATATTATGTGTAACAATTTATTTATATATTTTCTAGTTTATGTAATATAGTTATTTTGATATAGAAAATTTAATAGTGTCAAGGAGTTTATGTGGCATATCGCAATAAACAGTCAAAATAAACACACGCTATTCACTGAGCATCTGATGTATTAATAACTGTTCACTGTGTCTTTACGTCTTCATAATCGGTATCATAGAGGATTCTTTATAATATTGGCGTATGAGATAGTTGTCGAGAATCGCCGAGATGCTAAATTAGTTTCATAGTACGCGAGTGTCCGGAAAATAGTGTCAAGTGGAAGGCCAGAAGTAGAGAAGGCCTAGAGCTACCCGTGAGGAGCCCGAGACAACACGTACCTATCGTACGGTGTGAGTTCTACGTATGTTCCATAATTTATAGTTGTTTGCTATTCATATATGACCTTTTGCTCATGTTGAAGTTCGGTCTTTGGTGACGTTTTAGATTGTCACGATTTTTTTTAAGTAATTGTAAAACCGAAATAAATAAGCTCTGCCATAGCTCTACCCGTTAAGGAGTAGGCAGAGGTGCAACTAAGTCACTACTTTTCGTCTTGTGTGGTCTGTCTCATGATGTGATAGGCGAACCTATCGCCATATCAGTAAAACATTATTCGTAAACATTTAGTATACGTTGAGAGATTTGTTATTTTAGATCAAATCATAATGTTAACTGGGACATTGCGTGTAACATCATGTAAGCGTATAATAAAATTGTACACGGTACTATCTCCCCGGTAATATATAGTTGAATTCCTAATAACTGTGTTCGTCAGAGCTAGTAACGCGAGTCAGTGTAGGTGCCGTATCGCGCACGAACGCACGCGCGCCGGAAACACAGCGCCGGCCCGTTTCCGTCCACCAGGTACCAACGGAAGTACCGGCAAAATGAATGGAAAATGTCCAAAAAATAATAACTCACATGTATTGTGTACCTATTGCAATACACGTCGGTTGAGTAACGTTGTGTATAGGAACATAAACATAGCATCGCGCCTTTTCCTCTCTTCAGCAGTAGGCTGTGGTATATCGCGCCCAAATTCCACATGCTACGTTAGACCCATGTAATATTACAAGGCTATTGGTAAAATAAAAAATACTTTTAAAATATTTTTTTTGTTGTTAAAGTCTATGAGGATAAGTATGTTGTGAGATTAAATGAAAATCGAGTGTATGTTTCTATCTCTGATATTTCGTAGCAACAATTTAACAAAATGATGTCGTAACATAGATTTGACATGTAGACAGTAGCTATGATGCTATTGCTTAATTAAATAAAGAATCAAATCAAATCAAATCATTTATTCGCTTGTGATACATAGGTGGTTACAATGTTGGTATAGTACTTATGCTAAGTGCTCTATGATCAGCCTCATTATTGGCATACAAGCGCGGCTTTAAATATTTTAACTATAATATAATCATTAAGCCAAATGGAATTTCATATAATAATATTGTAGCAAAATAATCGCACATTAATATAAAATAAAATTATGTCAAAAGTAGATTTAATTATATTATTAGATTGTAAAATGTCAAATTATTGTACCTACCCATTTAATATACAAATTAGAAGTTCTTTATAATACAAAAATTTATAATATATATATAATCAAAAGAATTTATTTATTGTGCCTGTAGAAGTTCTAATGTCACATAATATAATATTAATTAAAAAATGTCCTTCATTAATTAGTCAGCAAAGAAAAATAATATACCTTATATCAGTCAAGTCAAAATTAAGTAAGAATAAAATCAGATTACAATTATAAATAATTATTACATTACTACAAAAATGTCATTTGAATTATTGAAATTATTATGTCATCAACTTAACTTTTCCGTGAGAAACTCTGTAACAGTGTAGTATGCTTTACCAACAAGAAAATCCTTAAGACGCTTTTTAAATAAATTAACATTAAGCTCCTTTATTGAACGTGGTATGTGATTAAATATTATAGGCGCCATACAAAATATACTTTTGTGCATCAGACTTGTGTTTGACTTTCTCACACACAGTCCATGGTTGTCGCGTCGGCTGCGTGTATTTCCGTCTGATAGTTTGGGAAATAAATGTGAATTTGTTTTTACAAAAGTGGAGACTTCTAAAATGTAAAGAGATGGAGTTGTTAATATTTTATGTCTTATAAAATACGGTTTACATGAGTCAATGCATTGTAGACTGAACATAGCTCTGATACAACGTTTTTGTTGCTTAAAAATTAGGTTTTTATTAACCGTATTTCCCCAAAAGATAATTCCATACCTCAGTATTGCACTCACTACCCCATGATATGCTGTGATTATAGTCTCCTTACTTACTATCGGGGCTAATTTGTAAAGTACATATGCCGAACGACTAACTCTTTTCGCTAACTGTTCTGTGTGACTTTTCCAGTCTAGTCTTTGATCGATAATTAAGCCTAAAAATTTTGATGTACCAACTTGATTCAAAGCGTTATTATCATATTTAATGTTAACAGTTACATTGGACCGTTGACTGAACATCATTAATTTGGTTTTGTCAATATTTATTCTTAGATTATTATTATTAAGCCATTTAATTATTAATTCAATTGTATTAGTAATGTCATTTTCGTAATTTTGTAAATTAAGCTTGTCAGCGGCGATAGTAACTGTGCTATCATCAGCAAACAGTGATATGTGATGATTAGTTACTTTCGGTAGGTCATTTATATAGATTATAAAGAGAAGCGGACCCAAAACACTTCCCTGGGGAACACCGTATTCAATTTTGCGTCTTTTAGACCTGTAAGCTAATTCAAGTTTTGTCTTTGGATCAATTTTATTTATTTCTACATACTGATTCCTATTTTTTAAATATGATTCAATTAAGTTCAAAATATTACCCCTTATTCCGTATGCGTCTAATTTGCTGAGCAAGATATTGTGATTAACATAATCAAACGCTTGTGTCATATCACAGTATATTGAACACACTGGGGTCCTCTTGTCAACATTAGTAATGACCTTGTTCAAGAAATCGTACACTGCCATATTAATACTTCTATTTTTTCGAAAACCTTTTTGTTCATTACATAAGATTTCTTGCTTGTCTAAATATTTATATATTTGCTCATAAATGTATTTTTCAAAAACTTTTGGAAATATGGGCACTAATGCAATAGGTCTATAAGCATCTAGATTTTCTTTATTTAATTTTTTTAGGAGTGGTTTTATGACCGTAGTCTTTAAGGCTGAAGGATATATACCTGATAAAATACATAGATTTATTATATAGCTTAAAAGTCCACTAATTTCATTTGAAACATATTTAATTATTTTGGTTGCGATATCATCATGTCCTACACTATTGGTATTTTTTAACGATCGTATGATAATACGAATGTCATCATCGGAGCTTGGTGCTAAAAACATGGAGTTTTTTCTTTTTAAAAAGTTAGCTGTTACTTGATTACCCGCACCAGTGATCGGTTTTATTTTATCAATAAAAAAGTAATTTAAGGCCTTTGTTATATCGTGTGGATTCGTTAAATTTCTATCTCCTAATTTAATATTATCTATTGATGTTTTAGGTTGATTTGTTTTAGTACTATTAATGATGTCCCAAGATGCTTTTGATTTATTGGACGATACTTTAATTTTATAAGTGTTTTGTGCTCGTTGTGTCAACTTAATAATTTTTTTGTATCTTGCAGTATATTTGCGTAATATGTTTTTATCTGATTCCTTCCGCGAAAATCGGTAACGCCATAATAATTCTCGTTTTTTTTTGCTACATATTTGCAAGAAGTTCCTGTTAATGTAGTTTTGTGCAGTATAGCCAGCTGTAAGTGTGATTGTCAAGTGGAGTGTGTGGTGTCGCCTCACAGTGGTTAGATACATTGTTTTAAAGTGCAAACAAAAATCACGCTTACTCGCGGTGCCTGCAGGAGCGTGTCGTATTGTTACAAACGCAGGGTATTGGTAACAATCTGTTATTTTATTCGATCCTTACTAGTCAGAAATACTTAATCATAGAATACCCCACTGCACCACCAAAACCCCATATTCTACAAACGACCACTAGAAATGCTTATTAATTTTCATGCAGGTAAAGATTTGTTTCATTACGAGGCTCTGTAAAATATACAGCACATGCAAATCATAAATCTGTTTTTCAATATGGTGTATTGAGGCGAGCTGGTGCTGGTCGATAAGTGTGCGCCAACCTCTAGCGTTTATCCGGGTCGCACGAGCCACCCGTAGTGTGCGTGTGTACGGAGCTTAAGATAATATTACATCGCAGCGGCTCTCCGCTTTTAACTAAAATGTTACCCTCGGGAACTTTACTATTTTGAGAGAAATATTTTCCTGTTTACATTAAGGCTGTATAGAAGTCAAGTTTTGAAAATTTTCATAAATTTCCTTTACCAAACATTACGTAAAATAAACGTCATGGTTTTATCTGCACGCATTTTTTTTATTCAATATATGAAATAGAATAAATATTGTTATGTTAATAATGTTTGTAGAAAATCCCCAAATTCCACAACATAAAGTACCTACATTTAAAGATATTATTTTTCATAACGATTTTAGTGTGAAATCAACGGTAAAACAAATTACGAACTGTTTAGTAATATCTTACTCGTTACTGTGGCTGCGCTCGCGAATAATATGTATTTTCAGGAGGCAGCCAGTTTTCGTTTTTGTAACCTAACAAGTATCTTTGGGCCAAATTGCAGTTCAAGAAGCCTTATAGTTCCTAAGATTTCCCAGGTGATTTCCCGGGATAAAAAGAAGCTTATATGTTAATCCAAAACATGTGTGCCAAATTTCATCGAAATCCGTTCAGTAGATTTTGCCTGAAAGAGTAACAAACATCTTGGACTCACAAACATTCGCGTTTATAATATTACTAGGATTGAGTACCAAGGCCAGTAAGAGAGTGATTTTTTCAATTTTAAATAATATGTGGTTATGACCGTTGTATCGTGTACAAATAATACTCAAATGCTTACAAAATTTATTATATTTGACAGCAAACGCGTGTTGTTGAGTAATTACGTGTCCCGACCGACCCGAACTCACGGCATTACAACTAAATGCTGCGCTAATGCTTTTAAGCTCTCTCATACGCTGAGGACAGACATTGTTTCAATTGATTTTACTATATGTAAAGGTCGTTTTAGCAAATAAGTTTGACAATAATACTGCGTAGTGTGCGGAATCATATATTGACGAAAATTATTGACAATCTTGCATTGACAATATTATTGTGTGTGTGCGGCTAGCTATAGAGTGTGATTTTAATAGATATTTGAAGTATTCCGTACAATTAATGTTTCTATGTTTATCTCTATCCAAAATCCGCCCATAACTTTGGACACCAAGAGATAGACATGCTGAATCATTGTCCAGGCACTACGTGGCCCTTAACATGTATAAAATGCATAATATAGGATTAGAAAAATGTTTGGTGATATCGTTTTAGTGCATTTACGCCTGTAAAGGAGTAACGCGGAGTTTAGCAATTGTAATAATTGTTAAGCAGATATTACTAGACATCTGCTTTAAAGAGATAAAATAGGGAACTTGAAATTGAACAGACGAAGGTAAGGTCGAGATAGCTCAGTTGGCAGAGCACCGGCACGGTACGCTGGAGGTCGCGGGTTCAAATCCTGCTTTCGACTGTTTCTTTTTCAATGTTTTCATCCTACTAATATTATAAAGGCGAAAGTTTGTAAGAATGTATGGATGGTTGTTCCTCTTCCACGCAAAAACTACTGAATTGTAATAAGTGTAATTGAACAGATTTCGATGAAATTTGGCACACGGGTAAGTCATGTCCTGGATTAACACATAGGCTACTTTTTATCCCGGGAAAACATAAGGCGGGACTTTTATCCCGGAAAAACTTTATAACGCGGGCGGAGCCGCGGGCAAAAGCTAGATAAAAATAAAATCATTGTCCAGGCACTACATGGCCCTTAACATGTATGAAAATCATAATATAGGATTAGATAGACATGTTTCGTTTTAATAAACGCAATATATTTGCATACTTTAGTATCAACTGAATATTTGACATTCTTTGTATTGCAACGGTTAATAAAAACGGGCACGGTGTTTCCTCAGCGCTATGACTTATCCCTCTTCAAACGAGGTTTAAAAAAAAGTTTTTTACGGTAGGCAGCGGCTTGGCTGTGCCCCTGGCATTGCTGACGTCCATGGGCGACGGTAACCACTTACCACCAGGTGGGCCGCTAGCTCGTCTGCCTTCGAGGCAATCAAAAAAATCAATGGTCGGTTAAAAGAGATGTTGCGTCAAAAACGTCCAAGATTACAAATCTTTGATACATACATCTGCCGATAGAATGAATGACTGTTGCGAATATTTATTCTGAATATTGCGACAGCATAGCTCACGATACTTTAATCACCAATGGAACTCGTCAAATATGAACGTCGAGAAAGAATCGCTGTCAAATGCGGTAATATTTTGCTCGAGCGCGATTGTCAGCTGAAATAAATTTTATTACGTGTGCAAATTGAGGAACAAAAGCGGGTTCCTTGTGTTTGTAATTCATACGGCGCGGCGCTGCGCCGCTCGCGAACGCCGGAATACATCGCGTCGGCATATAATTTCACATTACATTCAATCTTTTGGAACTGTACGCACATATGTATTAATACATACAGTTTCTCGTAGACATGTTGAAATGGGTTGATATTGTTTCTTATAACGTGGTAACAATGAATTTATTAGTTTTTAAGGAGCTTGACGAGCTAGGCTAATAAATGTGTGGGGCATTAGGTGCTTTTATATGTCACAAAATAACTACAAGTGGAAATAGCTATACTGCCCGACACCAGTGAATGATTTTCCTCAGCAGTGTACCAGATAGACAATCCTCTGCCTGCGTGCGCTCATCTACTCGCAGTGTACTTGTAAACGATTTGTGCGTTGCTATTGTCATGCGAACACCTTAAGAAATCAAAATAAGTTGACTACTGAATTACACGCTTGAAATGGTGAACGTTTTAATGGGCATTTATTCTTCAACATAAGCAATAAGCAGTAGAAACCAGTCACATGGTGCCAGCATAGGAGCCCAAATTTTAAGTAAAAGAGTTTCGTGTAAAATTGGCGAACAATTCTTAATACATATGCTAAGATAAATATTACAAAATGTGTTTACATGTTTGATAGAACGCAGTAGCTACTTCGAGCCTCTGTACAGCAAAGACAACCGCGTTCTAATTTATAGCACCTATTAATTACCCTTCAAGATATTAAAGCCTGATCTACACAGTCGATGGGGGACGCAAAAGAGTAGCACTCAAAAGTTTTATGGCTTCTAATGCCTAGACGAGCATGCCGTTCGCCTGATAGTAACCGATCCGACCACCCTTAAACAATAGAAATACCATCCAGAACCTTGATTTACATAGTACTGTGTGGCATTCCACTGTGCTCGTCATCCTGAAACATAAGATGTTATGTCTCAATATGTTCTGTAGTTACACTGGCTGCAATGCCCTTCAAACCGAAACACAACAGTGCATGCACACTGCTGCTTGGCGGTAGAAATAAACATTGCGGTGGTATCCACCCAGACAGACTCTTACATATGAGAGTCCTACCACCAGTAACACCAAACGGTATTGAAATAAATGCCTGGCGCATCATTGCTCAACGTGACTCTTATAGATTGTTGACCTTTGCTCGCCCCCGCTATGATAGCCTTAAATCAGTTTTAAGAAAGTGACTTAAGCTCTATGCCAAAAAGTACACAATATTTTTATATAAAGTATCCTTATAGACCATTAAATTTCAATCTTGAAATCCATTCTACTAATGCTACAGATGAAGAGATTATTTGGCAAGTATTTTTTTATTTGAACGCGCTAATCTCTGGGACTCCTGCTCTAATTCTCATAAGTGTTGCAGTTTAATAGGAAGCTGTCATAATAAGTATATTATCTCTGCAAGGGCGGATCCAGGGGGGGGGTCACGGGGGTCATGACCCCCCCCTGGACGGAGTCCAGAACCTAGGTGGACCACTAATTAAAATTATTAAACATAATGTTTTTATATATTTTTTGTCACAATATAGATTTTATTTAAGTACTTTAAATATTTAATTAATTTATTCATATAATAGGCTTAGTCCTGACTGACTGACGGATCAACGCACAGCCTAAACCGCTGATCGTAGAGACCTGAAACTTGGAGGGTGTGAGCCTTGTATGACGTAGGCTTCCGATAAGAAAGGATTTTCTGAAATTCTACCCCTAAGGAGATGAAAAAGGGGGGCAAAGTTTGTATGGGGCAACGCGGTTCCTTGGTCCAATCTAATTCAAATTTAGCGTTAACTTTTTTAACACAATTGATGGAAGACATGTTTCGTATTTTATTGAAATTCCTTCCCTAATGGGGTTAAATAGTCTAATCAATGAATTTAAAAACGTGAAAAATAGAGATAAAGGGCCTAAAAATATGAGGGATGGCTCATTCGATTCCTAATCACCTCTAGAAAAATGTTTTTGAAGGATTTTGGTGCAGGTTAAAAATTGCCATTGTTATTAACAAAATAAGATGAAAAAAAAAATATTTCGTTTTTTGTTAATAACTCGAAAAATATTAATATTTAAGCAATTTTGAAAAAAGCTCGTTAAAGAGGAGGAAAATTTTCAATAAAAAAGTCCTAACTCCCGGAATTCTATCTCCATTATTTATAATTTTAATAAGACGTTGAAAATAGGGCTCCGCGCGGCAGTTACGGCATGCGCGCGCTGCCGCTAAAGAGAGTTCAGCAATAAAAATAATTTATTTAACATAAAATGTGATTTTAAAAATTTGAAAACATTGTAGTATCTTCTTAACACTTGAAAGAATCGCGCCTTGAAGAAAAAAAAGTTTAATCACCATTTTTCTAAAAGTTATTCTATTGTTAACTAACCAATTTTTTCCCAATCTTCATTGGCATAAACAATGTGATGAAAGGTATAAATAATTGGCCTATAAATATTAAACTTCGTGGAGCCCTTTTGATATATGTACTTTATAAGATCCTGCGGTAAATTTTCATTAAAGTTTATTAATTTATTAATTATGATTTTTTATAACTATTGAAAAATTACAAAATTTATAAAATTAAGTAGTTATAAAAATCATAACTAACAAATTAATAAACTTTAATGAAAATTTACCGCAGGATCTTATAAAGTACATATATCAAAAGGGCTCCACGAAGTTTAATATTTATAGGCCAATTTTTTATACCTTTCATCACATTGTTTATGCCAATTTTTTTTTATTTTTTTTGTATGGCCATCTTCGGCATCTCCCGCCCACCCGTGACCCCCGGAGGCCCCTATTAGTCGCCTTTTACGAACGGCAGGGGATACCGTGGTGGAATTCTCCAAACGCCCCCAATCCACAGGGCGGGAGACGTCGGTCAGTCGTCCACCCGACGCCTCCTACGTCTCGTCTGGCGGCGGGAGGGATCACCACTGCGCTGGCGATCCCTCTCGGCACTCTCCTTCCGCGAGAGGACCGCCTCGCAGAAGTGGGCCACCGCCTGCCAGGCCTCCCGGCCGCCGACCATGGAAGCGACCACGGCCGGCAGCGAGAGGTCTTCTCCGACGACTGCTCTGAGAGCGCTGCGTTCTTCATCCCAGGCTGGACAACACTCCAACGTATGTTGGGCCGTGTCCATTGGGCAGTTGTCACAATAGTGACACACGGCCAACTCCTCTATTGTTTATGCCAATGGAGATTGGGAAAAAATTGGTTAGTTAACAATTGAATAACTTTTTGAAAAATGGTGATTAAACTTTTTTTTCTTTAGGGTCGATTCTTTCAAGTGTTAAGAAGATACAAGAATATGTTCAAATTTTTAAAATCACATTTTATGTTATAAATAAATTATTTTTATTGCTGAACTCTCTTTAGCGGCAGCGCGCGCATGCCGTAACTGCCGCGCGGAGCCCTATTTTCAACGTCTAATTAAAATTATAAATATTGGAGATAGAATCCCAGAAGTTAGGACTTTTTTATTGGAAATTTCCTCCTCTTTAACGAGCTTTTTTCAAAATTGCTTAAATGTTAATATTTTTCGAGTTATTAACAAAAAACTAAATATCGTTTTTTTTCATCGTATTTTGTTAATAACAATTGCAATTTTTAACCTGCACCAAAATCCTTCAAAAACATTTTTCTAGAGGTGATTACAAATCGAATGAGCCATCGGTCGTATTTTTAGGCCCTTTATCTCTATTTTTCACGTGTTTGAACTTGTTGATTAGACTAAAAAAGGCGTAGAAAGTTATTTTGGCATTGATTTGCTGCGAAGTATCAGTAAGATATCAATACTCCTTATAGGTCGGATAGTGTGTAGGGAAGAGAACAAAAAATCGGTTGCAACAAATAATCGATTTTTGAATGCAATTGATTTTATATTCAAGGATTTTGTTATTCGTATGTAAATAGAGTTAGATTATTATCAAATCTTACACATTACAATCAAGAGTTTTTTTTATTATAATAGTTTTTGTAAGTCGTTCATTTTGATTTATCGATAGAATTTCACGATTATCCTTTCATAACATTTAAATTGGTTATTGGACATTACAAAGAAATAATGTGTGTACTGAAACTTAAACCACAAATTTAGTGGTACGGTAAATTATTTACTTTGGAGATCTTCATTTTCAGTCTTCTATATCTAAATTTAAATATCTAACTCATTGTTCAAATATGTTTGTAAAACATACTTACAACATAATTTTTAAATATACAGCTGCGTTTTATTTGCATCCAAAGTTTAGACTTTTTAAAGTAATCGTTTACGTTTCGTTACCAAGCTATTTAAAACTTTCGGAACATTACGCTCATAAACTGAAATACAACACTGTAAAAGCGTTGATATAAGAGTCAAGATGTTATTCTTTATTTCAGTATATTTATACAATTTTAAATCAAATATGTTAAATAAGTATGATACTATCCTACTAATATTATAAAGGCGAAAGTTTGTAAGAATGTATGGATGTTTGGATGTTTAGATGTTTGGATGTTTGGATGTAAGGATGTTTGTTCCTCTTTAACGCAAAAACTACTGAACGGATTTCGATGAAATTTGGCACACGGGTAGATCATGTCCCGGATTAACACATAGGCTACTTTTCATCCCGGGAAAATATAAAGCGGGACTTTTATCCCGGAAAAACTTTTTAAAGCGGGCGGAGCCGTGGGCAAAAGCTAGTTTCTTATAATGTATAGAAAACATGATAAATATTTGTAATTATGTAGCCGACTTTAGAATTTTTGGTTAGACGTTCTCACAAAGCTTTCGCGTCGCGTAACATTTGAATTGTCATACCAGCCAGCTAAGATTGTATACTAAGTGTATTTAATAAAGTAGTAGAATGAGTATGTCCGTACATTTAAAGAAATGTGATAAAAAAGAAAGGCAGTGACTACAGAAGAGTAATGGAACACAAATCAGTGATTATTATAATTCTTTTTTATTTGTCTGTGTGTTTTTCTGTTTTTTTCTTATTGCACATCTCCTAAATTACTGAACGCATTTCAATAAAATTTGGCACGTGGGTAGATCATGTCCTGGATTAATACATAGGCTATTTTTATTCCCTGAAAATATAAAGCGGGACTTTTATACCGGAAAATCTTTTTCACGCGGGCGGTGCTGCGACCAAAAGCTAGTTTAATATAATACTTTGATGGCAAACGTATTATTCGGGAACGAACGCATCGAAAAGAATTTTGTCGCGCTACCGCCACGGCCGCTACCATTCATATTACGTATGTCAAATTTCGTGTGACACTTGTGCGCCCTTTTTTTCGACTAACGCGTAATGTCTATCTAGAACTAACCTCTAATGGAACGTTTAAAAGAACGAACGCATTAAAACAAAGAGCATTATAATAATACGGAAACATTAACGCGTTTCGGGAGAAGACTTAAAAAAAAATTGTTATTTAAATATAGGTAGGTATTTTTAAGTATCTACAGTAATTACATTTATTAATAGAATACCTACTTTTTACTTTTCAAAATTAAATTATAACTTCTTGTGACTTGACCACGACTATGTGACCCCCCCCTGGCGCCAAAGCTGGATCCGCCCTTGTATCTCTGAGGCTATATTTTAGTTTTTACCTTGATATGGACCTACGCGACGATAGCCTAGTTGGTAGTGGGACGGACTGCCGAGACGAATGCCCGCAGGTTCAAACCCTAACGGCACAGACCTGTAACTTTTCCAAAGTTATACTGTGTGTATTCTTTGTGAATTATCGCTTGCTTTAACGGCGAAGGAAAATATCATGAGGAAACCTGTGTACCTGAGAGGTTCTCTATAAGAATTTCGTAGGTGTATGAAGTGTGCTAACCCGCACTAGGCCAGCATGGTTTTCTTTTTTTTCTAACAATACTTATAGTGTATATTGTTATATTTATATATCACTAATATCTAAACTAAACCTAGCCTGTATCTCAGATATTAGAAACTTCCTGTATATTATATGGAACACACTATGAATAATTACGGAAAAGGAACAAAAACGGAAAATTAACAAGTAATAGTATTGATAGTGTAATTACGTATTTTTTTTGTATTTTATTATACTGTTGAAAAAATAAAAGCCGTTTTTACAAGGTTAGTTAGGTACTCATATATTATATATAATATAGATATAAATTTAATATACATTAAGTATACATATACACACACACATATATGTATATAAAGATAATAATATAAAACATAAATCATTTGGTGGACGGCGGTCAATGGTGGACTAAGGCCTTAATGGAATGTATGATTGTCACGGTCACTGTGAGTCAGTAATAAACCAGCTACGGAGCAATACGGTTGTTTTATTGTGCGCGACGTAACAATTGGCGACGAGGACTAACTACCCACGTATTTTGCAAAATGTCGACTTACATCGGGAATTTAAGCGTTTTTGATCATAAGATTCACGACTGGGATGTTTTTAAAGGACAATTAACTCATTTTAACAAGTTAAATAAAATTCCAGACAGTAATAAAAGTGCAGTGCTATTGACCAACTTATCGGAAGAATCCTACCGTCTAATTAGAAACCTCGTTTATCCCAAGAAGCTCGAAGACAGTACATATGATGAGTTAGTGACATTACTCGATGGACACTTTACGCCTAAAAAGTCTACATTCGTCGATAGGGCGAAATTCTACGGGGCGATCAAATCCGACGGTGAAAGCATCGAGGAATGGGCTGCACGGTTGCGAGGGTTAGCCGTGTACTGCGAATTCGGCACTGAATTGGACACGCTCCTCCGTGACCGATTCGTGCTTGGTTTTGGAGTGGGACCTGAACGTGATCGACTTTTTGAGTGTGACTCGGGGAAGCTGACATTTGGAGAGGCGTTGCAAGTTGCCCAGAAAGCAGCGGCGGCTCGTGCGGCGCGATCTACTGGCACCGCCACCGGCACCGCCACCGCCATCACAACAATCAAGGAGGAGCCCGTATTCCACGCGGGCAGGTCAGCGCGCACCAGCGGTGGCCGCGCCGGCGACGCCCGCGCCGGCGGCAGCGCGAACCAGCGCAGCCGCGTAGTTGATGATGTCGAAGCCCGTTGCACCGTGTGCGGTTTAAAGAACCATAATGCGCAAATTTGTAGATATAAAAATTATAAGTGTTTAAAATGTGGGCAAAAAGGCCACTTAAAAAAAATATGTGACGTTTCAAGGTGTAATTTAAATAATATTGACACTGAAAACGTTCAGCTTGCTGAAGGAAATGACTGTAAGGAATGTGAGCTTTTCAGTATAAGGTATGTTAATTATAGCCCTGTTAAAATTAGTGTCCAAGTAAATAATATTGAACTGTATATGGAGTTAGATACGGGTTCTGGTACAACAGTTATTTCAGATAAATTGTATTCGTCTTATTTTTCTAGTTCAAAGTTGCATAAAAGTGATATCAAGATGTGCCTGTACAATGGCCATAGCATTACACCTCTAGGTTATTTTGTAGCAAAAATAAAATTTTCTAATCTGTGTCAAGATATCAAAATTTATGTTATACAAAACGGGGGTCCACCGTTACTAGGCCGTGATTTCATGGCTAAATTTAAAGTTCACTTTACAACATCTATTAACAATATGAATACATGTCTGAATGGGAAGTACATTGAAGTAGTGCAACGACTGTTGGATCAATATCCAGACGTTTGGAAAGATACGTTAGGCTGTTTTAACAAATTTGAGGTCGAATTGCAATTAAGGGATACGGCAACCCCAAAATTTTTTAAACCACGACCAGTGCCTTTCGCCTTGAAAGAAAAAGTTAGTGCAGAGCTTGATAGACTTGTCTCTTTAGGAATTCTTGTGCCCGTTAACCATTCCGATTATGCTACACCTATAGTGCCCGTTTTAAAGGATAACGGGAAATTAAAAATAGCAGGGGATTTTTCGTGCACGTTAAATAAAGATTTGAAGGTAGATAGATATCCGCTACCACGTATAGAGGAAGTGTTTTCCAAGTTAGGTGGTGGTGCAAGATATACTAAAATAGATTTGAGTAATGCCTACAATCAATTTAAATTATCAAAAGGATCTCAAAAACTAACGACCATTAATACACACAAAGGGTTGTTTTCATATAGTCGTTTAGTCTATGGTTTAGCCAATGCACCGGCAATATTCCAAAAGGCAATGGAAACGCTATTGTCTGGTTTGGAAGGGGTCAGTGTATGGCTCGATGACATTTGCATTACGGGACCTACAACAGAAACACATTTATCAAGATTGCGGGAGGTTTTGCGTAGATTACAAGACGCAGGATTACGCCTGCAAAAAGATAAATGTGTGTTTTTTGAAAATAGTGTTACCTATTTAGGGTACGTAATAGATAGAAACGGATTAAAAACTTGTCCTACCAAGGTTGAAGCAATTTTAAAGGCACCCGCACCAACCAATGTCCTAGGAATAAAACGATTCCTAGGTGTAGTGAATTACTATAGGAATTTTATCCCATTAGCTTCGGCAATACTGAACCCATTGCACGAACTATTGCGCGAAGGCGCAACGTGGCATTGGGGCATGCGACAGCAGAAGGCGTTTGAGTGCGTTAAACGCGAGCTTGCCAGCGAGCGCGTACTGGCTCATTTTGAACCAGATGCACCGTTATTATTGACGGTGGATGCAGGTCCGAACGGGCTCGGCGCAGTGCTGGCACACCGGGATGCCGACGGGCGCGAGCGACCGATAGCCTTCGCATCTCGATCGTTATCGGTAAGTGAAAAAAACTATAGCCAAATTCAAAAAGAAGCGACGGCAATTATTTATGGAGTTAAACATTTTCATCAATACTTATATGGTAGACAAGAACCGTTCATATTGAAAACTGATCATAGGCCCTTGCTCTCTATTTTCGGCAAAGGTAAGGGCATTTCTGTCACGGCCGCCTTACGTTTACAAAGGTACGCAATTATATTATCTGCGTACAACTACATAGTACAATACGTGGACGGTAAAAATAATCAAATCGCAGATTATTTCTCTCGCTCCCCCTTGTCAGTTCCGGTATTGGATGACAGAGAGGACGAAAGTTCTAGGCATTTTCTTTTCTTAGAGACGAGTGTAGAACCAATTCTATACGAAAACATTAAGCAAGCCACCGCGACAGACAATACATTGAAAATGGTAATCAAGTATATGAATAACGGCTGGCCAAGGAGAATTACATGTAAATCAATGTTGCCGTATTTTCAGTGTAAAATTGATCTAGAGGTTATTGACGGTTGTTTGTTCCGCGGTCACAGAATAGTGATCCCGACTGTGTTCAGAGACAAAATGTTAAAGGAGTTGCATTCGTCACATTTTGGGATAATAAAAACTAAAAGCGCTGCCCGTAGTAGGTTGTGGTGGCCGGGAATCGATGCCGATATCGAGCGATGGGTAGGCGCGTGCACCGCCTGCTCCGCAGTGCGCACCGCACCGCCGCGCGCGCCTCCCGCACCCTGGCCGCGCCCGCTAGGTCCGTGGCAGCGTATACATATTGATTATATGTCTATAGGACAGACCGTATACTTGATTGTGGTCGACGCGTTTTCTAAATGGTTGGAGTGCGTACTAATGGATCGTGGCACTACTACAAATGTACTTATTCAAAAACTTTCAGAAATGTTTTCTAGATACGGAGTACCTAATGTCATTGTATCCGATAACGATGTTAAAATTAGTTCTGCCGAATTTCATAACTTTTGCAAAATGAACGGTATCGAACACATAACTTCTCCTAGTATATCATCCGTCCAGCAATGGCCAAGCAGAAAACTCAGTCAAAACGTGTAAAAAAATGATTAAATGTGCATTATTAGAATCCACATGCCAGAAAGAAATGTATAAAAAATTACAAAACTTTTTATTCAATTTTAGGAATACAGTTCATTGTACAACCGGTGTCACACCGGCGAAGTTGATGATGGGACGTGACTTAAGATGTAGATTGGATTTAGTTCTACCGCAAAATAAAATCCAAAATGGCAAAAGTAATAAATTGATTTTAAAATGTAGTAGATGTTTCCAAGTGGGTGACCGGGTATGGGCTAGGTGGTTTATTGGGAGAAAGAGTGTTTGGCGCGAAGGTACTATAAGAAAGATTGTGGGTAATCGTCTTTTTGACATTTATTTTAAAGATTATAATACAACTAGCATCAGACACTTAGATCAGATGAGGAAATTTGTTAGTGCATGTACCAATCCTCTACAGTCGCCGTTGGCCGGTTCGCTCCACGAAAGTACTTCCGCTGAGCAATTGTCGTCGGTGTCTCCGCCGTCCTCGGCCGTTGTATCTGAGTCGGCTGCTGAGGAGGGTGGGGAAAGGTCCGCTCCGCGGGATAATAATACTGTAGCAACTAGCAACAATAGTGATGTGGAAAGAGAGGACGTGGACAATGGCGAGTGTTCGGAGTCGGGTGGTACTATTATGGAAGTACCACAGGATGATAATATTAATCCCAGTACCTCCGGCGCAAATATATTTGGGCGCTCTATGAGGCCTAAGAAGCCTGTTAATTATAAGCCATATTTATAAGTTTATTATATTAGCGTAACATAGTCTTTAATGTTTCCGGCTGTTGTTGCAGATTTCCAAATTAATGTTGGAGGAATGGAATGTATGATTGTCACGGTCACTGTGAGTCAGTAATAAACCAGCTACGGAGCAATACGGTTGTTTTATTGTGCGCGACGTAACACTTAACCCTCTCAGTAGTAGAGGAGGCCCGTGCTCAGCAGTGAGCAGTATATAACAGAGGACTGGTAGTAGTAGTAGTAATGGACTGAGGCGAATAAAGTAGGAAATGAGTTGGGGACCTTTGAACAGCAGACCTATTCAGTCTTCATAAATTATAGCTAAGAACAATCTCAATCACATCAGCCTTAAAACAAACAAAAAAACGCATCAAAATTATTCTATTCGTTTGGGAGTTACAATGCCAGAGACAGACATGCAATTACACAGATACAAACCTTAAACTTACAACACCCCTCTTTTTGCGTCGGGGGTAAAAAATGACAGATGGCTATTGTACGAGTGTGCATTGACTGTCTTCGCCTCTCCCGAGTATTACCGAGGGGCCTAGCGTTGGCGCCGCACAACTTTCTAACTCATTAAAACACAAGCAGCGTTTAGAGTGTTTTCTCAAACTATTAAAACTGGAGAAGTCAATTATTCAATCCCTTTAGGGAGTTCTAAAAAATGTAACGAGTTTGCTACTACATTTAACTTTCGTTTGCAAGCTAACTTCTATCGATATGTTTAATTACTTACTTTACTGAATTTAAATAGTTTTTGTGAAAAATTGTTATGCGTCTTAACTCGATTTACTGTGAGATTAAAACTTAATTAAATTCGTACTAAACGTGGGATCGCATTACAGTTAATTAGGAGAAGGCTCGATATTATAAATGTTTAAGTTTGTAAGTAGAATTTGTTAATATTTTTACCGACGTTTCTTATGAACCTTGTTCTTATATTATTATATTTTTGAAACCATGTGTTAAAATCACGAAGAAAAGAAGAAGAGCGGAGGTGTGTCAAGCCAAAATCTCTTTAGAACGTAGCGTCGCTAAATGCGGGGGGTCGGGGGATGAAATATAACGATAGCTCCTCCCCCCAATCAAAATCCATCTAGCGGTGAATGGCATTATTACAGCGTAACAGAGCTAACTTGTCAATAATTTAGTTCGTCTTTTCACCCCTATGGCGTAACAAGCAAAAGTGTTTGTTCCAGACGATTCTATGTGCGTTAGTATGGCGGACCACATTATTTATTATTCTACTGGCGCTTAGCCGTTTTTTCAGCATATAGGTACATTACATAGGTGACACATATATGATAAAATAATTATATATGTCTATAATTATTTTATCATACGTACAGGAAAATCAGGGAATAAACAAAATAAAATAAGTTGTTAAGGTTGTTGATAAAAAATCTTTATTGATTAAAATTAATAATTACGATAATCTTACTAATATCTACTTCAGTATCCTGTGATGATATTATAAATGCGAAAGTTCATAAAAATATTTGGATATTTACATGTGTGTTAGAAGTAAACACAGAAACAACAAAACGGATTTAGATGAAATGGCACGCGAGTAGATCATGTCTTAGATTAACACATAGTCTACTTGTTATCCCGGTAATTTACCCCCATGGAAATAATGCATATTTTTACTCTCTTCGTAGGGACTTTTTTTAGCGGAAAGGCTTTACACGCGGATGAAGCCGCAAGAAACACCTAGTATTATGATAAAAATGAATGTATTCCTTATTGGCCACTGAACAAACCGCATCATGCACATAAAAATCAAATTCAACCGAAACAACGCAACCTTTACGCCCAGGTTCCCGCCAAAGTCCGTATTATAGTTGCGATCAGAAATTGTTAGTTGTCAACGTCAAATGTCAAAAACAAATAAAAAAACTAAAGTATTCTTCTAAATTTATTTATTTCTAAACGATGGGACGAATATTAAACGATTGACATTCAAAACCAAAACAAGAAGAATAAAACTCCACTTTTAGTAATATTTTAACTTGTAAATTTAATTGATTTCTAAACGACGGGACGAACATCAAATGTTTGACAGGTAGGAATATTTTCTAAAGAAAAGCGAAATTGTTGTTTTTACTATATTTCAAGCATTATTTTATATTTTCGAATATTTTGTTGGTCTCCAGTTGTTGCGTCTATTCATAACACGTATTCATGCATTTCTATTTTCTGTATTTACAGCATCGGTAGTAATAAGTTACTTTCTCCGCAAAAACAAAAAAAAAAAATGGGGAATCTAAAATGATAACAAATAAATCAATAACACGAAAAAAACTTACAAATACAACGAAATTAATAAAAATAATATCGACGCTTGAAAGGCAATCATAGCAAAAATATCTATAGCTAAATTATTGGGTCGCACGAAAGTAGAAAAACATAAATACGTGCACAATATTGTAAATATTGTTATTCGCACCAACATTAAACTATTTAATAAACAGCAAACTTTAATGAAATTCAAATTTTATTGTTAGATAAACATACTTACATCCAAAATATAGCATATTGATATAGAATTTGTTAATAGTTAACTAATTTCGTTGGAGGGAGGTTCTCGCCTCAAGCAGAACTAGAAAACAATAATATTATCATTTATTCATTGTGTTGGAAACTCGTAATTTTCACTCAAATTTTATTTTTGCTGAAAGCACACACATACAACCTAACGCCCTTATCCCATACGGGTAGTCAGAGACTATGGAGCACCACATTCTACGATTTTGACATACGTCTTCCACAAAGGATTTTATAGTACTTTGCAAACACGAGAAAGAATGTGGGACGATGTAAAAGAGGCCATGGAATATAAGAAAAGTACATGGCTAGATGAGAATAGCCAACGACACTTTCAAAACACTAGGTGATTCGCAAGCGGGTGTATTTTCTTTATTACGAACAGGTGAATATCTCCTAACAATAAGTATAGCCACCTGAACATACCCGGTAAAATTAACTATGCGACATCATTGAAGTTAAAGGTTGACAAGTAAAAATATCTGAGCATAAAAAATAGAACTTATATTATTCAGGTAAAACTATCTAACCGATTAATCTCTTTTTATTTTGTTTTATGTAAAGTTGTATATATGTACTATTAACAAAATATTTTATTAAGCTGAAAATATCTAAGCACATCAATATGGTGAGTATGGGTGCAGGCAAATATATATCTACGCCAATGCTATAATTTTGTTGTGTAGGTAATAAACAACTCATTAAATAGTGAGCATTTTTTTTTATTTCAAGTAAACATATATTAATGCAAAACAGTAATATCACGATTTCAAGTGAGACACGATAAGTTCAAAATCAATTTCCTTAAGCGTACCAACTACTATAAATCCGAAAAGTCGTGAATTTCTTGTCGGTAAACGAGAAAAAAGTTGTGAAATTTACCGGAATCATCTAATATCTAACCGCCAAAAAAGTTGTCCTAGAGCTACGAAACCCGGATCAATCGACGCAAAAAAATTTGGCGATTCCAAATATGTATATAACTCATTTTCGATATATTTGTCGCTTAGATATTATTGCCTTTCAAGCGTCGAATTATATTCGATGTTGGGTGTCGCTCGCATGACGCACATGTTTTTCGCTATCCGTTATTTCTGAATACTTACCCACAGATGTCACTACATGTTTTAATATATTTTTTCACATTTTATGTAACTAAGTAATAAATCTTTGAAATAATTAATATATTAGCAGGCATAATAAGCTAAATTTACTAATTTCTGCCGAAAATTCGTATGACATGCGTTTATAACGTTAAAATCATGATATCAGTGAGAAATCTAAAGAATCAAACTTTTTCACGATAGATGTCACTTTGTAATAAAACAATAAAATGTGTTTTAAAATGCAAATAATCATAAATTTAAACGACTTACAAATGAAATGTTATGCCATCTTGTTTGATTTGTGATCCTGAGCAATTTCTACACCCAGCAACAGGGCACTTCATGGTAAAAAAAAAATTATACCTATTTAAACGTCAGATGAATCCGATCCGAACGCACTGACGACTCACTCGGGACTACAGTTTTAGGCCCCGCCTACTGTGACGTCATGACCTTAGTTGATGGTGACATGACCTAATCGCCTTGCGGCACCTCCGCTCTTCTTCTTTTCTTCGTGGTTAAAATACAAGAACTTGTAACAAACCTCAGTTTATGTTTATACATTTTACAGTTTTTGTTTATCATTTTGTTTTATATGTATCTTATCGTTAATTCTCTAGTGGTTACTTTTCTTTTCCCAATCATTGTATGATTTGAGCTTAGCAGATGATCTATGACTTTATCTCTCATCGGGTGATGGAATATTTTACAATATCTTACTACTAATATTATAAATGTGAAAGTTTGTGAACATTTTTGGATATTTGTTCGAAGTAGAAACACCTACGCGCAGAAACTACTGAACGGATTTGGCACACAGGTATATCATGTCCTGGATTAACACATAGGCTACTTTTTATAATTAGGTAGGCTTAGGTAAGGTAATTTGCTCCGATGGGAAATAATGGATATTCTTTATGTAATTCTTTAAGTTCATGGCGCGGTCTCGTACTGTGTGTTTTAGGGACTTTGTAGCGGGAAAAGCTTTTCAGGCGGGCGGAGGCGCTAGTAACACCTAATTTCTAATATATGGGTTGCGGGGAATAGTAATATATTAATACAGCTTATTATTATTTTTTAACAGGAAATGCTGTCAGATCATACAAACATATTTTCTTGGGTAATGTAATGAGTTTTGGAGAACTTGACGCATAGAACTTGACGTGGTAGAGGAGGCCTGTGCTCAGCAATGGGCAGTATATAATACAGGGTTGGTATGGTGGTGATACCGCATGGAAAATTAAATGCAGAGTAATATGTGAGGGTGCACATACCATGCCGGTATGGTCGATGCCGTTCGTGTGGTTACCCGGGGTCTCGTCGGTTTAGCCAAATTAGCCCGTCTCTCACACTCGGCCGCTCCATAAATAATTCCTTTGATGTGTTGCGGAAAGGTGTGACTCGAGTGCCGCCAAATTGCGAACACACACACATATACGCACGTGCGCTACAGGTCGCTACTGCGTGATACGTGGAGATAAGTGATTTATTAACATTTAGCTTAATAAAAGTTGATAGCGTTGTTTTCTATAATAATTGTTAAATTTCGTATGTGGATATTCTGCAAGATTTTAATTCTTTATTTAATATGCTAATCGTATATTTTTGTTTACTACCTAATCTAATGAAGTTGAGCAGGTGTTGTCAGTCTATGGCGAGCGATGGCCTCCTTCTATGAGTGCGCCATCTTGCGGAAGGAAAGCGCCGAGCGGGATCACGAGCAGAACGATCCCGCCCGCAGCCAAAGGAGACGAAGGAGGCGCCGGGTGGACGACTGATCGGCGCTTTATGCCCTGTGGTCCGGAGGAATCTAAAGAATTCTGCCGCGGCATCCCCTGCCTGTCGTAAGAGGCGACTAAATTGCGTTAGGGAGATTCGCGGGGCGAGCAGTGGGGAGTTGCCCGCCCGACTACTTCATCTCGAGCGAACACGAGGTGGACGACAATGCGGGCGGTCGGTCTCCTGCAGTCGTAGACGCCAAAGGCGTACTTTAGAGTTCGGGGGCTTCTTAGCGACCTCATTTAGAGAGGAGCCGCAATGCGGCACCGCGCAGGAGCGGTTCCGTTCAGCTATCTTCGTGCAACAAGATAACCCGGGGCCGTCCCATAAGCGCCGATGAAGGCCACTGCGGGTTTTGTTGGTATGCCGGTGTAGGGTGTACATAGTGTTAAGGACTCGGTCCAATGCTCGCTCGGATGATGCTATACTCCGGAGTGTCGACATTGCGTCGTAAGACTGTGTGAAACCAACATCCGTTCCACTCACCCCCTGGTGGTGGAAGCGTTAACGCGTTTTTTCCACGCGATAAAAAAGGGGTTGTCAGTTTTGTTTATGTAGTAGGTATGTATACACCGGCCAAATCAAAGCGCTATTAGTGTTACACAGAAATATTTTTAAGGATGAAAAGGCTGTATAAGACTATTAGAGGATCGATTACTTTAAGGTCAGAAACTAAAATCTTTGTTCATATATGTATAATTCGGATTGTAATTTAAATAAACAAGAATTCTCCTCTTAATAAGCTTAATGTACAAACTTGGAAAATACTATCACAATGCAAAGAACCAAATGTAACTTGAACTGACATTCAATTATTACTCAAACAATTATGTAGCCATAATGTCACTTAACTAACAATCATGTATATCACCTCTTTATGGTAAATTTACTTTCAATGTATATTTTGTATCAAATGCGAGTTCATTTCGCTTTTAAACAATACAATAGGTATTTTTTATTCAGAGTCGATTTATCTACAAAAAAATATAGGAATAAATTGAGGAACTGATAAAACCATCCAATATACGAGGAATGCTTTGAGGAAGGTGTAAACCAAATATTGTAACTCCCCGTACCTAATCAGCGAGGTGCTTAACAGCGAACTCGTAAACTTTGTATTGCTTAACAGCGAACTCGTAAACTTTGTATAGGAAGCATATCAGTGTATCTAAACAAAGTTAAACAATAAAGCTAGAAGTATTCAGAAGATATAAATCACAACAAAACAAACCAGTTACCGACTGAAATTATGAAATAAAAAGGCGGGGTAATTTCCAAATCATTAGGCGAGCGGGCGGCATCCTTTGAAAAACTCCGACGGACAACGGCAAAAAATATTCAACAGTTTTTTCTTTTCGAATAAATTTCCATAATTTTGCCATAACATGAAGCTAATTATTGGCAACACGAACAAACACAACTTCGTAAGGCGGCCGATGAATACATTACATCAAATCTAATAACAAATATTATAATATTTTACATATGGTGCCCACTTTACTTGGGTCTGTTTTAAAACTGCTTTACACTATACCTACATATCTTTGCGCACAATAGAGGCGGTATTATTATTCTATTCTAGCTAGATATAATACATCATGGGACGGAATAATGGCGAAAAGTGGGTGCACTAGTTGCGCCTCTGCCTACCCCTTCGGGGATAACAGGCGTGAGTGTATATGTATATATATGTATGTAGATAAAATAACTAATCCCGCTGTTAAGTACATAGCTCCACCAACAAAGTCTAACGAGAGACAAGGCAGCTTTTCACGATCACAAAATTATGCGGGTCTGTCTTACCGGTATGTCGGAACATGGCGTCATACACCACTGCGTCGTTTTTTATTACTTGATCGCAGATACTCGCGACGCAATTCTTAATTACTTATACTGAAGGGTAATTAACTCTACAATACACATGGAAGCAAGTATGCAGCCACACAGACATTTTTGTGTTATATTCAAATCTCCGTCTTCCCAGTGACTCGCCTTGTGTGTATCGTGCCTAACTCGTGCGCTTCTCTCTGAGAGGGCCGCGCCGGGGGTAAGTTTGATTACTTGTACGTGTTTACGACTTCACCTCCCAGTAAACACTTTATGCTGATACTTATTATTTGCCGTTTGTTATACTTGTGTTTTTTTTTTATTTACTCTCACAGTTACGGCCATTCGTCCAGTTAATGGTCTGCTTATACTTAGCGACTTACTGACTCGACAGTATTGAGTTTATCACGTCTTAAAATAAAACGCAAAGTGTTATGACTCACACACTGTCATCGTCAGTTACTTGCTATAAACTAATAAGGATAACAATTACACAGTTTGAAAATTATCTTTGTACGATTACACAATAACCTATGGCTACTATAACTATTTTTAAATGATAAGGCCCTAGAAGAGATGCTTTTAATGTTTTTTATAATTACGCGAGCAGTCTCACGCGGCGTAACCGTAGCGCGAGGTCACGCCATATTATCTAGCGCCGAATGTGTTTTTACGGAAATATCCCGGTGATGTTAGTCTAAGCCCGGTGAAGGCACTCGTGCCTGAGATCGTACGAGTTGCGCGCCGAGATCAAACGGCGACGCGTGCCAGCCCTGCGCGCCGTCGCGTGTCACCGCCAGGGCTGCCACCGAATGCTTCCGGACATTTCACAACACACCGCATTTCTGACTTACTTCGATGCATAGAATACGACTAAACTAAAAAAAAAAAACTAAAGCGTAGTAGCGTAGCGTCTACTGTAGTTAAAAACTGAAGTTCTAGAATCGAATTTTAGATCACGTAATCAAAAGTTGTATTAATTTATTGACTCAATAGACCCCCGTCGAGATTTTCAAAATTTGTGGTTGATACTAATATGGCTGCAAATCGTCCACTGCCAAGGATATAAACTCGTCGCCGGAGCACAAATTGCACATCAGCCTATAGCTTCTGAATCACAGTCTGTAATATTTACGTGATAATAAATATACAAACATTTTCTCATTTAAAATATCAGTAGGATATAGAGGCTCTACCATCAATTATTCTACAATATGAATTTCCGAATAGTAAGCAATTCCTTGGAATAAATAATACAAAGGATTGGAAATGTTACATGTTGGAACTTATTGCTTTCGTCAAAAAGATCAATAACGGTGACGAGGGAAGAGTGTATTTTTATAGATATTCACACACACACACACACACACACACACACACACCCACACACACACACCGCGCTTCTTCCGTAAGTGGCTAGCATAAGAACCGTTCACACTAACTGATAACTAAACCGACTCTCTTAATTCTTCTTAGGATGACGAGCCGAGCGCAGTGAAATGCGACACAGTACTTTGTAACTCAAGGTGCTAGATGGTGTTGGTACTGTTTATGGGCGGCCGTATCGCTTACCATTAGGCAAAAGGCATGCTCGTCTCATCATTCAATGCCATAAAAAGTAATTAAAAAATCGTTTAACGACTTCATTCTTGCTCGCTGAAGTTTCGTATTTTCTGTCGCCAGATATCGTCACTTTATTTAACGAAGACGTCGGAAGTCGGAACTGACGATACAGCTTGGGTTGAAGGAGGATAGAGGGTATTTAACTAAGCAAATGCCCATTTAGAAATGTAAGCGTTACACGTTACACAGAACTTTAAATTTATTATTCTAACATGACAAACGACTTCACTTCCGTGATGTTAAAATAGTTTAACAAATGATGCAGTTTTATACAAATGATGCAGTAGAGTTTAGTCATTCAAGTCACCACATTAGGTAAAATTATTGAAACTACAGATTCTGTTACATTTTATTCTGTCGAGAGAATTTACTGGTGGTAGGTCTCTCATATGTAAGAGTCCGTCTGGGTGGGTACCACCGCAATGTCTATTTTCTACCGCCAAGCAACAGTGTGCATGCACTGTTGTGTTTCGGTTTGAAGGGCATTGTAGCCAGTGTAACGAAAGGATATAATAAGACTTAATATCTTATGTCTAAGGATGACGAGCGCAGTGAATTGTCACACACTACTTTGTATCTCTAGGTATTGGATGGTGTTGGTACTGTTTATAGGTGGTCGTATCGCCTACCATCAGGCGAACGGCATGCTCGTCTCATCATTCGATGCCATAAAAAAATCATAGCTATTTCTTCAGATGACGATCTGGAACAGTAAGTTTAATATGACAATACCGACACTACCGATATGTCGGTGTCACGTCGGGTCGGTGTCGTCACCGGCTAATGTGAAAGCAGCCATTACCAGGAGCGTCGGAGCGCGCGAGCCTAATTAGTTGTCGTGTATAAATAACTACTATTATTAGACGAGCCGTTACTGCACTCTCAGTGTGTCACTTTCGTAAACTCTTTAGTCACTTAATGAGGGCTGCAGTCTATTTACTTTGTTTGCTTTGCCTATAAAATAAGTTTGATGTCTACTGAATAACTACAGATGCTTTACACCTTTGATATATGTATTTTGGGAAATATAATAATGTTATAGAGGATCGTTGTGATATCACTAAAAGATTTAAGTGTAAGATAGATAGAGATAGATAGAAGAAGTAAGGGTTGGTTTAAGAGTAAGATTTTTCCTTTGGGTGGGTTCAGATAGGGTAAACATGATGCAATCTTTCGATCGCTGATGTATTTGTGGCCACATAATTTAACATCCGGTAAATCTGTTAATTTAAAAATAAATGTCTTTTTAGATGGGTTAGTACAACATCGATAATTACAAGTATTGTATGAAACAAAAAAAATGTGAAATGTTGCAAATTAAAGGATTTCAATTTCATTGAAACTATTACATTAAAGAATTTACACGTAAGATATTAAATTAAAGAATTTACACGTAACATAAAAAGAAATTATCATGATTCTGAAATATACCCGAACCAATAGGTTCTATAGTTCCTTCTTCTGTCGCACCATCAGGCTGTGGAATAGTTTGCCGGCGCACGTGTTCCCTCCTTCCTACAATCCTGGGTCCTTCCGCCGTAGCGTGAAGAAGCAGCTGGTCAGGCCGGCATAATTGTGTCGAATGGCATGGGATAATCGTCCAATGCCATTCGATTCTCTATTTGGACTGCACTGTGCTTACCATCAGGCGCAGTGCAGTCACTATGTCGAGCTACTATATATAAAAAAAAAAAAAAAACGCATTTACAATGATTATTCTTAATTAAAAATTGGTTTCAAAGACTATCGTAACTTCCTTATTTGACAATACCTCTCAGTCGTCGTATTTCGTATTCCAAATTGAAATACTTAGCGAAGACAAATGATCAACGACTTAAAACATCGCGTGCGGTGTCGTCGCGTCGCGTGCGTTCAATGCGCCCGCGTCTTTACTGTCGTGATAAGGGCGCATAAAGTTCCAGATTATCGCTAATTAGCGCACAATGTGAGTGCGTTTAAACTAATTTCATTCGTAATGGACGTCTAGACGCAATGCATTCATGAATAATTATAGCAAATATTTGAGTGCGTGATTTTGTGTTTATTTTTTAGAAAAATTATCCGTAGTTTGAAAAATTATGCGTGGAAAAATACTTATACCAAAGACAGTGTGTCTTACTAAAACTGATACCAAGTTAGTACCATAATATAGGAATCTCGTATTATTTTTTTGGCTCTCCTGGGCCGGGACAAACATATTCTGACTCAATTTGGACTACTGGCGGACATACACTTGCCCAGAACGGCTTAACTGGTCGACACCTGCACATAAACCAGCACGTTTTATTTCAGAATATCAGATTTTGTTTTTGACATGTAAAGTGTTCATTTATGTAGTAGTTGACTTTAGTGATGTTCAATGTTTGGATCTCATTGTAAAACACCTGGCGTTGTCAGAAGCGCAGCATGTGCGATGCGCCGTAACGTAAACATTCTGAGAGTTGCTGTTTTCCTGACTGTTATTCTGTTCGTCAACAGTGCTCTGTTGTTCAAAATGTTATGCCCCATATAATTATTATATTGCGTAGTAAATACGAATTACTCAAGACTTAATATAAGCACAATATAGCGTTATCTCGTGACGTGGGTTCGAAATTTCAAAGTTAGAAGCTCGTTCAGGCGCCATAATTCAATAGTCGTTGGGGTGACAAGTTCATTACATCATTACGATCGCGGCAATAAACCTGCTGCGTTTAAATCTCACAAAAGAGGGTGTCCATAAAGTAGGCACGACACCGACAACAGCCCCCCCCCGTTCCTCACCAAGTGGCGCCCCCGCACACGCCATTATTTATCAGTATTGTCACGAGGTGACGGTGTGCCACTCACTGTATTACGTTACGAGGATCTGTGAGTATAAAAATACACCACCCTACCAGGCCTGATGTGTGGACCAATATAATAATAATATCGCCGAAAATAAGAAGTGCTAAGAAGACATTGCTTACTGGGCGTTCCCAACAACGTAAAACAAATATGTGTACATAGTGCTAATAAAAAGAGTTCAGGAATTGTTGTCTAAATTATCCTTCGACTCGGGCAGTGAAAGTTAATAGATCTCAGTTAACGCTTGCCGCACACGTTCGGTTTCCTTATTAGGTTTCCTGATCAGGAATTCAGATTCGGAATTCCGAGTGACTAGCGCAAACGTCCGGTTTTTGTACCAACACGTTCGTTTTCCTAATTAGGTTTCCTGATCAGGAATTCAGATTTAAGAACGTGTGCGCGTTGTTGAACGTTTTCTATGTAAGCGGAGCATTCACGTTTCCGAATCTGAATTCCTGATCAGGAAACCTAATCAGGAAACCGAACGTGTGCGGCAAGCGTTATAACTGGACGCATCGATGTGACGTCATCTTGATGCTGTCTCATTACGTCGCGGCTAACCAACAGACTTACTCCACGGCTATAACTGTCAATACTGAAAAGTATTCTATATCTATACTAATATTATAGAGGGGAAAGATTTTATTGTTTGTTCTTAATAGATACACTCAAAACCTATTGGACCGATTTTGAAAATTATTTCACTGATAGGAACATTAATCCTGAGTGCTCTAGGCTACTTTTTAGCCCGAGAATTTTTTTTCACGCTAGTGGGATCTTATCTTAATTCTATTAATATTAAAAATGCGAATTTTCGTGAAAATGTTTGTATGTTTATTAAAAGTAGACGTAAACTACTTAGCGGATTTAGATAAAATTTGGTACACGGGTAGATGATGACCTGGATTAACACATGAACATTCATCCCGGGAATGTGCTCTCACGGGAAATAATGTCATTTTCAGTCAGATTTTTTAAATGGCACTGGCGTTGTACAGTATTTTAGGGACTTTTGTAGCGGGACAGCTTTTTCACGCGGACAAAGCTACGAGCCATACTTCATAAAATATAACCTTGAATTACAAACGCACAGTACAGCTGCTCGACACCTCGAAGCATTGGTTGTTAAATCGCATGTGTTTCTACACGGATTTGGTATGTCACTCTGTCCCAATGGCATGCTTGGTGTACGGTTTCACGTACATTTTTATTATATATTGATTCCTTAAAGTGACTGCGACATAAATTTGGCTGACGGGGTAATTATTTATAGCAAACCAAACTAATTTTAAAACACTGTGTTTCGAACAACTTTACTGAACACACGTCACAAGAAAATCACCTACTTAACTCTGTAATATTAAAAATATATTACTTATACTTCCGACTGGAGACTTTAACTTCAACTTAAAACTTATCTTCAACAAACTGCAACTTTGTGGATGTACAGGACAACTGAACTGTACATTTAATGGTCCTTCGAGCCGGATAGGTATTTAGTGCGATTGAATTCTCTATTTACGATAGCAAATCGGTTTGGCTGGCCTTCCACAAGCGGACCTCCCCAGTCAAATTGAGAAGGTGCACATATCGTAATTAGAGTGCGAACGTACTCAATACCAAGTGACCAACAATATCGGACGAACATCAAAAACGATCGTGAACGAAGGCGTGCAACGAAGATTACCTGAAAAGGACTACTCCAGGACTACTTTGCCGATCTTCGCACGTGTTCAACTACAATTACTTCTAAGGTGAATTTTACTTACACAACTAACTGACAACTAGAAACTACTCAACATGGAACTGCTGAACAAGCAACAAGAATATTTCGAGAACATTAAAACTTTGTGCACTAACTACAAAAAGGACAGCGAATCTAGGAAAACTGTGGACTACCTAGAAAAACGTTTATCGGCGCTGGAAAAACTTTGGATTGAGTTTCACGAACAACATGAAATCCTGGATGATGTAACGGAGAATAAAGATGTCATTGGTTACTTTTACAATGATGTCTATGGAAGAACAAAACTGATGTATGAATCGACTAAAAGAAACATGATGAACTTATTGGTGTCTCATCAAGACCAAGACCAAAAATTAGATTTTGGATTAACTGAAATGCTGGAAGAAGTAAGTGACGACAAAACAAAAAGACTCATGACTCAGCAGGAATGTAACTTCAAAGCTCTAGACAGAATAATGTCAAAAATAGACATTGAAACTATAACTGAAAAGTGGGAATTCGAAGAACATCTCTCGCTTCTGAAATCTAAGTGGGAATCCATTGACAAGGTACATTGGGAGCTAGAAATCGAACTCAAAGAAGGTAGCCTTAAACAAGTATATAACAGAACATTTGACGATGTTGAAGAAAAATACGACAATATCAAAAGAATGTTGAACAAAAATATGTGGTCAAACAAACATTATGAAAAATCCACACCAAAACTTGATATTCCCGTTTTCTCCGGAGACTACTCTCAATGGATGTCTTTCAAGAACATTTTTCTTGAAACCATACACAACAATCCTTCTATTTCAAAATCGCAAAAAATGCAGCACCTGAAAACGAAAATCAAGGGTGAACCAGAACGCCTGATTCGGCATTTATCACTCAGTGCGGATAATTACGATTCGAGCTGGGAGATACTTAAACATAGGTACGACAATCGCAGACTCCAATTTAATTCTTTTATGAACACAATGCAGCGATTACCCGTCATTCAACAAGCCAATGCGTACAATTTAAAAAAAATGCATGACGACATCAAAGTCAGCCTAGACGGTCTCTCTAACATGGGCATAGATGTAACAAGCTGGGGGCCGATAATCGTATACTACATGTCTCAAAACCTGGACTCGACAAGTATCAACGAATTTGTTAAGGATATGCCAAACAAAAGAGAACTACCGAAACTACAGGAATTTATGTCATTTTTGGACACAAGATTTGTGGCTTATGAAACGGCAACTAACTGTCAGAGGAACTCCTCCAGTTTTCAAAAACCATCATTCAACAAAGATTTTCAAAAATCAATTCAAAGGAAAAACTTCAACAACAATAGATATTTTAACATGCAGAGCTATAATAAAACCTCAACTTTAAATGAATCCAATAAGGAATTTTCTAAAACATTCCATACGTCCTTTGGAAAATGCCCATTATGCGATGGCGAACACGTATTGATGAAATGTGATAAGTTCATTAAACTCAACCACGCGCAACGGAATAAAACTGTTGCTAAGCTCCAAGTCTGCAAAAATTGTTTATACAGTCATGGAAACTCTGAATGTAGGTCATCGAACACATGTAAAGAATGTAACTTGAAACACCACACATTATTGCACAATAATGAAATTAAACCGAATTCGCAAAATGAAGACAATGATGCCAACTCTCGTCCTTCGACATCAAGTCACTCAAAGGGCGCATATCATTCATCAGAACATGACACCGAAGTACTTTTAACTACTGTCCAGGTCAAGATACAAGCTGTGGACGGGTCGTACATTACACTGCGCGCGCTTTTGGATCAAGGATCACAAATAAACTTGATCACCGAAAACGCCGCTCAGCTTCTTCGACTGCCGCGAACGAAACTTAATGCTTCTGTATCCGGAGTGGGTTCTCTATCTGGAAATTGTAAAGGATCAGTCCATCTTAACTGCAAGGCGATACACTCTGAATATAAATTCAACACCCGAGCATTGGTATTGCGAAAACTAACAAACAACTTACCTAATTTCACTTTCGAAAAATATAACTGGAGTCACTTGCAGAACTTGAAACTCGCCGACCCCGACTACAATGTGTCGAGATCGATTGACCTTCTACTTGGGGCAGATGTATATGCCGATATAATCTTGGATGGCGTACTGAAGGGCGATCCTCATTCTCCGATCGCACAGCAGACTCGTTTAGGTTGGATCTTGTGTGGCAAACTCAAAACTTTTAACTGTCACGCAACATTGATCGACACCACTGATTTGTCCAAATACTGGGAGAGCGAAGATATCGTCCAAAGTTCAGCGGATATTAACCAAGATGATCAATGCGAAATATTTTACAAGGAAACAACAACAAGGGGTTCAGACGGTAAATACATCGTAAAAATGCCTATGATGCAAAACTTTGACAAAAACCTCGGAAAATCTAAACCAGCGGCTATTTCACAATTTCTACAATTAGAAAAACGCCAAGGTAAAAATATGAAACTCTATACAATGTACAAAAATTTTATCACTGAATACTTGCAACTAGAACATATGAAGCTATCTCGGAGTCAAATTACATCAGGCGATATGGAAACGGAATGTTACCTACCGCACCACGGGGTATTACGAGACAGTTCAACTACCACAAAGCTAAGGGTGGTTTTCAATGCGTCTCAGAAAACATCCAGCGGCAAAAGTTTGAATAGCCTAATGGAAAAAGGACCAAATCTTCAAAAGGATATCCAGGAGCTCATCTTAAAGTGGAGAACTTATAAGTATGTCTTTACTGCTGACGTAGAGAAAATGTATAGGTGCATATGGATAGCCGAAGATCAACAACAACTTCAGAAAATCATATGGCGAAATTCCCCAAAAGAAGCGTTGCAAGAATATGCCTTACGAACTGTAACTTACGGTACAAAATGCGCTCCGTGGTTGGCGATTCGAACACTCAAACAACTAGCTATCGACGACAGGCATAAATACCCCACCGCCGCAAAGATATTGGAAAATGAATTCTATGTCGATGACTTAATAAGCGGGCATAATTCACTCGATATGGCCAAAGAAATACAAAAGGAACTAACTCAATTACTCTGCGGTGGAGGTATGAATTTACGAAAATGGTCAAGCAACAGTCCCGAATTACTGAAACAAGTAAATGAACAACAAATTTCAAAAACAACTTTCGATTTCAAGCACGATGAATCTATGAAAACACTCGGTCTGGGATGGAACTCTGAGTCAGATTCTTTCACTTTTAACTGGAAGCTGAAAGAAAACTCAAAAAGAGGTTTAACTAAACGCTCTTTACTGTCTCAAATATCTCAGCTATATGATCCACTGGGTTGGCTTTCACCAGTGACCATAACTGCAAAACTAATTTTTCAAAGGGTATGGGCACAGAAAATAGAATGGGATGAACCCCTTCCAATCGAGATACAAGATGAATGGCTAAAACTAAAAAGTCAATTATCACACTTAAGGTCCATCCAAATAAGAAGATGGATCGAATGTATTGACAACAACATTGAATTGCTTGGATTTAGCGACGCCAGCGAAAAGGCGTATTCGTGTGTTATTTACACACGTACAATTAATGAATCAGGGCAGACTGTACTGAGTTTGTTGGTCGCAAAAACTAGGATTGCGCCGCTCGCTCAAAAACTTTCTCTACCACGCCTTGAACTCTGTGGTGCGTTACTATTGTCTCATCTTATGAAGAAGGTCATTGATGCTTTAAATGGATATAACATAACTATCTCGGCTTGGTGTGACTCCAAAGTGGTGCTGGCATGGATACAAGGAACTGGAACACAATGGGAGAGATACATCGAAAACAGAGTGCTGAAAATTAGACAAATAATTCAGCCATCACATTGGTCATACATTGAGTCGAAAAACAATCCCGCAGACTGCGCAACGAGGGGGTTATATCCTCATACATTATTAAACAACGATCTTTGGTGGACAGGTCCAGTCATCCTGAAAAACTTCAGTAGGAAAATGCCAAGAGAGACCCAAAATTGTTTATTTTTGACAAAAATTGGAAAAAAACAAACTGTGCCAACTGTGCAACAAACAGAAAATAACATTATTTATAATTTATTGCGCAAATACAGTACGATGACCCGAGTAGTTCACGTCGTCGCTTGGATTTTGCGATTCTGCAAAAACAAAGGGAATTGCCACATGACAACAAGGAAACTTGATGCTAACCGGCACGCGCCTTCATATTGCATTACTGTCAGTGAACTCGATAATGCAATCATAATAATAACAAAGAATGTGCAAAGATATGAGTTTGAAAAGGAACACAACTTACTATCGAAAAAGCAAGCATTACCTAACAAAAGCAGCTTATACAAATTGAACCCCTATCTGGATGAAGACGGAATTATGCGAGTAGGCGGGAGGTTAAATAAAACCAACCTACCCCCTGGAACGAAAAACCCCATAATTTTATCAAGAAGAGGCAGACTAACGCAGCTGCTGATCGAGGAAGCTCACGTCGCAACTCTTCACGGCGGAGCTCGGCTCACGCTCGCCTACCTGCGTCAACGATACTGGATAGTAGGAGGCAACAGAGCTGTGAAAACACAATTACATAGATGTGTACGCTGCCGTCGTTTCAAGTTAACAAACAGTTCTCAACTTATGGCTGATCTTCCACCACAACGCGTCACTCCATCTCGCCCTTTCACTCATACAGGAGTAGATTATACCGGACACGTAGAAGTCAAGCTAAACAAAGGAAAAGGCGTAAAAACCTCTAAGGGGTACATTGCGATTTTTATCTGCATGGCAACTAAAGCGGTACACATTGAACTTGTGTCAGACTTAGGCACTGAAACTTTTCTCGCCGCTTTTCAAAGGATGTGCTCAAGGCGAGGGATACCAAAACACGTGTACTCGGACTGTGGAACCAACTTCATCGGAGCCTCAAAAATGCTCAACAACGAGTACGAAGCGTTCAAGAAAGAACTGCCATCCGAATTTTTCGATGAAATCAATAAGATGAAAGTGGAGTGGCACTTTAATGCGCCGTCCTGGCCGACTGCCGGCGGAATCTGGGAAGCTGCAGTACGCTCAATGAAACACCACTTGCGCCGTGTCTTAGGAGATCAGAAACTAACTTATGAGGAATTCTCAACCCTATTAACGAAAATAGAAGCGTGTATGAACTCAAGACCACTTTGTTCACTCACTGAAGATCCAGACGAATTCTTTAATTACTTGACTCCCGGTCATTTTCTTACAGGCAGTCCTACATTAACGTTGCCATTATCTAACTATGAAGATGATCGGAACTTAGATCTACGTCGAAGGTGGCAATTAACTGAAAATATGTTCCATCGATTTTGGAAAACCTGGTCGAGTGACTATTTAACATCACTACAAACTCATGTATGTGAAAGCTAGAGTTACCAACATTTTCTTCATGTTTGAGATTCATATTCCATTAACCAGTGACGAAGACTATGTGTTACACCGTGTTATACCTCTGCCAATGACAAATTCTGAAAGGGAAGATGAGACAAATACAGTTGTCATCTCACGCAAGTACATCGCTGTGAATCTTGAGAAGGAGACTTACGTCAGTTTGAGTGAAAACGAGATCAATCAGTGTATTCATCTCAGTACCAACAAACAAGTCTGCAACTTAAATGTACCCATATATAACTTACAAAATAACAAGGCACCGTGTGAAGCAATATTATTAGGACACAAAATGACGTCACCATGTACAACAAGAAAAATGAAATGTGAAACCGTTTGGGTAGAGTTACATACAATAAACACCTGGTTAGCTCTGTGTTGTGACTCATGCTCATTACGGACAGTTTGCGATCGCGGGGACGTCAAATCACACGTCATCCATAAGTCATCTATAGTATCAGTGAAAGAAGGATGTCTGCTACAAACAGAGGACTTAACGATTCGGTCTCACAACAACTACGCTAGCGATGCGAAAATAAACTACGATATGGAAGTTCCAGCAATACACAACTCAGTCAATGGAATAGTGAACGTGCATCGCGCTCCTGAACTAACCACGATCCATGACGAAGACATCTCAACCGTGGAACATCAATTACAAGGTTTAAAATATCAAGAACATCTCCCGACGTCAATTTCAAGTCACGACATTCACCAATACATACTATGCTATTCTCTCGCGATAGCTATTGCGGTCGTCACGATAGTATGGATAATAAGAAGACGAGGCTATTGCACAAGAAAAACAGCATCCAACATGGCTGAACGCAATCTACAGATAGTTGTTGAACAAAGAGACAACAAAATATGTCAGAGCACACCGTCCCGATCCCAATCTTTAAGAGGGCAGCCACGAGCGGAAAAGAAAGAAAAGCAATCAAGGGTTGCGTCATCGGCGGTCGCGGCTTCAGCAGTTGCGGCGTCAGCAGTCGCAGCGGGCGGCAGCGACAACTCGCGCAAATCGCGAGACGCCAGTGGACCATCAACCGACGTGGAATTTAAATTTTGATTGGTTTACTTTAAGTTTTTTTATACTTAATTTGTATACTCCTTTTGTATTTTTTACTTTTACTTTATTTACTTACTCAAATTTAATTTTTAATGTACTGGTGATTTTCTTGTTTACTTTTAACTTTGTATCTTTTCGGGTTAGGAATATGTACGGTTTCACGTACATTTTTATTATATATTGATTCCTTAAAGTGACTGCGACATAAATTTGGCTGACGGGGTAATTATTTATAGCAAACCAAACTAATTTTAAAACACTGTGTTTCGAACAACTTTACTGAACACACGTCACAAGAAAATCACCTACTTAACTCTGTAATATTAAAAATATATTACTTATACTTCCGACTGGAGACTTTAACTTCAACTTAAAACTTATCTTCAACAAACTGCAACTTTGTGGATGTACAGGACAACTGAACTGTACAGGCATGCTTGGTCTATCGGTGTATGTCGACCGAGAGTTCCTTATTTTACTTTCAACGCGTAAATGACTTCTCTATTATTCAACTTAACTGCCTTAGATAAGTTTTTATAAATGAGGTTGAAGTATCGTCAAAAACAAAAACAAATATGAAATATTATAAATTGTTTGTTAAAATATAATTAATCAGTATGAATATGGCAATGGGGTTGCCATATTTTTAACCGAGTAATGAAGAATGGAAATTACTGTTTCGTGTGACATATTCGTATTTCTCGCTTACTCTACTAAGCACTGTTCCAAGCTGCTGCCAATCGGTTCCGCCGCACTATACTAACGAATTAGCGATCTCACCACTCGTCCGGCGATGTAATCTATTCATTTCGTTTACATTACCGTGTCTCCACTGAACAACTGTCAATGTATGCGCAAATTGGTTCGTGGGAGATTGCGTGCATAGAACCGGAGATCGTTCGGTCCTATGCCATTGCTTTCACGTTGTTTGAAATGTGAGAGTGACTTGGTTGGATCAAGTTAGACAAGTTTTGAGGCAGAGCTTTTCGACATAACGTTATTCTTTTTTATCTTTACATGGCAAAATTACTACGTTACATTCGAAGTAAGTCTGGCGATGACTTCCAGTGTAATTAAATTGCCGCAAGGCGAAGAAAATGGACGATGCAGTCCCAATATAATAATTTCGATCTACGAGGGCACTTACTTTCGCCACTGTTCATATTACTAAAAACTCATTTGTAAATAATTAACTATAATCTAATTTAGTAGTCAGATGTTAATTATCGCTTCTCCAAAACAAAAAAAACATGCGACGTAGACCTATAACATGTAATACTAACATTCACCCGCGGTACCGCCCCCGTTAAAAAGTTTTTCCAGGATGAAAGTCCCGGTTTATATTTTCGCAGGATAAGAAATACCAACCCTAGGTCCTTCCCAGGGTCTTAAACTATCTCCCTACAAAATTTCATCGAAATCGTTCAGTGGTTTAGCCGTAACGACTCGCGAGAAAAAAAGTCCGGGATAAAAGTCCTGCTTTATATTTTCTCGGGACAAATAGTAGCTTATGTGTTAATCCAGGACATAATCTACCTGTGTGCCAAATTTCATCGAAATCCGATCAGCAGTTTTTACGTGAAAGAGGAACAAACATCCATACATTCTTAGAAACTTTCGCGTTTATAATATTAAATTAGTAGGATTAAAAGAAATAATTTCACTATCCATGGAATGTCAAATGTTTGCGTATCTTGAGCTCAATCTCGAGTCTGTTCTTCGCTAAATTATCATCATTTATATTAAAATGTATATACAAATTGCGATATTTCAATGTAGGTACTGCTTGATCTTCCTATAATGAAAATCTAAAAATATAATTTATTCTTGGCTTCGGGACACAATGTAGTCTACGTAAATACCTTCTTGAAGGCGATCAGTCCCGTACAAACAAATAAGCGGTTGATCCTTCGTCGAGGGTATTTGTCCAACTCGCCCATGCGCCACGTCACACCCATTGCCACAGCAGTGGCTTAGATTTTTTGCTGGTAGAATATCATGAATATGGCAGGCATAAGACAACACATATCTTAAGCCTCATTTAAATTAATCAATTATAGCTAGCAATCAAAATCAACATTAGCAATAGCAACCAAACGATATCCATTGCTCATCATAAGCCTTCCCTAAAAATTTTTCAAACAGACCTGTCAAAAGCTGCCTGCATCCAGCTTGTTCTTGCGATGTTTATTAAGTCATCCGTCCACCTTACAAGTGGACATAATAGTCCGACTCAATTATTGAGCCCCGTCTGAATATGCGTAATGGCAAGGCAATTTTCGCCCGCGTTGACCTCGGCGAGTCTTACTCTTATTACACAATAAAAAGACGATTGTAGCCATCAAGAATTGGTTACGATGATTGCTAGGAATAATTAACCCGCCGAAATGAGGCTTTAGGCAGCTGTTTATAACGGTAATTTTAATATCTCCTCCAAACAAGTGAGTACCTATTACACAAAAAAGAAATATTTATTTCGCTCCACAATAAGTAAAAAAAACATTAGGTTAAGGGGCCTCCTAATGGGCATAAAAAAATCCCTTATCGGAAGATCCCGCTCTCTCACAACATTTTCTAATACATTGGGTTACAAAAATTAAACTAAAACTTAATCCTAGTAATATTATAAAGGCGAAAGTTTGTAAGAATGTCTGGATGTTTGTTGCTCTTTCGCGCAAAAACTACTGAACGGATTTCGACGAATTTTGGCACACGGGTAAATCATATCCTGGATTAACACATAGGCTACTTTTTTGTCCCGGGAAAATATAAACGGGACTTTTATCCCGGAAAAACTTTTTAATGCGGGCGGAGCCGCGGGCAAAAGCTAGTATAAAATAGTTACAAAACCGAGTCGTATGTGTGTGCGTGTGTACATGCTTTCTGTATACTATATAATGTAATATTTTTTTTCATTAATTTTAACATGACTAACCTAAGCTAACCCCATAACCATAAGCTAAACCCATTATGGAACTTAACAACGACCTCTTTACGGATAAAAGTTATTAGCGTCTTAACTAATCGCTGTTTCTAACTTTCTTCTTTAACTTAAAAAATATCACCAAAATTACTTTGAAAAACTGAAACTTTGTTGCATTTAGCGAAGCTTGATATGTGTCGCCCACAGTCTCGTATTATAAGAACATAGAGATGTAATAACCACGGAGGATTTGTTCTATGGTAATTACCGTGCCGGTATTAAAATGTATATAACATACGGACGTTATTGTGAACACGTAGAGTGGTTGCGAAGGCGCGCGACACACTGAGTTATCTCCAGAGAAGTGCCTGGATGACCCACCACACTGTCTGTTGTATATTAGGCACACCAAGCATGCATTCCTGTGTTGTGGTTTAAAGGTATCGCGGGTGTACAATATCATCCAGACATTTAACATTAAATGTCACAAGATGTTGAGTGCAACGGCAGCAGAGCATGGTCGCGCAAATTGTAATCCTAAACTCTTGGTTTAATTGCTACTGTTTGGTACTTCACGTTTTTTCATAATTAAAATAAGGAATTAATTAATAATAATAATAATTAATAATAATAAAGGCTAACAAGCCGAGTCGCGGCACCGGCCACGCGCTGCGCCCCCTCAGGGCAAGGCAAAGCCGACGGGTACGGATCCGGAGGCTGCGGAGGCACACCGCAGTCTCCCCCGTATATCACCTTCCCAACCCTACCCTTTCCCTAAAATCCATCCCGTGTATCGGTTGAGCGTGCGGCCTCCGGCCAATACCGTTTACGGTACACGGACTGTTAGGAACCCTTTTGCACAATAAGACTGGCAAAAGGGATACAAGCTTAGGGCACACCTAATTTTAAGTACACCCCCCTTCGCCTATACCCGGCGGGGAGGGACACGCACTCACTCACCCCCGGGCGTTCCTACCCGGGGACTTAGTTCAACGCGTCCCATACCGCGTCGCGATCCGCGCTCATTTTGTGTGAACCCGCCTGGTTTCTTCTGTGTGTTCTTTACAGGCGGTGCACACCCGGGGTTAGTGAACACACACGCGGCCCCCAAATCATTTTCTACCGTAGGCTCGGACTCAGCCGCCAATATGGCTGATTCTGGGCCTATGGATTTGGCTCCCGAGCGGCCTGTCGTCGCCGCTCAACCAAACCTAGTCAACATCCCCCTCGCCGCACCCATTATTTCCAGGGAGGAAATAATGAGAGTGGTGAGGGAGATGTTCTGGTCGGACAACGTGGTCCGACAAGAAATTCTCACTATGGCTAGGGAAGCCAGGGAACCGTCTGCGTCCTCGGACACCTCGGAGTCGTCCGAGGCTACGACCTCAACGGAGACCACCGAAACCTCGGGCGGCTCCGCGGAGTCTGAAGAGGAAATGGACACGTCCCCCAGCCAACCCGAAGCCAATAACCCGAAAAAACGGCCGATCTCGGCCTCTTCCTCCGCCTGCGAATCCGGGGAGGAGTCGTCTTCGTCGGAACGCGACGAGGAAGGCTTCACCACGGTGAAGAACAGCCGGAGGAAGAAGCAGAGAAGCGTCGCTGCTCCCGCACCAACCTCCCCGACCGCGCCTTCTGCGCCTTCCGCGCCTTCAGCGCCAACCGCGTCCGCGTCTGCGTCGACGCCGCCACCGCCGCCGACTCAACCAAAGGGGCCTAAAAAACCCCCGAGGTTAAATCTCCAACTCCCCTCAAATATGACCATGCGGGACATATTTGAGGAACTGCGCAAACAGCGCATCACCATTTCCTCTAATTCGTGGAACAAAGTCCACAAGCTTCTTGCCCTGCAGCCCGCCTCAATCGCGGACCACAGGGCGCTGACCAAATTCTTAGATGCCAAACACTGGCACTATTTTACCTATTCTCTCCCAGACGAGCGGCGCTTCCGCTACGTCATTCGCGGTATCCCCGTCCAACGTGTCGACTCTCGAGGTCAAAGAAGGCCTTGAAGAGAAAGGCATAGTCACCTTAGAAGTGCACAGGATGCACAGACAGTCCCGCGCCTCCCGGCCGGGAATACAATACGAGATGGTTCTCGCCATCCTCCAGTCCCCTTCCGACGTCAAACGACTTTTTGAGATTAAAGATATCTCGGGGCTAGGCGGCTTCACCGTCGAAGCCCCACACAAATCGACCCAGATAGGGCAGTGTCACAACTGCCAGAAATACGGCCACAATTCTCGTGGCTGTCGCCTCCCCGCCAGGTGCGTCAAGTGCCTCGGCGAACACGGTACATCCGAGTGCCCCCGTCCAAAGGACCGCTCTCAGTGCACGGAGCCGCCTTCGTGCACCAACTGCCGGCAAACCGGCCATCCAGCGAATTATCGCGGATGCCCTCGCGCCCCCAAAAGAGTTGCCAAAGCTCCTAAAGCTGCGGCTCCCTCGGCCCCTCAGGCCACCACATTCAAACTGGCACCTGCGCCAGTGCGCAACCCGTGGTTTCCTCCCACGGCGCGCGCTGAACCCATCTCACAGGCCCCCAGCGGAGTCACTCCCGCTGCCCCGGCCTCTACTCGACCCTCTCCTCCCCCAGCTGTGGCTCCTTCTTCAAAGGCAGCCCAGCCCAAACCCAAACCCAAACCCACCACCCCTCCCACCCCTTCTCAGTCGGCGACGGTGGCGGCGAAGGCAAGCGACGCCTCTTCCTCAGTCGCCTCACTATTAGGCTCCCCGGAGATAATGATTCTCCACGGGAAACTTTTCGAGCGTTCTCGTCTACTCACCCGTACGGGAGTAGAAGACCCCCTTTTAATCGCTGAGATCGCTCTGATCCAGCAACAAATCTTCGAGGCTACAGTTAACGCTGTGCGTCTCCCCTCTTTAATTTCATAAATGGCTACCAACGCCAGACAACTCCCCCAGCGGACAAAACCTCGCTCCCTCAGAGTGGGGTTTTTCAATTGTAACGGCATTCGGGACCAAAAAGCCGAAATTTCTTCTTTTGTCCGCGACAACCAAATTGACGTTTTCCTCATCCAGGAAACGTTCCTCAAGCCCTCTCACCGCGATCCCAACATCCCAAACTTCAAACTGGTGCGAAATGATCGTACCAGTGGCCGTTTAGGAGGCACTCTCATCTATTACAAAAGGTCCCTTCATTGCATACCTTTAGAATCACCGATAAGCTTGAGCAACATTGAGGCTTCGGTCTGCAGGCTAGCCATGACCGGACACCCGCCGATCACCATCATATCGGCCTATCTCTCGCCCACTAAGGAGCTTCACTCCAACGAACTTGAAACCCTATTTGATCTGGGGGATTCCGTCATTTTGGCGGGAGACCTCAATGCCAAGAACACTCTCTGGAACTGCAACTCGACCAACGAGCGAGGTGCAGTCCTAGAGAGTTGTCTTGACACAATCAATCTAAGCCTATTGGTTCCTTCAGAACCTACCCACTATAGTTACAACGACGACCACCGACCGGACATACTCGACGTGGCACTTGTACGGAACGTAAGCCTTAGCGTGCGTTCCATGCAAGTGTTACAAGAGTTAGACTCTGACCACAGACCTGTGATCCTCGATCTAGTCCCCGAAAACAGTCCAACAGACACAGGTCCTAATATTCCGATGAAGGTGAAAACGAATTGGCGTCTTTTAGGCACCAAGCTCGCGGACACCTCATCCACTGATCTTTCCGCGATCCCGACCAACATCGTGACTCCTGAGGAAACGACCAGCGCGATACGCGTCTTCACCGACCACCTTTAGAACGTTTTGAGCGAAAGCTCCGAGAGGGTGCCAGAGACTGTTCACAGTCACTGGCAACTTCCCGAAGACGTTCGGTGGTGGGTGAGGTTGCGTAACGCTACGCTCAAAGCCTGCGCGACGAGACCCGTCCCGGAACGACGACATCTTGCGCGCTACCTCCAACGTGAGGTTAAGCGTCGCATAAAAGAGGTCGTCGATTCGAGGTGGGACACTCGCCTTGCCGATATCGATCCGACACATACCGCCTTTTGGCAACTGGTTCGTTCCTTCAAGAGAAACGATGTGGCCTCCATGCCTCCGCTCAATCATCCGAATCAACGCCCGGCGTTTGATGACGACGAGAAAGCGGAACTACTGGCCGGCAGCCTGGAGTCTCAATGCTCGCTCACCTCTGTACCCGTAGATGACGACATTCTTGTTGCGGTTGACACTTTCGTCGAAGATAGGAACGCGGTCCGGCCACCGCCAGTCTCTATACCGCGACCGTTATACGACAACGTCGACCCGGACGTCGGCCCGCCGCCCGATCCCCTTGCGCCGGTGACGATCGATAAGTCACCACTCTGATCAAGGCACTCAAACGTAGGAAAGCCCCTGGGGGCGATCTAATCCCTACTCGTATGATTAAGATGCTCCCGGAGCATCTAGTTCAAATCTTAACATCCATTTATGACGCCTCGTTTCGTAACTGCATCTTCCCAGAGGTCTGGAAAGAGGCAGTTGTGATAGAAATCCACAAGCCGGGGAAACCCGCTTTCGAACCCTCCTCTTATAGGCCCATCAGTCTGCTCAGTACTCTGGGCAAAATCTACGAGCGGATCGTCCTCGACCGCCTTAAAATAGTAGCTTTTAATCAAAATTTGATCCCTCCAGAACAGTTTGGCTTTCGCGCTAGACACAGTTGTGTCAATCAGGTGCTCCGCATCACGGAGTACGTCCACGAACAATTCCGTAAAGGAATGCCTACCGTTGCTATTTTCTTCGATATCGAAAAAGCATTCGACAGGGTGTGGCACAACGGCTTGCTTTTCAAGCTGTACACTCTCAACGTGCCCACACAACTCGTGCACATCATACGAGATTTCCTGTCGAATCGCGGTTTCAGATATCGCGTGGAGGGAACTCTCTCTTCCCGACACACCATCACGGCCGGAGTCCCGCAAGGCTCCGCCCTGTCCCCTTTTCTATTCTCGCTGTACACAAGCGACATCCCTAGACCACAAAACGCCCATCTGGCACTATTCGCGGATGATACCGCAATCTACGCTTCACGTATAGACCCCGACAAAGTGGTGCGCACTTTGCAAACCGCCGCCGACGAACTCGGCGAGTGGTTCCGCAAATGGCGAATCACTGTCAATCCCACCAAAAGTCAGGCCATCCTTTTCACTCGGAAAAGGAAAGTCCACATCCCTCACTTTTCAGTCCGCATGTCCGACCAGACTATCCCCTGGAAGGGCCAAGCCAAATATTTAGGAGTAACCCTTGATCAGAGGTTGACCTTCATCCCACACGTAAATGCGGTACGCGCGCGAGCCGCATTCGCGATGAGCCAGCTTCACTGGCTCCTAAACAAAAATAGTAAGATGTCAATCCGCAACAAGATTAGGATCTTCAAAACATGCATCCGTCCGATAATGACATACGCGTCGCCCGTATTCGCTCATTTACCGCCCCGTCGCCTTCAGCGAATGCAGGTGCTCCAAAATCGATTCTTACGACATGCACTTGGTGCCCCGTGGTACGTTCGCAATCGCAACCTCCACGTGGACACCAATATGCCGACCATCAGGCACTTTATGCAGTGCGCCAGCAGACGCTATTTCGACAGGGCGGTAAACCACCCGAACACGCTTATCCGTAAAGCGTCTATATATACTCCATTTGACCGCGCCAAATGGAGACGACCGCGATCAGTCCTGACCGATCCAGAGGACGAAATCACTCTAGCTTTACGCGAAAAGAACGAGCATTTAAAGCTCATACACTCCACAAGACCGCTGTACCGTCCTCGCCGTCGAGGACCTCGTCGCGTTCCCCATAACCCTGCCCTCTCGTAGCAGTTCCGGCCCGCGTGCCGAAGACTACAATCAACACGTTAAATAGGATTAGGTTAAAAACCATCTTCCCCAAACGCTGATGTCTTATCCTCTCAGTGGCCGCCCTGAGCCGAGGTCGTGACCCATTAGTGGGTCGCCCTCAGCGTGGTCGCTTAAATTTAAGGGTTGCGAGCGCCTTCTGCGCTCACCCACAAGACCGGTGTTCTTGTATAAGCCGACCCTCGTCAGGCTAACAAGAGTTTAGTCAGGGACAAAAAAAAAAAAAAAATAGGGCCCCAGATGGGAGCCTTGCGGTACACCAGATGGTACATTCTGGAAGTCAGAAAGAAAACCTTTAACACAAACGGCCTGAGATCTGTTATTAATATATGATTTTACCCAGCGAAGCAAATCGCCATGTATTCCAGCTCTGAAAAGTTTATTAATGAGCATACTATGACTAATTTTGTCAAATGCTTTGGAAAAGTCGGAATAAACAACATCCACTTGATGTTTTTTATCCATAGATTTTAATAAGAAATTTACGAAAGTAACCAAGTTAGTGTCAACAGATCGTCCACGGATGAAACCATGTTGAGAAGATGTAATAAAATTTCTAACTAAAAAAGATAATTGAGTAGCTACAATTTTCTCCAATATTTTACCAAAAACACATAGTTTGGAAATCGGTCTGTATTGCGTGATGTCACTAGTTTTATAATTTTTTGGGATAGGAGAAATCAAAGACTTTTTCCATATATCAGGAAAGTGTCCTAAAGTCAAAGACCGAGAAAAAAATATGTGTAATGGGAACACACAGGGCATCTGCACATTTTGAAATCAGCAAAGGATGTACACCATCATACCCAGCTCCCTTTTTTACATCAACACCTTTTAATTGTTTTAAAACTAAACTTGGAGTAATATGTATTTTACTGATATTCAGCATTGTATTTTGGCCTGAAGAGGACGAGCTAGGGTCTGGACTGTCATTGACAGGATCACTAGATTCTATGAAAACAGATTTAAAATAATTATTAAATAGGTTACAAATTTCAACACCGTCACTTGTGGTAATATCATTAAAACTCATTTTTTGTGGCATACTACGGTTACCCATCTTAGACTTAACAAAACTCCTAAAATAATTTGGATTCCTTCTTATATTCTCTTCACTTAACTTTATATAGGTTTCATAACAGGATTTTTCAAGTTTCTGAGCTCTACGTCTTAGAAGAGAAAAAGTTAAATAATCCAAATGGTTTTTATAACGTTTCCATTTACGGTGATACGTTCGTTTTTCGTTAAGTATCTTTATAAGGGGACGCGTGACCCAGGGTGCATGCCTAGTGTTAGAAACTGTTTGCCTACGTGGGACATATGTTTGTATTAATTTATTTAGAACAGAGTAAAAATATTCAACAGTAGACTCTAAGTCATTTCGCGACCGAAATTCTTTAAACCAATCTATCTTATGAAGCTCTAAATTGATTTTATCAAAATCTGCTAAGTGAAATAAAGGCTTACATGATTTTGGATTGCTCTTTAATGCTTTATTATAAAGTACGGACAGGTCAATATTTAAAGCTGGATGGTGTCCGTCCTCAGGCGTCAAGGGATGAGAGCTACGAATAATTTCACAGGTAGTATTAGAAAACACTAGATCAAGAAATCTTAGGTTTGAAGTATGTATAGAATTAAATTGTTTTAATTGTGCAAGATTCATAAAATCTGCAACCACAGACGATAATTCGTCATCATTTGGTTGCAAACACATACTATTAACTTTTGGATCGAATTTCCAAAGGCCATTAGTAACATTTAAATCACCTAATATTATAAAAATATCAGTAGGATGAAGATCAATATAATTACAAATATTGTTAAAGAAAATGCTAAGTCGGCTTAAGTGATTAGGTCCGTGTGGAATATACGTGCATATAATATGCAATGCGGTAGGATGCGCCAACGATGTGGACAAAGCGCAAGATGTATATGACAGTCGCGAAGACAGATGCGGTGCGCCGACTGATCTAAGTGGCACTGTTACCCACAACTCGTCAGCACAATCGGCTATGTTCGGTGCGTCGGCGGCAGGCATGGAGCCGAGCCCCCGGCGCACCGCCACCGCCACGCCCCCTCCCCGCGATCGGCCACTAGCAATTGCATCTCTGTCCTTCCGATATACAACAAAATTGTCACTAAAGAATTCATTACTGTAAAAATTATCCGTAAGCCATGTTTCCGTGAGACATATGACATCATAATTACAATTTATAGTTTCAGCTATGAATTCATTGGACTTGGTTCGGAGTCCCCTAACATTTTGATAACCTATTGATAGATTAAAGTTAGCCATAAGTTACAAGAAACAATAATAATACATAAATTCAAATAACCTGAAGTACACCGTTGGTTGCAATAACGATAACACAAAATTATTATGTGAATGCATTTTGTAAGTTGTTTGACTGATTTGACATGATTAGTAACTCGAAGAATAGAAATTGCGATTAATCGTAACCCATAAAAAGTTAATATAAATAATTTGAGAACGTAATATGTTAAAGAGCTCATATACAAATAAAAGAATCGATGTAAATATGTTTCCAAATGTAAGAACGATGAGTTGTACATAATTATATTATACATCGCAAAAACATCTGTACTTATGTCTAAGACATTTAACAAATCGTTATAGAAAAACACCGAGAGGTTTTCAAATTTGCAGTAACAATTATAATATTGAAATAGTCATTTTACTTTAGATACAATATCATTTTCATTTGATATGTATATTATTTTAGAAGTTTCATTTTTACGCAAAAATATCTTACAGTCCTTGACCCAAATAAATTTAAAACCACGGTCCTTTCCAGCTTCTCGTACTTTCTTAAAAAGTGACTTATTCTGTGGAGTCAAGTGCTCATTTATGAATACAGGTCTGGCAGGCCCGTTGATTCCAAGATCCGCAGTCGAAACGCCGCGCCGGGATTTATATGCTGCCAAGATTTCATTTTTGCGGCTACGTTGTATTAATTGTATAATTATAGTAGAGGGTAGGTGCAACTCTTTGTTACTGCCTGGGTATCTTCTAACCCTATGTATTTGATTAATATCGCTGGGTGTTACCGTTACTCCAATTGTTACGCAAAGTGAATTAAAGATAGAAAACAGATTTTCGCCCTTCATTTCAGGAACTCCAGACAATTCCAAGTTGTTTAGTCGAACGCGCTGTTCCATAACAGATGTATAGTTTTGAAGGTGTTTAATGGTACTATGAATTCCACGTAATTGCTCGTTAGTCGATGTAAGCGAGACTTTATTTGACTCAATTTTACACAGTCGTTCATTATGCGAATCCATTTGTTCAGTGACTGTGGCAATTTGTGATTGACACTGTCGGTGTTTATGTTCTAATTCCGTGATAGATATATTCAAGTTCTTGCAGGTAGACTTAATCTCCGAAACTTCGTCTTTGATGACTGTAATAGTTTCACGAAAATGATTGAAATCGATTGCCAAAGTGTCATTAATTTTGGTCATAGACTCCAGCTTCATGTTCATGTCGTTGCGAAGTAAAGATATTGAGCTATTTAAAGTTTTGCTGAGGCGATCTATAGCGGATGCAAACTCGCCGCCAGGTTGTCTTCTAGATTTGGTATTCACAAAAGGGGAGGGAGTATCCAAGTCCTTGTCAATAGCGGCGGCTTGTGATGGTTGAGATCGCGATTTTTGTAGGTAACAAAACCACGTACAGAATTCGATGACTTCAACCGGTAATTAGTGTGCAAGCGGGACATAAAATAACAATTGTCTCGTTCTTGCGGGGGTGAGGTCCGTTACCGCACTCAACTTACACTCGCACGGAAAATAGTGTAAAATAAACTTAAGTCACATTAATTTATGATTGAAAGTTCAATATCCGATAGCACTGGAATTAGCGAATAAATGATGCGCACGTCTGCCTTAGAACACGTTATAATCCGAACTGTACATATACTATATGTGTGTTATATTACTAAATGTACGGCTATAATATTTGGTTATGGTTTATAATATAAATAGTTATATTAGTGACTGCCTCGGTGGTGTAGTTGTATTATGGTACGACTACAATGCTGAGGTCTCGGGTTCGAACCCCTGGTCGGGCAAAGTGATATTGAGTTTTTCTATTCAGTACCTATTAGCTCGAACTCGCCCCCTTTCACATCATGGGACGGAATATTGGTGCACTAGTTACGTCTCTGCCTACCTCTTGGGGGATACAAGTCATGAGTGTATATGTATGTAATTATATTAGTCCTATATTTTGTCCAATTTTAGTGCCTCACCACTGTCTTTCTTTTCTTCCTTTCCTTTACCGAATTATTATTTTAGTGTGTAGATATTCCAAATCGCCGCTGTTTTTGTTCCAGTGAATAAAACCTTAATATAATTATAGCCGTATATTATAATTCTTTTTGTTCAAGTTTATTTCCGCCCTCGAAAAAATCACTTGAAAAGAGTAATGATGATACAAAAGACGTCCCTGAACCAAACGGTACGCATCGAGAACTCTCAATGATAAAGACGAAATGTTAAATATGGCCGTTTGAAACGTTAATCATGTACAAGTTTCAAGAAAACCTTTGAGTAATTTACGAAGTTTATATGTAACCAATTATTCGACATTTTCGAAATGTTTATAATAATAAGAATATTGCATGAGATTCTCAACGATTAATTATTATAATTAGGCGGCTGTTTAAAAATATATATATAGCCAACTCCCTATTTTTTGTCGTTGCGGATTAAAACTAATTAGTGCTTCCAAGCGTCTAAGCTACAATGTGTCATAAAATACTTGCCACTGCCGATCCTGGCTTACAGGAGTTGCAGGGGTGGATGTGAAGTTGGAATAGTTTGGAAGACAGCTGTTCCTTAGCTTAAGCCAGTACCATTGTACAATATCCTTGGAAAATTATGTTGCGCAGACTCCACATTATTTGTGAATTATTGCTTGCTATAACGGTGAGGGAAAACATCATTCTCTATACGAATTGCGAAGGTATGTGAAGTCTGTCAGTGTGGGTGCACTAGACCAGCGTAGTGTACAAGGCCTAAACCCTCTCGATACTAGAAGTGGTCCGTACTCAGCAGCGGGCAGTATATAATACAGGGCTAGTGGTAGTAGTAGACCCCATATTGAAGTGGGAAAGGAGAAATGTAACAATAGTCGTACCTATCCAGAAAGACTCCCACATGCGAGACACATCACCCACTAGAAGTTAGTTTTATTGTACTCTCAACTTTGTGCTTGTTTCGATATAAATCTCAGGATTAGATTTATGTGCGTAGCGGAGACAGGTTCGCATTAAATCACTCGGGATGAAATATAAATAAAAATTTGCGAAGACAGTTACGTCTATGGACTTCTATTGAGTATGTTCGCTATTAATTTATATTACCAGGCCTCACTCCATACTAGCACTCTTCATGAGCCGTAAAAATGAAATGAAAAGCTATAAGTGTTGCCACAATACAAACGTAGTTACGTCAAAAGTATCAGTAACTTTATTTGTTTCGTCAGTTAAGAACTGGCCATTAGATACAAGTCTTATAAAACTTAAAGTCGTATTTTTATTCGCAATGTGTTTGAGGAGACCTATCGCCACATTGGGTACGAATTTCAATCCTGAACAAAGCATGTGTGTTTCTATCTAAGCGAAGAACCTACACTGGTTTTAATTACTTAACCTGTAAATGTTACAAAAACACAATTTCATAGTCCAAGAATTACAAGACCTATAGGTAAAGCTATGTTATATAATAGTGTATATTTATTTTAAGGTATACTAGGAGCATACAATACATCGGCCATACAAATTTACATACATACATACGGATCGAATACAGAACCTCTTTTTTGAGGTGGGTTAAAAATATTTTAATCTGTTATGATAAGTTGATCTATGGGAAAAGCCAGGAGAAAAATATGCAAGATGCCTTGTAACGCTGTATTCCTTAAATTCTTTGAGAGTGTACATTTTATATAGGATTCCATACAACACTCGAATATTCTAAAATACTCCTTACAAGAGCATTATATAGAATAACTTTTGTGCTTGGTTTTATATATTGCACTGCGTTTCTCCTTATGGAACCTAGCATTTAAGTATAACTCCCAGGTCGCATATTCCATTTTATTCTGTGACTGCATTGTTAATTAATATGCGGAATGTATAACATCTATATGTATAGTTCACATTGCAGTGGTGAAATTAGTGGCTGTACATTACAACTAGAAAGAATTTATCATCTCAAGTCTAATTAAAAAAACAAAACTGGTGTTCTTTGAAATGCTTACATAAAGTAGGCAGGGTCTGAAACACTTTTCTTCAGTAACAGAGCTCTGCAATCCCTTTCATAGTTACGTGTTAAGTGAGCGAGCGCCCGCGGCGTCCGACGCCGAAACTAAAAGAAAATTGCTCATACAAGTTGTTTGAAACGTTTTCAAAACAACCTATGGAGTTAACTATTTCACGTGGTATATTTTATACTTGATTTTACCTCTCGCGTATTCGAGAAACTTGCCACCTAGTTTAACCCTAAATACTTTTCATAAAATTGTAAACAAAGCAGTCGGATTTCGATCGCGGTCGCCTCTCCATTTCGCAAACTCTAAACCCTATTTTCAGCCTCCTGGCTATCTCTCACAACCCTTTCCAATATAGAGTGGTTTTCTTATTGTTGCAGTCGATCCCCCAAACGAGAAAAAGGGTTAAATTGAAGTGTACTAATAAATTTCTAGCATTTTAAGAAATAATAATTATTTTCACTTAAATAGCTGTTGAAGCGAGTCAGTCCCCACGGAATTTATCTTATATTATTTTCCGCCTTTGATGGAAAGGAAGCAATTATAATATTTGATTTGCTTTAGTTTTATATTTTTAGAACAAAGCTAGTGAATGCAGTATGCACTTTATGGCTTATTATGCGATTGTTAAGTGTGTATAATTATGTTATTTATTAATACACACACACAGACCCGAGGCCTCTGCCTACTCCTTCAGGGATAACTCCCAGACTCCGGGCTGATACTGAATAGAAAAACTCAATATCACTTTGCCCGACCCGGGAATCGAACCCGAGACCTCAGCTTTGAAGTCGTACTGTAATACAACTACGCCATCGAGGCAGTCGTTAATGTTTTCGGAATGTTTATTTAAAGTTTATTTTGGCAGTAAGCGTCTTTATTACTATATTGAAGTAAATTTTCCATTCGTTGGCACGTCTCTAAACGAGCTTCTTTTGAACTCGCAGTATCTCGTGTATCCGAGGGCCAATCAAGCCACCCTAATTATTTGCGTAGGTACGACAACTCCTCAATTTTGACAACTGAGGGGCTCTCTAAGATTGAACAAGGTCGTCGGGCCGCTCCCCCCTGTCCGCAGGGGCCCTCGTGTCCCCTGTCGCGGGAACAAAGTGCCAGTACGTGACTCCCGGGGGCCCGATAAAATTATTCGAACAACCTGTCCTATACATATTGAGCATGTTTCTAAATATACAAGTGGCGGGGTCGACCCCTCCTCCCCCCGCCCCAGGCTCCCTCTGCCACCCCGCACGCTGTACGTACAGAACAAACACTGTCATCTTTATAAATAACGGCGATATTACGTTTTGTATCGCGATGTGAAGAAACACGAATCTGGAGCTAATACGTGTAATCATGTAAATATGGCTTGCGGCGATTACGTTCAAAATGTTGCCGCGACAGTGTTTACAGCCTTCGTGTTCATGTAGGTATATATACAGCACGCCTAAAATAGCTCCAAAGTTAATGTGTAGTCAAAGTTACAACGAGTCAGCCCAATCAGTTACGCTTTTTTCCTTTCCTGTGAGAGTTTTACAAGACTAATTCCGGGAAAGTCGTTATTTTCCAGCCTTTCTGCCGGCCCCATTTAGATACCGCTGTGAGCTAATGTACGTAAAGTATGTAGCTAATAACATTCCTGGTACACGACAATTCCGTAGCGCTACACGAGTGCAGATTCGGAGCTAACTTAACCGCATACCCACTACACATTAGCTTAACGTTCAAAACACGGTGGCGGTGGGCGACATACTTGGGCCACCTCCAACGTTACCTGCGACTGCCGCCCATGTCAACCATCCTCACCGCGTCGACAACTTGAAATAAAACACTTATCTTTCTTTTAATTAAAGTCATATATATTTCAGCATTTATCACATGAATATGTGACCGTGTGCGGGACACGGTCCACGATTAATGTGCCTATTTAATTTTAACGTCCCTATGTATAAAATAATTGTGGAGTGCAATAAACTTTAAATTGAATTGAATAATTGGCAATGTCATGCTGCAATCTAAATGACTGTTTAAATTAAAACCGGTTCCACCGGAGTAGAACCGCCGCGCCGCGCCGTCTCAAACAAAATCGATGTAGGAGCTGCATTTGCTGATGTGCTTTGTATACTATAGTCTATAGTATCCCAAAGACTTCTTAGTACTTCTTATCAGTGAATACACCACATAGGCTGGTACCGACAAATTAACCTCCGGAGTTAGTTCAGTATAGATGTCACGAGGTACAGGTTTTATACAAGTGTAATATTTCCGGCGTAGGGCCTCTGTAGACTCGGAAATAATTCACAAATGAAACAACTTCGACCGTTACGTACCACGTTTAATGCAGAACTGACAACAGTCACGTTCCGTGATTCTTACCCACATTTGACATATATACTACAACAAGGTACTTTGCGGTTCTCAAATAATAAGTGACAACAGGTGAGTTTCCTTTTAGTAAATGATCCTGATGCTTATAGTATCTGAACGTTGATCACTACACTCAGTATCTTTCAACCAGCCTCTAGCCAATTTCAGCTGTTATTTGCATTAAGAAGCAACATCTCCCAAACTTTGTGCCCAATATGGCGATAGGCTCGCCCCCTATCACATCATGGGACGGAATAACGGCGAAAAGTGGGTGCACTAGTGCGCCTCTGCCTACCCCTTCGGGGATAACAGGCGTAAGTGTATATGTATGTGTGTGTGTATGTGTATCTCCCAAACTAGTTAAGTGTTTCGCAAAATCCAAGCACAGAAACGATTATAAAAGGAAGCTCACACACGGCCCTCAACACAATAAATAGCGGCAGCTCGCTTCAAATTAACAGCAACACCCAAAAGGCATCCAATAAAATATTTTCAGATCGATATCAAAATGTATAAGTGAGGCGTACACGTCCGGAATAGCAAGCAGGCGGCATCCGGAGCCGGGATCGGGAGCAAAGAGGTGGGACTGGCTTTGAGCACCTCCGGGACTAGAGCTTGGGACTGAGCGACTCTTTTGTATGTTTTGAGTTCGAAAACATGAATATATATGTGTACTTTGTGACTTCGATATATTTAATATATTGATATGACCAACTAAATCTGTTGTCGACTGAATTGTATTTTTCAGTAGAAATTTGGAAAACAGCAAGTCATTTAAATATATACTTATTTGGAGAAGTAACAATGCTAAGTTTCAAGTTTATGTTATTTTAGATTAAGCTTTTCCTTTTCGTGTCTCCTATTCGTGATTGTGAATCAAAATAACATTTCTTAAGTTATAACTATGATATAAAATTTAAATGGTATAATTTATAACATTTTAAATATTTTTAAAGAGTCAATGAACATTAAAAGTAAGGTATGTCGTGGGCACTGTCGGCAATAATCGATGGTTATGTATATGATTTCCATAATCTTATAAAATCTACTAACATCATAATGACATAGCATGCTTGTAAAATAAACCGAATAGTATTATCATACAATAAGTTTTTCATTACATAATATGCTCAAGTATAAGTTGCCATCTTGCAGGGAGTCCATTTTCATACACGATATATGTGAACTTATTTATTCGACTACAGTCACATGTCACAAGACATAGCCAAGCGAGTGTCACTGAGTGCAAGATCCCTGAGGGGCGACGTGGCGTGCGTCGTCTCGCAAGTCTCTCCGCACGCTCGGCGCTGCATCTCGGATGTCTCGCGTGCATGCGACTCACGTCAAACGCTGATGTGGTACCGCTCGTAACCTAATGCCTTTGCCTTCAAAATTTATTGTACGAGACTTTCAAACGACCTAGTCTTTTCTTTATGGTCTGGTGTCGCCTGTGGACAGTATTCCTTAGTCTGTTGAAGACGATTGAGGGAAACAAAGATAAAATACGGAACAAAGGAGAGCGTTTCAGTCATCTCTCAGACTGTACGATTCGAAACAGTAAAATTGTTATTTCATGTAATGGCGGCTCTAAGAGCAAGGAATAAGTAGGCGCTCATGATTTTCAATCAGATCTTGTTCAAGTTATGAAATAAATTACATCAAATGACTGTTTCATATTAACTGTATGAAAACAAAATATGGAAAGTTCCTTGTTGTATGCTTGTATTTTAAGAACAGAAATACTACGGCACTTAATATCACGTACACAGCGACCACAGACAAACAAAAAAAACAGCTGATTGAATATTTTGTGTCCCATTTGCCTGTATTGGTGTAGACATCGACATTGGATAATATTTATCTCGAAATTAATATTTTACTATTCCATTGTTAACAAAAAATATATGGACCAGTCGGGCTTCTCGGATTGTACGAAAGCTCCATGACTAAAGCCTCCGCATGCAAACACAAATGGCTACAGCTTAATCCCACAATATTAAATTTGGGGAGAGTTATTTCTATTTAAGTATATACAGTGATAAAAATATCCAAGTGGGACTTTATTTTACCCTTCTGAGTTCGTACGAATTCAGAATATAAATAAACAGTTTAACCTTTAGTATATATATAATGTACAAGCACTGATGTATACAAGTTTAAAGGGCATTGTTGAAACATTATGAAACCTTCATACCTGTGTTTCAGGGAGTCGAGCGCAAAGTAATAGTACCTACAAAGTTGATTATATTATTTGACGTGTCTATTCAATACCACCAAAATACTCAGTGACAAAATATAACTAGGTAGAGTAATTGATATAGAATTTGTTTTTTCTATATGGAAGGGTAGGGCAGTGCACAGAGCACATCGGTGTGCGATGACGTCACTTATCGACAGCTCATGCTTGACCGGCTTGATTGCCGGCAATGGCTAGTACCTACCGCTAGAACGCTTGGTTTTGGTTTCGAACCAACAACTATCGTCTAGTCAAAATAATCTGTTAGTAATAGCTATAATCGCAAGACAACTCTTGCACACGTGACGCTCTAGCGGGTGACGTTGCATAGAGCATGCCTGTATTTCTTAATGCATTTCACTAAAGTTCAATAAAGTTGATATTCAAAGTTTTGGTTCTAATGTGGTAGATTTCAAAACAGTTAAGCAGTTCTCAATTTATTTTTAATCATGAATACTGATTTACTATATTAAGAGAAAATCGCGAACAAAATCACCCATATATTACAGTTTGAATACACACAGTTATTGGAATTAGATAAAGTATTTAAATTTAATGTCTAGCGTGCAAAAATAGTGAGGGAATAAAAATAGTAAAGACCTCCCTCATAAAATTTGGTCAGCGACCGAATAAAAAATTACATTAACTATGTCTCACACTGGCCACACACAAAGCACACAAAATGTTCCCCAAAGTTAATTTAGTTAAAAGTTAAGATAATAAAATGCCTTTCCATAACTCAGCTCTCGCACGCGCGTGCTGTTTACGACCGCTGCGATGTAAGCCCGATATATTTTTAGCTGAATTTTTAACAAGCTTTCTTCCATTCACTTATGGAAACGAGCTTTAGTTATTACTTCTTTATTACTGGGTACACTGATTAAAGTAAACCATTAGATATTGTTATTTGATCTATCTATAGCTTTATTTATTTAATAGAAGTATGACACGAGCGGGCTATTCTTTCAGTTGTAAGTCACACACCTGAAAAGTACCTACTAAGACATACAGAACTTCATATTATCTTACAACTGTATGGCACCAGGGCCACTTATCGCCATGAAATGTATGCTATCCCGCCCTGTGGATTGGGGGCGTTTGGAGAATTTCACCACGGTATCCCCTGCCTGTCGTAAAAGGCGACTAATAGGGGCCTCCGGGGCCCGTGTGGAGTTGCTGGTCTCCCATCGGGCGCGTCTCCCTGGGTGGCGGATAGGGGAACGCCCCTCAAATTTGGGGGGTACCGGAAACGGCGTGGACCAAAACCAGCAAAGAAGATTCTTCCGCGTTCCCTCTGACTAGCAGAGGGTGCAGTGGAGGAATATGTAGACGGGTTCCGTGTGCACTCATCCTGCCGCGGAACAGGCCGGGGCAGAACTAGTTCTCCTTGACCACCGTTAGTCTCGGAATCTCAGGGGGCACTGTGGTCATGTTTCGCAGTGACTCCTGAGGCCGAGGGTCTTGGCTTAACCGCCTGGACTGCGAGGGAGAAAACCTCTATAAAAAGTTACCCCGAATCCCAAGCGGCGGCGCACCGTGAGGGGATGCATGGCCGATGGGTAGTTCGGTCTCTAGTGCGACCCCCGCCGGAGTACCGGCCGACACTCCTGGCGGGTTACGCTTGGCTTACCCAGGCACAGGGGGCACTACCTGGGCGGACCGTTTATTCCCCCATACTCGTGGGATCAATTATGAGTTACCCAAACAAAAATTTTAGAACGGATGTGTTGGAGTCGTCTGTCCAGAGTGTCAACGTTGAACTCGGACAGACTAAAAAAGGTGATAGGCGCAAGCCCATAGATGAAGCCGCGGAGATGACTCCGCCCGTGCCGGTCCTGGAATCACAGGCGGGTCCGAGTGGTGTTTCATCGCGATCGCAGAGACCAGGCGCGTAACCTGATCTCGAGTGATAGCGAGTCTGAGCCGGCAGTGAAGGTGGTTGCCACTAGCCCTACTCCGGAGGAAGCGGATTCGATGGAGACGGTGATGACGCCATCTGAGCAGCTGGACTGGCGCATACGCCTGGCGGAGGAAGTTCGGGGAGTCTCAAGAAGGTCCCGGAACCTAAAGGGGACAGAGCAGCGGAAGCTGAACTTAGCGGCCCAAGAGTTGCTGGAGAGGGCCAATGAGTCGGCTTCTGCTGAAGTGTCCCGCTTAGAGACAGAAAAAGCTGCAATGTCACAGCACATTGCAGCTCTTGAGGCTTCCCTGGCTGCCCAGGGTAAACTATTAGAAGAGGCTCTGGCGGGTGTCAATTTATCCCGACAATCTCAGGTTACTGATCATTCGGTACCCACTGAGGGGGAAGATCGTTTTGAGCAGTTGGAGCGCCGTCTCAACATAATGGCTGCGCGCTTCGATGCTATGGTGATGAGGCTTCCCCCAGAGCCTACAGCCCGCCCTCTTCTGGCCGCTGTCAGAGCCAGAATAGAAGCAGCTGCTGTTGCTGGACCATCGACTGCACCTTGTGCAGTGGATAGGCATGCACTGCCAACTGTCACCGGTCCTCTTACCGTAAAAGGTAAGGGGAAAGGTAAGGGCAAGAGTACACAATCGGCTCTGTGTGTGGTTGCCCAAACTGCCCCGGTGATTGCTCCCGTTGGACCTAACGCTTCCTCTAAGCAAATTTCACGGAAAGGGAAGAAGGGGGGGAAACGTGTTGCAGCCCCGGCTACGACACAGGTGGAGCCCCGTCCTCTACCTTCACCTCCCACGTCTATGGATGAGGGATGGTCCACGGTGACAAAGCGGGGCAAAAAAGGAAAGAAGGAGAGCCTCCAATCCACGTCGACTGCAGCTCCAGCTGCTACGACACAGCAGCGTCGAAAGCCTGAGCCCAGAATCCACCTGCTTCGCAAAGCCGCCGTCGCCTTAACGGTGATGCCGGCTGGTGTGGAGCGGGGTGTAACCTATGCTCAGGTGTTAAAGGAGCTGCAGAAGAAAATAAGCCTCGCCGGTCTTGGCATTTCCGGGACGCGTGCGAGACTGATGGTAACGGGCGGGTATCTCTATGAGGTGCCCGGCCCAGACTCAGAGGCAAGGGCCGATTCCCTTGCAGAAAAAATGAAAGAGGTGCTCCGCGGCTCGAATATGGCAGAAGTCGTTCGCGTCTCTCGGCCGTGCAAGACCGCTGACTTGCGAGTGTCCGGGTTGGATCCGTCCGCCGACCCGGAAATGGTTGCAGAGGCCCTTGCAAGTGCTGGGGAATCGGCGGCAGATGAATTTAAAGTTGGGGAGATCCGCCCTGACCGTTCTGGGATGAGTACAGTATGGGTAAGATGCCCAGCCAAGGCCGCCGATAAAATAATTAGGACGGGGCGTGTTCAGATTGGCTGGGTGGTGGTGCAGGTTCGGCTCCTTGAGCCTCGGCCCATGCGGTGCTTCCGCTGCCTCTTCAAGGGGCATGTGCGGATGCGCTGCACCGAAGAGTGTGACCGTAGCGGCATCTGCTACCGTTGCGGTCAAGAGGGCCATAAGGCCAAGGGATGCTCCGCAAAGCCGCACTGTGCAATCTGCGCAGCTGCGGGCAAACCCGCGGAGCATCGAGTGGGCGCTAAGGCATGCGTCGCCTCTTCCCGTCCCCGTCGCGTTAATCGTGATGGGGACGCCGGAGTTGTGACTCAGCCGGACCCGTCCCACCGAGAGTCCGCCATGGAGATCGCCCATTAATATGGCGCAAAGATTCCTCCAGGCGAATATCAACCACTGTGCCAGGGCACAGGACTTACTAGTTCATAGCCTGGTGGAGTGGTCGATCCAAGTGGCTGTGGTCTCTGAACCGTACTACGTCCCTCCCAGGGAAGACTGGGCAGGTGACGTGGACGGTTCGGTGGCCGTCATCATCCGGGGCGCTGCCGGCTCCCCGCCTTTCGAAAAAGTAGCGAAAGGCTCGGGATGCGTGGCGGTTCTGTTGGGGGGGATCTGGATTGTGGGAGTATATTTCTCCCCTAACAGATCCCTGGCCGAGTTCGAGAATTTTCTCGCTCGGGTAGGGGCCCTGGTGGTACAAGGCGGTCAGCCTCGCCCCGTTCTTGTCGCCGGTGACTTCAACGCCAAATCTTTGGCGTGGGGATCGACGGTGACGAATGCGCGTGGCGTGGCCCTGGAGGAATGGGCGATCTCGTCCAGATTGGCCGTCGTGAATCGCGGGGCGGTTGACACATGTGTGCGGCACAATGGCGGCTCGGTGGTGGATATTACGTTCGCCACCTCAGGGCTTGCCCACCGTGTCCGGGACTGGAGGGTCCTGGTGGGTGAGGAGACGTTGTCGGATCACCGATACATTCGGTTCGACGTCGCCTCGCCCCCTTCTCCCCGGTCTCGTAGTGGTATGATCGCCCCGCGATCGGACGGCCCGCGTTGGGCGGTAAAGCGCCTCAATGTCGAGGCCCTGAAGGAGGCTGCTCTGGCCCAGGCGTGGATCCCCGTGCCGGACGGGTCAGTACGGGTTGAAGAGGAGGTGGAGTGGTTCGGGGCGACGATGTCACGTGTCTGTGACGCGGCTATGCCCCGAGTCCGACGCCTCCCCGAGAAACGCCAGGTGTTCTGGTGGTCGGCGGAGCTCACGCAGCTGCGTGCATCCTGCGTAGCTGCCCTCCGTCGAGTTGGCAGGCACCGTCGTCGCCGGACTCGTTTGCCCGGCGATGAGGACCAGGAGCGGCTGCTTCACGGCCTCTACAAAGAGGCTAAAAGAGCGCTGCAGGTGGCAATTATGAGGGCAAAGTCTGCGGCACAAAAAGAGTTCCGGAGTACTCTTGACAGCGACCCGTGGGGACGCCCTTGTCCATGGGCGCCTCCGCTGACACAGAGTCTCCGGAGCGAGCTGGTAGAAGAGGTTGTCGCGACTTTGTTCCCCGCCACTGAGGGTGTCACTGCCCCGACGATGGCGTCATATTCGTCGTCGCCATCGTGGCAAGGTTCGGCAGGGGATACACTGGAGGTTTCGCCCGCGGAATTTAGGGCGGTAGTGCTTCGGCTGCGGAGTAAAAACTCTGCCCCGGGTCTTGATGGCATACCCGGTCGTGCGTGGGTTTTAGCCGTCAAGCACCTGGGTACGAGGCTCCGCGGCCTCTTCTCCGCGTGCATTGAGCAGGGCCTTTTTCCATCTCGGTGGAAAACTGGGAAATTGGTCCTGCTCAAAAAGGAGGGTCGACCCGCAGAGTCGCCATCGGCCTACCGGCCTATCGTGCTGCTCGACGAGGTCTGCAAACTCTTCGAACGGATTATTCACGCTCGCCTCGTCGAGCATCTTGAGAAGGTCGGGCCGGATTTGGCAGACTGCCAATACGGTTTCCGGCATGGCCGATCCACGATCCATGCGATTTTGCGGGTCAAAGCACAAGCGGAGGATGCAATCGCCCGGGGTGAAGTGGTCGTGGCGGTGTCTCTTGACATCGCCAACGCGTTTAATACACTACCTTGGGCGTGTATACATGAAGCACTACGGTACCACGAGGTGCCATCATATCTTCAGCGTTTGGTGCGATCGTACCTATCTGATAGGTACATTGTGTATCCAGGCGCTGATGGGTGGCACCGAAGAGCAATGACCTGCGGTGTTCCACAGGGCTCAGTACTGGGCCCACTCTTGTGGAACATCGGCTACAATTGGGTGCTCCGTGGTACCAACCCCCAAGGCGTCGCTGTCGTCTGCTATGCGGACGACACACTGGTGACAGCGACGGCTAAGACCTTCCAGGAGGCTGCTCTGCTCGCCTCCTCTGGCACAGAGCAGATGGTGAGCAGGATTCGGCGACTGGGCCTCAGAGTGGCCCTTAACAAAACTGAGGCCCTTTATTTTCACGGGCCTCGGAAGAGGCCACCTTCGGAGGCCTATATCGTAGTGGAGGGGGTGCAAATTCCCATCGGCTCCACAATGAAATATCTGGGTCTGGTGTTACAGAGCCGGTGGGACTTCCGCGCCCACTTTGAGATGTTGTCGCCGAAATTACTGCGGGCAGCAGGCGCGCTTGGACGCCTGCTGCCAAACTTGGAAGGTCCCGGTACCCCTTGCCGAAGTTTGTACGCTGGAGTTGTGCGGTCCATGGCTCTATACGGTTGTCCTGTTTGGGCCAAGTCCCTGAATGCTCGTTGCGCCACTCTACTGCGCAAGCCGCAGCGTTTAGTGGCGCAGCGACTCATAAGGGGCTACCGCACGATCTCCCATGAGGCGGCCTGCGTCTTGGCCGGTATTTTGCCATGGGAATTGGATGCCAAATACCTCTCATCAGTATTTTTCTGGCGAGAGGAGGCATCCCGTCTCGGGCGAAGACCGGCTCCGAGGGAGGTCACAGCCCAATTGGCCTCCATCCGCAGAGCCGCCGTAGAGGAGTGGCATACCAGACTGGAGAACCCGAGTGCGGGCTTGAGGACTGTTGCGGCAGTGCGACCTGTCTTCTCAAGATGGCTTGACAGGCGCCACGGCGCGCCGACATTCCGTCTGACACAGATGCTGTCAGGCCATGGGTGTTTTGGTTCGTTTCTGTGTCGGATCGGAAAAGAGGAGTCCGCCGTGTGCCACCATTGTGGCAACGGCCGCGAGGACACGGTCCAACACACTCTCGAGGAGTGCCCAGCCTGGGACCTTCAACGCAGCGCTCTTAGAGCAATCGTCGGAGGAGACCTCTCGCTGCCGGCCATGGTGTGCGCCATGGTCGGCGGCTGGAGGTCATGGCGAGCGATATCCTCCTTCTGCGAGTGCGTCATCTCGCGGAAGGAGAGTGCCGAGCGGGATCGTGAGCAGAACGATCCCGCCCGCAGCCAGAGGAGAAGACGGAGGCGCCGGGTGGACGATTGACCGGTGCCTCATGCCCTGTGGTCCGGGGGCATCTAGAGAATTCCGCCACGACATCCCCTGCCTGTCGTAAGAGGCGACTAAATGGGGCTTGGAGAAAGTCACGGGGTGAGCAGTGGGGGGCTGCTCGCTCCAATTTTAGTGACTTCAAGGTGGACGACAATGCGGGTGGTTGGTCTCCCGCTGTCGTAGACGCCATAGGCGTCCTTTAGAGTTCGGGGGCATCTGAGCCCCCCCTGATTAGAGAGGGGCCGCAATGCGGCATTCCGCAGGGGCGGTCCCGTGCAGCTATCTTAGTGCAACAAGATACCCCGGGGCCGTCCCATACGCGCCGAAGAAGGCCACCGCGGGTTTTGGTTGGTATGCCAGTGTAGGGTGTACATAGCGTTAGGGACTCGGTCCAATGCTCGCTCGGATGAAGCTATACTCCCGAGTGTCGACATTGGGCCGTAAGACTGTGTGAAACCAACATAACCGTTCCACTCACCCCCCGGTGGTGGTAGCGATAACGCGTTTTTCCCCGCGAAAAAAAAAAAAAAAAAAAAAGGGGCCTCCGGGGGTCACGGGTGGGCGGGAGGTGCCGTCCACCTATTAGTCTAGCCAACTTCTGTGACCCCCGTGATGGACGGCAGCGTGCCTCACGCTGCCTCTGACGCCAAGGGCGTCCCTCGGTGTACGGGGACTTCTGAGCCCGCGCAACAACAGGAGACGGACCGCAACAGCGGTACGCGCAGGGGCGGTTGCGGACGACAACTTAGACATGAGTCGGAGGAAGCCCGCAGCCGTCCCTAATGCGCCGAAGATGGCCACCGCGGAGTTTTGATTGGTATGCCGTGCGGTGTACATAGGTTAGGGACTCGGCCCGGCGGTCGCCCGATGTTTTCCACCTCTCCGGGCGGCTCAACGTCGGGTCGTAAGGCACGGTGAACTCAACATAACCGCTCAGTCGTTCCCCTTGAACACTGGGTGGTAGTAATAAATCACTTTCTCCGCGTCAACAAAAAAAAAATCGTATAATGCTACTTTACGGTGTTGCTACTTTCTACTGTTTATGGGTGGCCGTATCGCTTATCATCAACCGCAGCACGCTCGTCTCGTCCTTTAACTGGAATAAATAATTAATGTGCTGGGAAGACCATTCGATTTATACTCAATAGACATTTAACTGCATCATTAATTAAACAACAGCGTCTATCACGGCTGACTCGTAACCTCTTTCGCTGTATTTTCCTTGCTCCGCATATGGTGATTGTCGGATAACTTGATGATTGCGTTATTGTTATGTGATACGGGATTGTTACTAGTACAACTACGTGGTACTATTCAGTATTCTGTAATATACACTTTTCTCACAACTATTTTAATACAAGGAGATGACACAATAATTTTAGAATAAAATGTCGCCATGTGCGTTGGCTTAATAAGTAAGTTTGTCGCGTGCGACAAGTCATATGTAGATGCTAGGCTTTGTCAATTTTCATGTGACTACTATTTTTGAGTTACTGCATTGCACATATTGTCATTTTGAGGAGAATTCTGGTAAAGCCCAGTAAATACACACAGTACAATGTTCTCCAAACAAAGCACGATAACGGTTGCGCTAATGATATTTTTTTTATAAATTGACTTGGACATTATTTAACAATAAAAAAAACCATAAGTATACATAAATACATAAGTAGTACCTCTAGTATAACTAAAATGTAAATATCAATTATTATCCTCTAATAAAACAAATTCTTTTTGACGTCAAAAGAACACCACAAAAGTTAATTTGATACAAGTTCAAAGTTAGTAATGTAGAGACCACATTTTAAACGACTTCACAAATTTCAGCCCTTTTGTCTCCGTCGTTAAATACTCGCTCATCATAAAAATATACTCAAATAAAAACCACAGAAACAAATTAATGTTTTAAATTTGAAAGGGTTTCTTTACTTTGTAGAGTTCCGTTGAACTACAAACAACAACAACAAAGGAATACAATCACCATAATCAGCAATTTGTTAATATTAGCAAAATAATTAATTCACAAATTGTTTCTAATTCTGAAAAAACAAATTATATGAAATAAAACATTGATGTATTATGTAGTAGAGCCATGCTAGAGCCATGCTAGAGCCAGTTACGTGTACAGAAAGATTTCTTTTACATCGGGAAATGTATGGACTTTTTATGTACACCGATATGGGATGTTCTGTCAAGCAAAATCCACCGCATCATTCCTCGTACTGCAAACCATAGAATTGTTGTCAGTAACCAGTCGCATTTATATGACAAAACTGGTGTCACCACGGTATAAAGAAAAGTGTCACTGTCTCTTAGAATACTGACGTTTCTTCTTCTTCTTTTAAAAATGGCTCCACCATTTCACTAGTGATTTTGCCAATGTCGAGATACTAACGTTTAGTGATAGTGGTTATATATTTATATCATCCGCCTAACGTGACTGCCTCGGTGGCGTAGTTGTATTATGGTACGACTGCAATGCTGAGGTCTCGGGTTCGATCCCCGGGTCGGGCAAAGTGATATTGAGTTTTTCTATTCAGTATCAGCTCGGAGTCTGGAATTTGTGCCCGATATGGCGATAGGCGCGCCCCCTATCACATCATGGGACGGAATAATGGCGAAAAGTGTGTGCACTAGCTGCGCCTCTGCCTACCCCTTCGGGGATAACAGGCGTGAGTGTATATGTATATGTATGTCCACCTAACGTTATTATTGAGTGGTAGTGATCAATTACCATCTAATAAATTGTTCGGTTGCTCGACTTGCTACTAAATTAAATAATTGAAAAAGCTACATCGTAGAATTTCAGCCGCTACTGAAACAAACGGAGAGCACTTACTGAAAGATAAGGCATCGCACGAAACAAAGCGACATTTAATTGTGACCACTTGACAGTTATTAATAGTGGCGATGGAAATGTATGCAATTAGCCACGTACGGGAATTTGGTCACAATTTATTTGAATTTCGAGTAGATTTTAATGGAAAATAAAACGAGGTGGAAATGACGACTTAGTTGCAAAGTCGAAGCTAGCATGCGAGCCGGTCGGTTGCACTGCACATACTGGTATATTAGCCAGCTGAGTACCAAAGATAGGTCTCTATAATATCTATAGTAGTTACTTTTTATTGTGTGTCCGGCCGCGACGTATGGATTTAGTGATATTCGAGTTAATGACATGGTCATTCGCTGTCAGTCTAATAACTTGCATTGTGTGCCTATAAATGTTGTTTTATATATGTTAAACATTATTTTACGTTATCTGGGTGGCAGGCTTCTCTCATACTAGAATCAGGATCGGTCTGCACTTCATCTGTTTTAATGTCAAGTAGATTTTCAATTTGAAGGACAGCATAGCCAGTGTTTACTAGAAGGAGATTTATTGTCTACTATTTAAATTAATACTCAACAGTTTAACCTAAATCAGTATTATATTACCAATATATACACATACACACATACACTCACGCCTGTTATCTCCGTAGGGGTAGGCAGAGGCGCAACTAGTGCACCCACTTTTCGCCGTTATTCCGTCCCATGATGTGACGGGGGCGAGCCTATCGCCATATCGGACGCAAATTCCTGACTCCGAGTTGATACTGAATAGAAAAACTCAATATCACTTTGCCCGACCCGGGGATCGAACCCGAGACCTTAGCATTGCAGTCGTACCTTAATACAACTACGCCACCGAGGCAGTCTGGGATAAGCAGGAGTTATATTAACAATATATAACTCCTGCTTATCCCAGCAGGAGTAAAGCAGAGGTGCTAACGTATCCCCGCATCGCCGACTTTATATGGGCGATTCTACAAAAGTTGGGCGACTTGATGTCATCAGTCGATATTATACATATTTTTTTAAATTATGTAAATATTTCTTTATATTTCAATTAATCCAAGTCACTTTTCGCTGTCCACAAAATTTAGACGTTTTATTGCAATTTTAAGTTATTGAAACAATGCAATCAGTGTTCAAATCGTCAGTACTATGGCGTGTCACAACCCCCAAATTACACAATAGACCGTATTTTTCTCAAGAGGTTTATCATTTATTATAAGTTTTACTTCTACAACGCAAACTAAGAAACATTTTGTAATGTATTTTCCATAATTCGAAATAAACTCAATTATTAATGTTTAAAAAAAATATGTCTATACTTAGTGTTCGTTTTTACTCATCAGTACTGTGTGCAATATTAAAATTCAAAATTCTCGCCAATTATCTAAATTCGAACATCAAGTCCTTGATCTGTCCATGTAGTATGTAGTGAAATTATCTACAGACGCCATATTTGTCAAGCCGCTATCTTAAAACCAGTGTCAGCGGGCTGGCAGCAGTGAGCCAGCGTGTGGTGCCAGTCAATATTTCAGTACCGTGGTGAGTAATTATTTCCTCATTTTAACATATTTTTCTATAATTTCATTACAACTGAGTGTGTTTTTTTTAAATAATGCATCCTACTCACGAAAATTACCGGTAAAAACATTGCTTGGCATTATAACATAAAATTTGTGTCTGATCCATCAGTACCGTGTCGTCAGTCCTATGTCCGATACTCCGACAAGGGACTGAAGTGTTACCACGGTACTGATGACTTTATTTTAGGGCCTTTAAATTTGTATAGATACTGGCAGGTAAACAATACTTTTATCATTTCAGATGAAACCAACATGGCACCTACAAATAAAAAACAAAAATTAACAGAGAAGAGGTGTTGAAAAAAAAGGGAAGCTGAAAAGGCCCGGTTGGCTAGAATAAGAAATTACCCTGTGAAATTAGCTGAGTACAAAGAAAAAGAGCGTTCAAGATATTTGAAAAAAAAAGAAAAAGTACAAAGAAAGAGTATAAAAGAGATGACACCAAGGGAACAACGCATAACCAGAAGAAAATGGAAGGAATATTCTACAGATTATAGACGTAACCAATTGTTAGATCGGAGAACGAATAATTTCGAACGGCAGAATACACCACCATCCACCACTGATGAAGCTGAAGATCTTGTTATAAATATTAACAGAGTAGAAGAAAATCCTATTGAAGATCAAAGAGTGGTTGCAGCAAGAAGGAGAAGCTTAAAGCAAAGAAAACGCAGAAACAGGCAATTAAAAAAAAAGGATGATATTATTGCAAAGCTAAGAACTAAACTATCAGCGTCAAAAGTACAAACGTATAAAAAAACAGTTGAAAAAAGGAATGAAATCTACAGAAAAAACACCACGAATTGAGGAAATGGCTGAGGATGTGACAAAAAAAAGAATTAGTCAAGAAAGCTTATTTAATGTTACGGTAACTGCCTCAGCTTGCAGATACTTATTTAATTGTTATTTTTTGTTACCACTGAAAAGTTTATGACTAAGGTTTCTATTTTGCAAATGTTATTTTATGACAAAAAAGGTGTTCCTTTTTTTTTTTGGCCCTGACTAAACTCTTGTTAGCCTGACGAGGGTCGGCTTATACAAGAACACCGGTCTTTTGAGTGAGCGCAGAAGGCGCTCGCAACCCTTAAATTTAAGCGACCACGCTGAGGGCGACCCACTAACGCGTCACGAACCTCGGCTCAGGGCGGCCACTGAGAGGATAAGACATCAGCGTTTGGGGAAGATGGTTTTTAACCTAATCCTATTAATGCGTACGTAGTAGTCTGCGGCATGCGGGCCGGAACTGCTAAGAGAGGGCAGGGTTATGGGGAACGCGACGAGGTCCTCGACGGCGGGGACGGTACACCGGTCTTGTGGAGTGTAAGAGCTTTAGATGCTCGGTCTTTTCGCGTAAAGCCAGAGTGATTTCGTCCTCTGGATCTGTAAGAACTGAACGCGGTCGTCTCCATTTGGCGCGATCAAATGGAGTATATATAGACGCTTTACGGATAAGCGTGTTTGGGTGGTTTACCGCCCTGTCGAAATAGCGTCTGCTGGCGCACTGCATGAAGTGCCTGATGGTCGGCATATTGGTGGCCACGTGGAGGTTGCGATTGCGAACGTACCACGGGGCACCAAGTGCATGTCGTAAAAATCGATTTTGAAGCACCTGCATTCGCTGAAGGCGACGGTATGGTAAATGAGTGAATACGGGTTACGCGTATGTCATTATCAGACGGATGCATGTTTTAAAGATCCTAATCTTGTTGCGGATTCACATTTTACTATTTTTGTTTAAGAGCCAGTGGAGCTGGCTCATCGCGAATGCGGCTCGCGCGCGTACCGCGTTTACGTGTGGGGTGTTCCTTAAATATTTCATAGTTACTACTTAATATGTTGTCTACTGATAAGGAAACTACCTCAGTATTAATAAGTTTTTAGTGAGACTGTTTTAAAGACTGATTTTTTGTAGATAGTAAGTAAGTAACCTCGAATTATGCTAAAGTAAACTAAATACTCAATATTGTCATAAATGTCATTTGAACCTAAGATATAAGTGCCATAATTAGATTTTAAGATATTTGCTATAAATCTGAAACTTCTTAAGAATTATGTCTTTTAATCAGTACCGTGTTAGCCTCGTCAGTCCTCTGGCACTCAAATTTACAAAAATCCAGATATTTCGAAAACTTCTTAAGAAAGTTACTGGCCCGATTTAGAATAGTTTTAGTATTATATTACCTACCTCCCCATATAAAAAAAATAACCAATTTTCTTCAAAATGTGTGTAAACAAAATGAAGGTAAAAGTCGCCCAACTTTTGTAGAAGTACCCATATCCGTTCCATGTGCCGCCACGAAGAAACCCTAAGAAAATCTTTTTTTTTTGCAAAATTCTTTTTATTTTTCTTAATTGTCCAATAATCCCCACATGTTGTTAATCAACTTTGCTGTAAACTATTTGGACGAATCTACCAAAATGATATGATTATTGCGGCAAACATCCTACCTCAATTGTTTCAATAAACAACAATTGATCAAATTGTGTTTAAACCATTGAGTTTACCCATAAAAAATCGGAAAAAGTCTATTAAAACTCTACCAATAACATAGAGCAAAGGTCAAAATACAATAAACATGAGGCTAGATCAATTACACGGTATTACACTAAACAGGGCAGTTCGATCGATCTGGGGCGTGATACTGGGTGTCCACCGGGAGGCGCGGACGATAGCCGTGGGGTGGGGAGCCCATCCATCAGCCGCGGCCGAACCATCACCCCATCGCTCACCGCTCGTCACCGCTATGACACTAGGATTATGTTACATAACTAGACACTTTTATGACCACTGCTTTTATTGTAATGGTCTATATGAATGTATGTTTAGAGCTGTATTTAGAAATGAAAATGTTCAATAAAAAATACTAAAACTTTAGACTTCAGAACATGTCGTGCTGGGTTTGGTTACGACTTACGATTATTCCCTCATACATTATAAGCTAACAACTTTAGGAACAAGGCATGATTGTGTAGACTGCGTTTTTTTGTACAAAATTATACATATTTTTTTTTATGCCCCTTGACTTTTGCAAAACGTGTATTTCAACCTGACCTGAGCGGGTTTGCCGGAAAAAAAAAATATTTCACATTCAAAGTTGTAGACCCTTTCATAGCATGAACGCTTTAATAAGGCGTGCTTGTAATGTTTTTAATGAAAGTTATAACCTGTCTGATTTAGACATTTTTATTTGTACTATACCCCGTGTGACAAAGTCTATTACTAATCGTTCATAATTATTGTACCATAGCTTGGTTGTCGAGAAGCGTTATATTCATAATTAAAATATTTAAGCGCTTATATTATGTATTTTACATAACGTAAAAGCTAGCTGACCCGGCAAACGTTGTTATGTCAACATATTATTCATTTTAAAGATTATTTGTTAATTTAATTTATTTTTTTAAATTTTGTCTTACACTCGGCTTGCTGGAAGACTACAATCAGTGAAAGTATATGCTTGCTGAAGCAGCATTAAACAAAACAAATTTGTCTACTATTTACTATAGTGTGGACTTACATGGTTCCCGGCTCGAGCAGACACCGGCGTTTCAGTCTCATCCCTACTCCAAGCCGTTTACTGAATAAGAAGAGACACCGGCAGACGCCTAGTGGGGATAACTGATCAGAGATAATTGATCAGTTACCGACCGAGGTTAAAGTTATTGAATTACCAATATCGCTGTTAAGAAATAGGGCATGATGGAAGAAGGTAAAAATGTAGGATTGTATATTTTTTTTTATGCCACGTCATAAAAAAAATCTGTCTGAAAAAAATAGGGGGTGGACCACTCTTATCACTTAGGAGGATGAAAAATAGATAACAAACTATTCGCAGACCTACTAAGAGTTCCACCCTGTGGATTGGGGGCGTTTGGAGAATTCCACCACGGTATCCCATGCCTGTCGTAAAAGGTGACTAATAGGGGCCACCGGGGGTCGCGGGCGGGCGGCAGGGGGCTGTCCGTCTGTAGTTTTGTGCGTGTTTTTAGCACATTACTGAGACCCCCGTGATGGACGGCAGTGTGGCAGGTAGGCCTCATGCTGCCGTTGATGCCGAGGGCGTCCTTCTGTGCGCGGGGGCTTCTGATTTTTTTATAATAGATAAGAATCATTTAAAAAAAAATAACAGTGGACACAGGTGGAGCTAAGCTAACTAAAATTAGCGTTATTTAAATCATAGTTGTATTAAACTACGACTGCAGTGCTGAGGTCTCGGGTTCAATCACCGGGTGATATTTGGTTTTGCTACTCAGTATCAGTCCGGACTCCGGAGTCTGGAATTGTGCCCGTTATGGCGATAAGCTCGCCCCCTCAAAAAGTGGGTATGCCAATAGGGCCTCTGCCTACACCTTTAGGGATAAATGGCGTGAGTGTGTGTGTATGTGGTGTTGGTATATCATGCCAGGTATGTAGAGACTATGGTTTTCCACTTTTTCCAATCTGGAAAGTTTATTTTTTGAAACTGTTACAGGCTAATGCAATGATAGAAAAGGATACTTTATAATGTTAATACAAAAACAAAATAGTTTGCCCTATTCCAAAATCCTAGAGTTCCATATCTATACGATTCCCAACTCTACGTTTGCAGAGCGATGCGAATCAGAAATGTGCCCAATTTTATCTTCATTTCGCGACTCTGAGATAAAAAAACTTTCGCTTTATATTTCCCTACCCGTCTAGCACTAAACAGATTTTGAATTTGTCAGTCGCCTGACAATTTGTTATCTAAATTGGGAGCTCGTTTACGTTTGAGTAAAACTACATGCATTTTAAATAATGTAACATTTGGGAATGCTTATACAATCTATACTTGTTTTCGTATTTATAAGTTTTACCGAGCGTTGAGGCGACTGTATAGCAAGTTAACATGTTCGAATGCCGCAATTTATTGTTTTGTATCTGCTATTATTACTTGACATTGGCGAAATCACCTATAGATAATCGGTGGAAGCCATAATTTAAAAGAAGAAGAAGAATGCCGCAACCATACAATTAATGTTCATCACGTCTACGTCTCGAATTTAAGTTTTGTGGTACAGTACCACGTCGTAGAGTCTCATTGGACACCTGCCATCGAATCAGCTACAAGGCTTGAGCCTATGCCATCGTTTTGGAGTTAAAGTCCCACTTATGTTGATGATCCTGCGTGTAAATTAAATACAAGAAAGTTAGGTTTTATGCTCTTATTATTACTACACGCTGCCCCATGATAAATATGATCAAGGGGAGATAAACTATGTTTACAATATTCTATTAATCAAATACATTACACGTTACAAAGAGCTCCGTTTAAATTGAATTTGTACAAGCTATTAGTGTGTGTTGGGCTGTTGTTCGCGCAGTGGGCCGGTGCGTTCCCGAGTTTGGTACAAATTTAATTTAATAAGTATTCAGCGGCGAGGTAAACATTGTAAATAGTTATCAAATTAATTGTAATGCTGGTCTTAGCTCGCAAGTATCTTACATTTTGGAGGTATTATGAAATTTTTGATGTACGACATCATTTTCCAAGTGAAATCTGGCATATTTTTCAAAATTGTATGGTGTAGATTGTTAAATTTTTATGTTAATCTATGAACCGGTAAATAAATAATTCGTGTAATACAAACATACATAGTATCACGCTTCTATCCCATAGGGGTAGGTCGAAACTATGGATCGCCACTTTGCTCGATTCTGGCACACTACTTTCGATTCCTCTACCTTCATCAATCTTTTTATGCACTCCTGCCGGTTCAGGGTACTTTTGGCCTGTCCTTTGCTTCCATAACTAGCCCTGTATTATATGCTGCCCATTGCTGAACACGAGCCTCCTCTATAACTGAGAAGGCTAAAGGCCTCAGTCCACCACGCTGGCCTAGTGCGGGTTGGTAGACTTCACATACCTTCGAAATTCAGAGAACTTCTCAGGTATGCAGGTTTCCTCACGATGTTTTCCTTCACCGTATTTAATAGTCGGAGATGTGTGCCGTTGGGTTTTGAACCCGCCGACATTCGTCTCGGCAGTCCGTTGCATTCCCAAATAGGCTATTGCCGCTTTTAGGATGCCAGACCTTTACTTAGAATGTAAGATATCTGACTTTCAAAGTTTCGGTACGGTTGACCCTTCCATCCACACTCGCCTTATATATCCTCTTTGTCAGTCTCCTATCATCCATCCTTTCCAAATGCCCAATCCACCTTAGCATACCATTCTCAATTTTACTCACTACATCCTCTGTCATTCCACACATGTCCATCACCGTAGTACACCTCACTCTATCACACATATTATGTGTGGGGTGAACACATGCTTCATAACGCTCTCATTTCCATTGCTTTATTCTTACCTTGGTGCTTTTTCTGCCATACCCAGCTTTCACTACCATACATTAGAGTTGGTAATAACACTCCTCTATAGATAGTCAGCCGTGCCTTGTCCTTAATTATTATCGTAAGTGTATACCTACTTAAGCAAGAGTCTTGTACTGTATAATATTGAGAAGAACAAAGAACGCTTTGTATTTCATCACTAGGTGATGCTCGCAGCTGTGCCTGCATGAAACAGGTTTTCCAGGATGAACATATTTTCCCCTGGATAAAAAGTAGCCTATAGCACTCAGGAGTGATGTAACTTCTTATCAGTTATTGAATTTTTAAAATCGTTTCCGTAGTTCCTGAGATTCGCGCATTCAACCAAAGAAACAAACTCTTCAGCTTTGTTATATTAGTATAGATTACGCAGACCCGAAAGAATAACTATAATATTACATGAAAATACACAATATAAGTAATAGTAAAGGGCTCAAATGAAGTGAATTGAAATAACTGTGCTAATGAAGTATTTTTTGATGCTGCCAAAACTCCTTGATAATGTTTTGGTACGGTAGTCATTGCTTTACTGTGGCATACTCAAATAGCATTATGGTGTATAAGAAAATCAAAAATATCATTTAAGACTAGGCTTTTCCCTAACTTGAAATTGGAAAAATGTACTTACAAATTCCATTTAAAAAGTACTCATATCACAATATAAGTAAGCCAATTACTAACACCTTTACTTTTTTATGCCTTAGTTACACTTCCCACATAATGTTTATATAGCCGTAGATATTCTCTACTGGTCAATTAGAAGTTAGTGTTAGTGAGTAGTTGATCAGTTAACATTGTATCTCTTAAAACGAAACATGAGAATCAAATATTAACAACAACAACTAAACACTTAGTAACAAAGCGAGTGTGACACGTTCATTAATGAGTCGCCTGTGAGAATATTAAATATAAAAGTAAGGACGATGTGTCGACACGAGGCTCGAGAGACGCCGCGATTATGAACAACGAGTCATTACGCGCGAATATACATTACATGAGTAAAATGTAATTGCTCAAAACAATGTTTAACAAACGCGGGAATCACACACGCGCCGCGGCGTGCCGAGTACATCTATTTTACTTTGTAACAAATTTTCATAGAGATCAATTTCTCCTTATACATGTCGGCAATATATTTGTTTACGCTATTATTTTTCCAATTTATTTCTTCAGAAGCTTAAGATATCTTTGACCTTAGTGTTTTTTTTACTGGTGGTAAGTCTCTCATATGTAAGAGTCCGTCTGGGTGGGTACCATCGCAATGTCTATTTCTACCGCCAAGCAGCAGTGTGCATGCACTGTTGTATTTAGGTTTGAAGGACATTGTAACCAGTGTAACTACTGGACATAATGAGACTTAACATCTTATGACTCAAGATGACAAGCGCAGTGGAATGCCACACAGTACTTTGTAAATCAAGGTGCTGGATAGTGTTTCTACTGTTTATGGGTGGTCGTATCGCTTACCATCAGGCAAACGGCATACTTGTCTTGTCATTTAATGTCATAAAAAAAATATGTGTAAACATGGTTGACTAATACAATAAAATGATAACCCATAAACAAGGTGATTAAAAAGGGACCATTTCGTGCCTCTTCTTTATTAGATAAAAAAGAATCACGAAAATAAGCTTACAATTTTCAAAGAAATCAATGTCAATACATACCAAAAAAGAAACACACAAACACACGAAATTAAGAACCTCCTCCTTTGTTGGAAGTCGTTTAATAAACAAATACATTTTATCTTAGACAATTAAGAAGAACAATATCAAGAAATATTATAATGTATGATTCACTTATATCTAAGAATACTAAAAAATATTAACTTGAAAATTATTTAGGTCGGTTACCTAGTTATGAACAATTATCCAGTACATAAAAGCCTCCGACGAGGGCGCTAAAGCACGCGCACGCAAGCTTCCGCGCGTCGACTTTTATGAAAGCTTAACGTAGAACAGCGATGTTCGCAATGATTCCATTTTAAGGGGCATTCCTAAAGACGACCTCAAACTGTATTTTGCAACTGAAACCTACAGATCGTAACGTTAACTAATGAGAAACGTTGCGTCGTCCCTCGGCGTGTGACAAAATTACACGCAGTTACAGTCACTCACGTCTTTTATCCCCGAAGGGGTAGGCAGAGGCGCAACTAGTGCACCCACTTTTCGTCATTATTCCGTCCCATGATGTGATAGGGGGCGAGCCCATCGCCATATCGGGCACAGATTTCAGACTCCGAGCTGATACTGAATAGAAAAACTCAATATCACTCGATATCGCCTGACTCGGGGATCACGCCCGAGACCTCAGTATTGCAGTCGTATCATAATAAATTTACGAAAAATGTAATACTATTTATTACAGTATTTAGAATTTCAGAACATATTTCATAAACAAGGAATTTAAATGCTTGTGCACACGTATTTCCACTACTAATATTTATGAGCACATAATATACCGGCTCTCTACTCACTAGTTTTTAAAGAGTCACTACAAAACAGCGTTGTTCAATCACGTCGTGTCGCTCTGCCGACCACAGAACTGCACCTTAACCATAAATATTATTACGCCACGCGCACGCAATTAAATTCAAATAAAGCTCTACGTGATTTTTCACGGTATTTCAAGTTTTTAGTATTACCAATAATACTCGCAAAAACGGAAAATTATTTAATAGCGTTAAGTTTTATGTTAGGTTTATAGGTGAGCTAGCAACACCCACTATAGACCCTCTATGGGTCATGTGACAGTATTCATAGAATGGAAAAAACAACTTTTGTGGTAGTTAAAAATGTAGGTTCTAAAAATTATTGTAAAAGTTATTGGACTCGTCGCAAAGATGTAGCGCAAAACACAAATTATGACTATTTGATCATTGTGCAGCTAAGGGCTTATACAAAAAGTTAATAAAATTATCGTTAATGAAATAAACGTGCTACGGCTGCAGATAGGCACCAAGAAACAGTCGCATGTGATATTTTGATTTGTAGTAAAGAGCAGATATTATGAGCAACAATATTTAATAAAATATTATTGGGCAAAGTAGTATTTTTTTTTTATTATATTATATTTTTCTTCAATTGCAAATATAATTCATAGAGGTATATTTATTATGTTTTAAAGCGGTTTTGTTTTCATGTAGGACTGTGAATGATTTCGCATCATAACACTTGTAGACTAAATTCACGAATATTGAAACAGCACTTATGTACAAAAATTGAATGTGATGATCCAAACACAGGTAAAAAGTATAACATTGGGTGGGTTTGAGTTTATTTTCCCTTCATACTCTCAAGTATCTACAAAGATGGGCAGTACATACATCATCCGTGGTGTTAATTTCAATCCTACGATGTAGCAAAGTGCTTACAACCATACCAAGTATCAATATTTATGCTGATTGTTCAGCATAAATATTGATAGTTGTCTAAAATATTTTTTCAGACACAAAAAGTACGCGCTGATAGACATACATACTCATGCCTTTTATGTCCGAAAGGGTAGTCAGAGGCGCAGCTAAATCACCCACTTTTCGCCGTGCATATTCCGTCCCATTATGTTATAAGGGACGAGTCATCGCCATATCGGGCACAAATTTCAGACTCCAAGCTGATACTGAATAGAAAAACTCAATATCACTTGGCCTGATTCGGAAACCGAACCCGAGACTTCCGCATTGCAGTCGTACCGTAATACAACTGCGCCACCGAAGTGGTCATATTTAAATACATATTTAGGTTACCTATGTGCTGTGGGCCGAACCCGCTAATACTCGCAGCTTAAGTTGCCATTCAATCTACGAAGCACTGACACTCCTTAAAATTGAACATATTCTTACTAAAATCACATATTTTTGTTTACCTCGCTGGGTGGCTACAGGGACCCAACTCTAGAGCTAATACTGCAAACATTTAGGACTTAAGGCAAAGAAACAACGACGCAAATGTGTTTAGATAACTAAGCGTACTATTTAGCTTCGGGAGAGTTTCTTTTGATTAAATTACTGGCCATTATGTGCTCTAACATATTGTAATGACCACAATGGGTGCAGTGTGTGTATGTGTTATTTTATGCCTTCTTATAGTATATTAAAAAAATATATTTCACGATACAACTTTGATTTTTTTATAGTGTAGACTATTAAACCTGCAAGATTTCCACATAATACCAAAGTCATAAACTTGATACTTTAAAAAACGCCTAAATTCACCAAAATAACATACCTTCTAAACATCAACCATCATCGGTTAGCGGCCGTTGGCGTCGATTGACGTCGGTTGGCGTTGGTTGGCGTCGGTCTACCGGTCAGTGTGATTGTCATTAAACGACTGTCCCACCGTAGACGGGTAGCGATGGGCAAGTTGACTTACTGGTAACAAATAACGCAATGCGAAAGAATTGTTTTGTTAGCCCCAGGTTGATTCGTAGTTCCTCGAACCGTTTTATTACTGGTATCTATCAAAAAGAGGTTAAATGGTGTACGTAGATAGTTTTATTATAAAGTAGACTTACGAAAGACCTACAGTTAGCCAGCTTTACCTTACATCGCCTCTTTCTAAAATGAGTCCCACCTGGAAGCACCACCATGGCGAATTATCACAGTAGGAATAGTCCGCATAGCGGCGCGTTGAATACAATGATCGCTAGCCAGTCGTGCGCATAGCTGATAGCGAGTCGTTGCATGAGAGACAGGTGCTTTAGCCGACAGCCGCCGCAATGATTTAATTATTTTAATTGATCACCGCCACAATCCGGCGAGACGCGCCGCTGCGGTCGCTGTTCATTTGTAAGCGTCCTCGATTCGTAAACTTATATCAAATATTGGGCCTTTGTGACTACGGCTTGTACAAATTGAGTTATTGTGTGATTGGTTTCATCGAAGCATGGATGCTGCGTGGGCATAAGGTGTGTGAATATCGTTTTATTTACGTTTCTCGCAACAACGAATTTACGTAGAAATTTAAGTTACATTTGTTAAGGGATATACTACTAGGTACTAGTTTTACTGATGGTAGGACTCTCATATGTAAGAGTCCGTCTGGGTGGGTACCACGGCAATGTCTATTTCTACCGCCAAGCAGCAGTGTGCATGCGCTGTTGTGTTTCGGTTTGAAGGACATTGTAGCGAGTGTAACTACAGGACATAGTGAGACTTAACATCTTAAGTCTCAGGATAACGAGCGCAGTGGAATGCCACACAGTACTTTGTAACTCAAGGTGCTGGATGGTATTTCTACTGTTTATGGGTAGTCGTATCGCTTACCATCAGGCGAATGGCATGCTCGTCTCGCCATTCTATGCTATAAAAAAAATACTATTGTTAGGATAAAATATTTTGTGATTGTATTTGTAATGTATCCGAACATTTATGAAAATCAGTTGAAAAAAGGTATTAGTATACAAATGCCAATAAAACAGAAGAAGGTTGCGAGCTAAGACAGAATTTACAAGTAATTTTACTATCTATAATGTTTGCCGCCGAATATTTGCTAAATTAAATTTGTGCCGAACTCGCGAACGCACCGACCCATTGCGGGAAAAACGACCCAACACACACTTATAGCTTTTAATAACTCAATTTTAAAAGAGGCTTTTGTAAGGTGTACAATTATGGCTTAAAAACCTTTTTTCGGATTAAATTGTCGTCGGAGCGGCGGGTATTTTGAAATAATAATTGTGCAAAAAACTAGTCGAGATGTCAAATCGTTGGTATAAATAGGGTGCCTCGTATTTGAAATAAGCAGTCTCAAAGAGCATTATAATACTACGGAAAAGCAGTCTCTTGTGAGACTCCCAACTGTTCGGAGCTCCGAAAATAAGTTTGGAACATCCAGAAATAAAGGATGAACAACAAATTGAATTTTACTCTCACATCATGGTTTATGATGATGAGGTGGAACCCTGTGACGTCGGCAGAGCTGACGTCACCTCTTTTTAAAGAGTTCTAGACCTTCTCTTCCGTCATAGTTTATGTTCCAATTTTATTCAAACCAATTTAGCCGTGTATGTGTTTACTCTAATGATGATCCAAGCATCTTGCCTTACAAGTAAGCAACATGACCGCCTGTAAATAGCAAAAAATCCAAAACTATGAAATCTATTCATCTTTAAACCTGAATGGAATCCCACACAAGATCCCCCGTCCAGATATTACGTGCGGACTACTTTAGTATACCTGTTCGTAAAACATTTCGAAACTAAGAAAAAAACGTGAAATAACATGCTATCCCAAGAATGTAGAGGAACGAGATAACGTATTTTGTCCCGAAAATATGTGAATGGGAATTATTTTAAATATTTTGAACCGCAAATATTTTGCGGTACCGAAGAACTTCTACATCCTATTGTACGACTTGATCATCATGCATCAGCATCAATTGCTTGAAAGTTGAGAGTAAGCACTGGCCTTGGGTGGAGCATTGTGCTAGTTGAAGTTCAGTTTGGAACTTATATGTATTATACTTGAGTTTGTGTTATATGCAGGCGTATACCATCAGGTGAATTACCTGCCGACGTCTTCATTGAGTTACCTAAAAATATACTTTTTTCACTATTTCTAAGATTTTATCCAATTCCATGACATTCAAAGCCGCTTAACTCCAAATGACAATAAATATTTAACAGTAACGCACTTCAACTATATCAACCAAACAAGATAAAATCTTTTCCTAGAATTCTCTACAAAGGTACGTGAGTTAAATAATAAATTCTCTTACTGATAGCATTTACAGTTAGGCGATTGTTATAAAGAAACTGGTATAATAACAGTTTATGATATCGTTTCGTTGAGTATAGAGGACTTACAGTCGGCAACTCGTGAAGTCACCGTTTCAATCGTAGACCGGTGGCATTTTTATTGCTTACATTCTTGCTTAGTATTAGAATTATTATTAGTTGAGGTGGCGTTACGTTCACACGTACGACATGGGACAAATTGATCTATATCATGAGTACATTATTTACACGCCTACTTACTCTAGTTATGTTTCTGACATAGGTAACCGTTCCATCGTAACTATTATGCAAACCTGTAGACTAAGTCTGATATCCTGCGTAACCCGCAAGCTAACCACATGAATAATCCAGCTGCCGTGAGCATACTACTAGCCGGCTAGAGCGGATCGCTCCCGCGGGACGCGATAAGACAATCCCGCGCCGCTGTATCAACCAAAACTTTACGACGCAATCAGCCGAAGGTCACGGCTTGAATCTACAGTAGACGAAATGTTACATGCCTTCAGCACATACGGCTAGGAACATCGCGCCAGATTAAACAGAATCCGTAATAACACCCATTGTTCCTGAAGGGGTGTATTTCAAATTTAATTAGTTCTATCAATTCTCCTTAATGTTACGCTAGGGCTTGTGTAATCGAACCCAAATTGTTAACTTATTGTATAGAGCCTTGTCAAACTGATTGAGGTAAAAAGTAATAAAATCATATTTTGTTGTAATAATAGGTCGGGGAAAAGTCTTTTCGCATATAGTATACATATCAACTTGTGATAAAATCTTTTTGATTGTACTATTTGTATCTGACTGATTTTTATGTCTTTAAAAATATTACATTTCAATAAAATAAACAAATCAGTAAAATGTTGTTTTCAGCTACTATTCATTTATTATTTTTTTCTGTCAAAATCATTGATGTATTAAAAAACCCAAAATGAATGAATCTACTGAAGAAATTCTAAACATTTTAAAATTTTATTTCTTCTTCTTAGTCGTTACACTCTTGGCAGAGCAGTCGTGATCATCAAGCCAGTGCTTGCAGCTCGCTTGACAATCCTCAGCCACTCCTCTATGATTGCTGCTGGTGCTCGTGTGTAGTGAACCATCCAGTACCGCTTCGACCTGGTCCGTCCATCGCATCGGCGCTCTCCCACGCGCCCGCGTGCCCTCGACCTCCCCCTGCACTACAAGGCACTGCAATTTCTCCACGCCGCGACACGTGTCCAAAAAACGTGAGGATGCGAGGCTGCACCTTAAAAGGCAACCGCTGCTTGATGCCGAGTTCTGGGAGTTTGGACTGGTTGGACTCCACTTGCATTCTTCTCCAGCACCACATCTCAAGAGTGTCTATCCTCTTCTTATCGCTTTCGCGAAGGGTCCAACTCTCCGCGGCGTATAAAAATATGGGGAATATTAGCGCTCTGACGAGGCGGGTTTTCTTTAGCCTTCGTAATATTACGGTTTCCCCAGATCTTTTTCAATTTGTCTATCGCAGATCTAGATATTGCCATGCGGCGTTTGATCTCTTCCATACATCCACCATTGTTTGTGATTAGCGCCCCAAGATTGATATATGACTGGATTGGAGGGACATTGTTTATTATCAGCTTTTATCGTCAGACAGAACCATTGATTCGGACTACCAACAGCTAGTGAGATTAAAGCAAGAAATCGAGAGAAAGCGGCCGGCATTGATCAATAGAAAAGGTGTGATCTTTCATCATGATAACGCTACACCACACAGCTCTTTAGTCACTCAGCACAAATTAAGAGTTTGGCTGGAAGGTGTTAATGCATTCACCCTATAGCCCTGACTTAGAACCTTCAGATTTCCACGTGTTTCGGTCTCTTCAGAATCATTTAGGCAGTGTTAGGTAAACATCAATAGACGACTACCAAAACTACTTGTCGTGTTTGTTTATCAGAAGTCCTAAAATTTCTATAACAACGGGACCGTGGCATTACCAACAAGATGGCAGAACGTCAACAAATAAAATGGCACCTATGCTATGAAAGTAAATGTAAATAAACATAGAAAAATGAAGTCTTGACTTTTCTTATAAAATGCGAAGAAACTTTTTCCCCAACCTAAAGCATGTTCTAGTGATAACGTTATTTGTGAAACCGATAATTCATGATGCTGACTTCGCAAAGTTATTTTTAGTACATACTAAGTTAATAATAATAATAATAATAATAAGCCCGCAGGGGCGGCTTTGTGGCGAGCCGTCGGTGAGTGGCGACACCGCGTACCCTGATTCCGTGGGGGCTAAATGAGACCCCCTGACCCTTGGCTTGCCTTAACTGGCCGGCTAGGGGTGGAAATCGCAAGAGCTAAGAACCTTAGCTCCAGGGTGGAAGTGCTCAATCTGCATAATAGCGAGGAAGCCCACTCCGGGACGCGTTAGCGACCCGTGATGGTGAAATCGGTGCACACCTCTCGACACCCTTTAGCCACCCACACCGATGTTGCGTCCTTGGCATACGCCACTTTTTGGGATGCCCATCTAGTGGGGGGCAAGTCACCGTCTGCCTTGAATACAAATGATTGAGACATTTTACTTGGCAGGCGTCCCGTTGTCTCAATCAATAGCCCAGCAACCAGTCCATCTAGATCCCATCCATAGACCCAGTATAATTCCCATCTTCTCCGCAATAGTCCTTACGCCTTACGGCCGCTGTCTTTGGCTGTATTTCCTCCTTAAGTACAGACAGAGAGAGTACCCGTAAAGCGTACACATCCCAACTAGAGTAATGTATCTTAAAGGGGCCTCTACGTGTTGGATCCATATCCCCACGCAAGCCTTCCAAAAGGACCGGTCTTCGTGCCGTGATTTCCCGCAGGAAAGATACAACTTAATAATAATAAATCAGTTTATTGCCTTATAACACTTATAACACTAATAATAACATAGGTATTCTTAAACAATAATAAAGGCAAAAGGAGGCGGCTCAGCAACAATAAAAGAATAACAATAAACAAGCTCAAGTTATAACAATTACTTCAGAACTACCTCACTAACAGAGGAACTACTAAGAGGGATGTGGATTGCAAAAAGAGATAAAGATATTTGTTTCCGAAAATATCATTGACTATAAAATGAAATAGAAAAAATGATAATCAGATAAATTCGACACTATATTGATCTAGATACCAGTTAATGGAAGATAAAACGGGCGGTACCGTGATTCTACCATATAGAAATTCTAAGCTCCAATTTTAGTGTAAGCTAGCGGAATTTTACTAAGAGTACCTATCTAATTACTGAGCATTATGGATCTAACACAATATAACGCATCACTTTACATTTATCTTTTAGTTACACATAAAATACACACCGTTAAAAGTAACCAGTACAATAATTCGATGCTAATGCTCCTTCCTAAATAATATACGTCACGACTTATATAATTGTCTTTTAGTTTGTTTCGAATTCGCTCAGCGTTAACCCCTGATTATTATTTGAGTAGGGAAATAATGACAAGACTTCATAGCAATTAACTTGAGGTTGTAAGTACAACTTTTCCGGGGGTCACGGGTGGGCGGGAGGGGCCGTCCACCTATTAGTATAGCCAACTTCTGTGACCCCCGTGATGGACGGCAGCGTGTCTCACGCTGCCTCGGACGCCAAGGGCGTCCTTCGGTGTACGGGGGCTTCTGAGCCCCCGCAACAACAGGAGAAGGACCGCAACAGCGGTACGCGCAGGAGCGGTTGCGGACGACAACTTAGACGTGAGTCGGAGGAAGCCCGCAGCCGTCCCTAATGCGTTCAAGATGGCCACCGCGGAGTTTTAGTTGGTATGCCGTGCGGTGTACATAGGTTAGGGACTCGGCCCGGCGGTCGCCCGACGTTTTCCATTTTTCCGGGCGGCTCAACGTCGGGTCGTAAGGCACGGTGAACCCAACATAACCGCTCAGTCGTTCCCCTTGAACACTGGGCGGTAGTAATAAGTCACTTTCTCCGCGTCAACAAAAAAAAATAAAATAAAAATACAACTTTCTACTTTTTGTTTTTCACGGAACTATTCAATATACATTTTTATGATAGACTAGCTTTTGCCCGCGGCTCCGCCCGCGTGAATGAGTTTTCCCGGGATAAAATCCAGGACATGATCTACCCCTGTGCCAAATTTCATCGAAATCCGTTCAGTAGTTTTTGCGTGAAAGAGTAACAAACATCCATACATCCATACATCCAGACATTCTTACAAACTTTCGCCTTTATAATATTAGAAGGATTGATTTTATTTTTATCCCATTATAGCTTTTGCCTGCGGCTCCGCCCGCGTTAAAAAGTTTTTCCGGGATAAAAGTCCCGCTTTATAGCCTATGTGTTAATCCAGGACATGATGTACCCGTGTGCCAAATTTCATCGAAATCCCTTCAGTAGTTTTTGCGTGAAATAGGAACAAACATCCATACATCCAAACATCCATACATTCTTACAAACTTTCGCCTTTATAATATTAATAGGATTAATAGACCTGTTTGATTTCCAAAGATAAATAAATGTTTTAGCATACCTACTCGATTAGTAGCAATGTAACCACTGACATCATTTTTTTTTGCAACGTTTACATAAGGCAAGTTTTCACACCGTCGACGATAATATAGACATGTCGTGTATATTATTATCCACGTAACACCTTATATTAACTTGAATTACATAAACGAAACGTACCTAACATTTTACATTTATACCACTCATCGTCAATCTAATCTCTAAATTACATAACATCATTAAATACGACACTGACACGAAACTCTACGTGCCCTATCGACAATTTGTAATAGATGTCAGAAGATTACTAACGCGCACGCGAATTTGAACTTTATGCAGCGGTAATAAATTACACCATTTTATTTAGAAAACGTTTGTATGGGAAATAGAAAAATGCTGTTTTGAGGATTTTCCCGGCAATTATTTGAATTTTTCCCACCTTTTAAACCTTCCCTAGACCTTCACGAATAATTCAAGACCAAGATAAGATAAATCCGTTCAGCCGTTCTCGAGTTTTAGCGAGACTAACGAACAGCAATTGATTTTTATATATATAGATGTGTTACCATGACCAATGAGCATGCAGTTTATATATATTATATTGTTAGATATATGACCGAGTGGAGTTAAGTCGTTCTAAAATGCCCAACGCTAGTTGGTACGTTTCACATAACCCTTCGAAATTATTTGGGAGAAGTCTAAGAAATGCAAGTTTACACAACATCTCCTCTGTTGTGTGTTGTTTATCAAATTAAATTAATAACTTCAGAACTTTACTGCATCACATAACATGAACACATAAATGAATATTTTAAATAAGTAATTTTCTGTTTTGAAACACATCAGTATCATTAAATTAAACATTCGCCTTCTTGTACAGCGTTGAACGTTGACCCGTCAAAGAGCGGCGCAGTCATTAAAATAATATCTCAAATTAATAAATGAGCTTGTTTTCCGGATATTAATTTTAAAGCAGGCTGAAACTCGTAAAGTTATAAATAACTTTTAAATGAATACGAGACTGATACAATATAAATTTCGATAAACGAAATATAATGGCATTTAAAATGACGCGTAACATTATAATAATATGGTGTAGTATATAAGTAGTCGTACGATCCATTGTAAGTGCAGTTCTTAAACAATATAATAAAGGAACTAAACTAAACAGGACGTGGACTTCAATATTTTTCCTTTACAATTATACAACGTTTTTAAAATAAGAGAATCGATAAAAATTAACGAGTCGGAAGTGCTTCAATATTTGAGTGATAATATTATGAACAATAGATTCCGTAACAAAGAGGAATCACAAGTATATTTTATTAATCGCTTATCTTATTTACATTTTCCTCACGAATGGCTATATTTTATGGCTTTAATAGCGAGATTTGTGAACTCTACATACGGCATGTTGGTGGCGAGAGCTTACGCTTATTCTCATAATCAGAATAGAACTAGAATTACTCACCGAAAGGATTATTGGCACGGATTTTTATCCTTAGCTTGTAGTTTTATATTTTTGTACATATATCACTGTTCGCGATAGTACTACCGAAAATTTATTTTACAGATTATACTAAATTGGAGTACTAGGTGTTGTTCGTGGCACTTCCAACGTTCCTCAACTATTTTAGCAAACCACCGGCATCGGTTCGAAGCCAACGCCATATGATTATCCCACTAATATTATAAAAGCGAAAGTTTGTAAGAATGTATGGATGTATGGATATTTGTTACTCTTTCAGGCAAAAATTACTGAACGGATTTCGATGAAGTTTGGCACACGGGTAGACCATGTTTTGGATTAACACATAGGCTACTTTTTATCCCGCGACATTTTAAAGCGGGACTTTTATCCCGGGAAACCTCAACCACGCGGGCGGAGCCGCAGGCAAAAGCTAGTAATTTTAATAAAACTTTCAAATGTGTTCCACGTAAACAAATTACCGGGATAAAAAGTAGCCTACATTATGTTAATCCAGGACATGACGTCTATATGTGTGCCAAATTAATTCACCCAAATCCGTTCAGTCCGTTCTAAGTTTATTTCTAACCAACATCCTAACACACACACAAACATTCGCGCTTATAATATTCATGATATATATATATTTTTTAATTGCATTGTGTGACGAGACGAGCATGCCGTTGGACTTATGGTAAGCGATACGACCACCCATAAACAGTAGAAACACCATCCAGCACCTTAAGTTACAAAGTACTGTGGGGCATTCCACTGCGCTCGTCATCCTGAGACATAAGATATTAAGTCTCATTATGTCCTGTAGTTACACTGGCTACAATGCCTTTCAAACCGAAACACAACAGTGCATGCACACTGCTGCTTGGAGGTAGAAATAGACATTGCGGTGGTACCCACCCAGACGGACTCTTACATATGAGAGACCTACCACCAGTAATAAGTCTAAGAAGATTATCAGTATAAGGTAAGGTGTAGTGTGGAAGCGTTGGGCTGTAGCTCCAAGTTGGGTACAACTTTTTGTAGGTGTTTATAGCAAAATTTTACCGGAATTTGTCCGTTACAGAGTTAGCATTAGACAAACGGCAAGTCGTAAAAATTTTGTCAAATAGTTTCTACGAAACGTGTGAAAGGTGTATTACGTTGGCCCCACATAAAGCTGCGATAAGTTTTTATAGCACAAGAAGATTATCAAACTTAGCATTTTACATTGAAATAAGTATATTTTTGGATAACCTAACCCTAACTTAAGATGATCTATATTGAGTAATAACATAAAGATGTTTACTTTGATTCTGACATCGTATTAAGTGACTTAACAGCTTCGATACTAAGCACATTATGGTTTAAATAGCATAATGTTGACCAAGGAAAGATATTGCAGGTTATTGTTATCAGTTTTTTTTTGTTCTAGTTTATTCTCTATGATATTGGCCGTCCATGGAATGCGATACGAACAAGTACTATGTAGATTTTTACTATCTTTATGATACTTATACAAAATCAAAATATTCCGATATGGCCCAGCCACTTATATTAAAGTACGTCATACTCAAGTGTTCGAAAATTCATGATTAAAATGAAAGGCGTTTTAAGTAAAGAGCGTTCAAATTTCAAAAGCACTTCGGACAATTTAAGAGGTAATTATTAATATTAATTTTATGTTCCATAGACTGTAAACTTTCCGCTGAGCCTTAACTCACAACTCTAAATCTAAGAATTCTAAGCCTAAATCTGAAACTGATTAAGTTTGTTAATCACTATTATTTCCAAGCGTAACACCAACAATTAATATATTAATCTAATGTGTTTGGTTTGTTTTCAAAGTGGTTATTTTCACGGCGTATACATTCATGTATTTATATAATCAAAATAGTGAACAGTGAGTGGAGCATGAATTCACAATATCAAAAATAGAATTATAGATTATTGCGAATAATTTATTGAAATAGAAATAAATTATTTTTCTAAATTAACATAGACAACACACTAGTTATAATACAAAACCTTTCAACATAAACTAATCAATTTCTCTTCAAACTAAGCTGACGTGTGATCAAGGTTTTGTTATATCTTGGTGACATAGTGGAGAAGATTTAAACAAATGTCTCAGCACGATGACTATGATGTTGCCATTGGCGGAAGGAGGCATGATAACGCGTCGAAATGACTTTATTACTTAAAATATACGCCATTATGAAAGCAGGGGATTTGCGTAAGCCTTGTTTCGTGCATATTTCGCATATTATAAGATCCGAGGCAGAGGAACGCACAGACTTTGCTTTATTGCTTAAGAAGATGAAGAAAAATCAAAGTATAAAAGACTTTGAAAACTTGGTGTTAATCGCGTCTTCCCAGGCTTGAAAAGGCTTTCACCGCTAAATAATTGTAGCGAATCATAGCGTCATCTGAACAATACATGCGCTATACTTAAAAAAAAACAATATTAATAATTCAAATATTGCCCACAGTAGCAAATAACCGGGATAGAAAGTAACTTACAAATTAATGCCGGACATGGTCTACCCGTGTGCTACGGTTCATTTGAATTCGTTCATCCGATGCTGCGTTTACTTCTAACAAACATATAAACATCCAAACATTCGCATTTATAATATTAGTAAGATAAGATGGTAATTACAGTAGTCATGTTGAAAAATGCTAAAACATAATTTGACTTTGTCTACTAACAGTATTTCGTATAGCTCATATTACTTTGGGAGAATTATCATAAAAATTAAAGGTGAGGTAAGCATGTCACTTGCTTGATAATAAGAAATTTGCTACAAACAGTGGCAACATAAGAAGCTATACGACACTATACGGCATTTAAACATCTGAAACACAATTGAACACTCTTTTAACAAATGTATTCCAACCCCGAATGTAGCGGAAATACGCGAAACCAATAGTACATATCCAAAAGTACTAAACATCAAGTAAGAAGTAGAAAAGTTCTAGGAATTTTTATAACTATTGAGTGATAGTTATAGTCATTGCTAACAGTTCGCTTCTCAAATGTCGAGTCTTTAACTTTGTAATAGATTAATAATTGAATAGTTCTCGTAAAATTCAGTACAAAATGTGACATTGTATTAAATTTGTATAAAGTTAGTAGCGAATGCTTTCTTTACAAAGTTGACGCACACTGTGCAACGTTCTTTCTAAGTTTAAAACATTGTTATAGAACCTTAAAAAACTTAAAGACTTTGTTTATTTACAACCGACTTGAAGTACTCGGCTTATTTTGATAAGCCCTTTATACTACACGCTTATCAATATACTACATCTAGGCCTCGTCGATGTACTTCAACTAATAAACTTAGTCCAAACAATTCACTGAAATTCGTAGCGAAAGAAGTCGACCACATAAAATTCAACCGGAAAAACTAATTATGACTAAAAAAACGTAGCTTTAAGTACATAATACGTTAATTAAAGTCCATAAATTAAAGTATGTTGATTTTATCGTATAGTGTGACAATTTATATTGCTATAATAAAAGAGTAAGGCGTGATAATTTGCAACAAAACTAAACGATTTCAATTTCAATTTTGCTATTAAATTAAGCAAATCCCAGCAAATATACCAGCCTTAAAACCTAGAAATTGTACCTACAGGAAGGCAGCGCAAATAAAACTTCACCTGCGGTCGCTGGCAAAGTATAACGAAATATCAATAAAAGTATGTATTATATTAAACGTCTTCCCACAAACTGGTAGATTACAAACGTGGTGAGACGCAAGGTTTTCTGTTGACTCACATTATTTGGACCGCACTGTACTTAACGTTAGGCGGAATATAACCACTACGGTCAGATAAATCGTAAAATCAATCATGAACAGAATAGAAAGAGTGATATTAAATATTGTTTTTTTTTTGTGCATAACACTATAGATAATAATTATGTAAACATTTTTTATACAGGGTTATAACAACATTGCTTTTAAAATGAAACCACATACTCGTCTTTGCCGCTGCTAAGATTATGCCAAAAATCATCCATGAAAAACAAATATTTTCACCAAAAATCTGAATTTTGCTTTCGTGATTTTTTTATTATTTCGTATTTTAGTGTTAATGCGGCATGTGCGTGAGTGTTTTTCTGACCAAAAGTGTAATGTTGGCGCTGTGACGAATCTTCTTAGAGTAGCAGTCGAGGGAATAGAGTGTGCCAACCTAAAGCTACTTTTGATTGATATTTATTTTGTTGGAATTTTACATTTTTTCATTTTGTATCTATGGTTAAAATAACTTAATGTAAAATATTATATTCAAGGACATGTCTATGTGGTTTCATTTAGTAATTTACAGTGTAGTCCACTACGTATACTATTATAAACATGTATCTAATTTCTTAAGATTCTGAAAAATAGATCACTGAGTGTTTCGATCCAAAAAAACATGTTGAAAATATCTTCTGAATTTAAATATATTTTGTACGCCTCCATACGTATGTACCAGAAGCGTATTTGCATAGCGGCACGTCATGTTTTTGATTAGCATATAAAGTATTTTATCCCGGAAAACGGAATAGTTCCCGCAAGATAGGATCATCGCTTTACGTAGATACGCGTTCTGCGGGAACATGGGCGAAAACATTCGTATTTATAGATCTACGCAACCATTCAAATTTATTTTGAAGGTAACACCTAAACATTTTATCTTCGGGTATTTATGTATTATAATATTTAATCAGTTTAAGTAATAATATAATTACTGTATTTTTTTACATCCCAATATAAGGCACAAATAAACAAAATATCGAAGAAGTTATATTTAGTCGCACTAAATATTTTTTTCGTATCTTTTAATTAAATGCATTAAATTAATTATAAATTTTTGTTATAAATTTAGGCGTTAAATTCAACCACAACGTCGTTATGACCCTTTTTCCTGTTACTTAATCGTCATTCAAATATTATCGGGATGTTGGGAATAATATTTTTATACATATATCTCACGCCTGTTATCCCCGAAGGGGTAGGCAGAGTCGCAACTTAATATTTTTATAATAACTTTAATACTAAATACTATGATGCGACGCGCCAGTTGCCAAGCGTTTTTTTCTTTACGAAGTAGCTTGACTTAGGTCGACAAAGTGACGACAAACAAAACAAATAATTATTCTTACTTGTATATATTATTAGCATACTCTTTTTATACAGAATTCTTTGAGCAGATAATGTTTAATTATGGGACGATATACCTAAATGACAAAATAGACTAATGTCTTGAATTGTGACATTCATAATTTTATTCTTGTGTTGATAGGATTCTAGCAATTATGATACACTTTTGTATTTCGTAATTGTGGAAAAGGCATGCCGACGGTGGAAGCGACTTGTGAGGACATCTGATTTGTTAACGTATGGGGACTTGTTTTATTGCATTGTTATTAAATAATTGTATGGCAGTTAATTCTGTGTCTTCTTTAAGGATTTCCTACCACTTCTGAATTTTAATTCTAACTATTTTATAATATACTTGCTTTTGTCCACGGCTTCGCCCGCGTTAATAAGTTTTTACGGGCTAAAAGTACATAAAAACCTTCCCGTTGAATCACTCTATCCAACACATTTATTTGGATAAAGATTAATATTATGACGTTGATACAACTCTTAACAAATAATGCATTAATTTCGACCAAATTTGATTACCATAAAAACGGTTCTAGTGAGTTAATCTTAAAATATAGACATATACTGTCGCGGACATTTTTTTAGATCATTTCAAGAGGAATAATTCTTTCATACATATATTTTTGGTATCTTGAACCGCTTTCGCAGCGCACGCAATGGAAGCCCTCAAGGATAAATAATATTCCCCGCTTTTTTCACATTTCCCATTATTTCTTCGCTCCTAATAGTTGCATCGTGATGTTATATAGCCTAAAACCTTCCTCGATAAATGGTCTATTCAACACAAAAATATTTTTCAATTCGAACCAGTAGTTCCTGAGATTAGCGCGTTCAAACAAACAAACTCTTCAGCTTTATAATATTAGTATAGATAAATCCCTACCTAGTAGCTATTCTGTTACGTACTCGTGAAAACCTATAATTATAATTTGTTTGTTTCGTTTATTTCTTGTAATCTATTGTACAATACTGTAGTACATTATTTTTATTTATCACCTAGGGTTTAGCCAGCGTTTGCAATGTAGGCGCAAAGAAATGTGTTCATTTACGACATCACATTAGAAACCTCTAAAAGTAACAGTGTTCCTGTACTATATTATGCATGTATTATACACAAATACCTCCCTGTTGAATCACTCTATTGATTAAAAAAACCGCATCAAAATCCGTCTAAGCATACATAGGGACAGACAGCGGGAAGCGACTTTGTTTTATACTATGTAGTGATAAGATTTTACAACAAAAACTTTTTATCGGTTGTTAACTTTGGTTAAACAGTCTGAGGTTGTTATTGTGACAAATGAAAATATTTTGAGATATCGTCACATATTTTTAAATAGATTTATCTTTCTAACTAAAGCTTTTATACGAAACTTTACTATAGATACAGAAAACACATTGTTATATTATTAGGTATATGTGAGTTTATTCATGTTGGTCTTTATAATAATAAAGTAAAGTAATTGAAATAGTATATTCCATTTTCTCAGCACTCGAATTATAAATTAATAAATTTTAATGATGAGCTGAAAACATTATTGTAATCCCTGTGTTCTGTCGGCTGCGAACAATTTGTCCGACGATCACTCGTTAGAAACAAAATATAATTTACTTAAACCCAAATTAATAAATCAGGAATTAATAAATCAGAGTGGTTCATATTCGGCACATCTAATTTATTTTGCGCGTTCCGTTTTAATTTGGTTTATTTTGAAACAGTTAGTGATTCAGCAGTTTTTAAATTCAAAACGTTTTATGCTAATTGCCGAGTTAATTAAAATGAATTTGATTAATTATTTTTCATAACAGTGATTGTTTTCTTTGTTTTCATAGAGTTTGCATAATTTTATTAAGTATAGCATAATTTATCATTCTTCGCTATAAATGCAATGGAATTAACTTTGTTTTCCATTTGTTTTATATGTAAAACGCACAGGGAGACGTTGTGTTGGCATTTAAATAAAATTTCAAGTAACAATTAATTATAGCTTACAATACAGTACATAAGCAAAAAAATCTTAAAGGTCTATTATAATATTATGGCAGTAAAAATGAAGCAGTTATAATAAGATGCCTGCACACCATCCCAGTGTGGCGGCCGCGAGTTTTTCAGGTAGCGGCCACACTATGGACCACACAATGGTCCCACACACGCGAGGTCCGCGCTGCGCAATAAATGGCGTTATTCGAAGCCGATTTTACTGGGTATATTAGTTTATCGTGACCTCTAAAAAAAGGCTAATCCTATTGAACCGCTGGTAAAGAGATTCCGCATCGCCCCACCGGCCGCTGAATGGACCCCGGTCTACAATAAGGACTCAACTACTTCTGGGACCCGCTTTTTGAGGTATTGAACTCGTGAGAGGCCGCGGAAAGGGCTTACGATCTGATTTAGAAGACGGCGGGAGCTGCCGATTATCCCGCCGAGCCGTCGGCTGACAGGGAAATATTCATCGGCTTGCTGACTGGGTCTAAATGATCCTTTCTTTGGGAATCTGTTTAATTTTCGTCGCCACTTTTACAGGAGATAAGCGTAAAGATTATATTTGAAGAAACATATCAGAACATAAGGGCGGAGGCTTCGGTATCCAGCTTGACGGCGACGGCGGCAGCGGCTATGTGAGTAATTACAACGTTAATCAAACAGAGTGCTTCTCCGGAGATTGAATGTTTTATTCAGCGGTTATCTACCGAGTGGTCCGCTCTAATGCGCGGTTTAAACCGCTCGTAAAATTTTACGCGACGATCCGGCGGCTGCTGGCGCGAACACAGAGCCTTTACACGATATGACTTTTAATTAATGCAGCCTGCGGCTTGACCGACTCTACTATAAACTGGGCCAAAAAATAGTTTACTGAATCGATAATGAGCTATTAAATACAAACATGTCAGAACTTTAATTGAACTTTATCGTTAAAAGACAAAAGAAACATGACACACAGTGAAATTTTGAGCACAATGACGGTGGTACCTAGTGGTGGAGGAGCCGCTGTGCGGTAAGTAGCAGCGTTGGCGACGGTAGTAGTGCTGTCGGCGAAGCGAACAACTCGCGCACTCTGCAGATAGCGCGCTCAAAGTTGGCACTTTCACACTTATCAACACTGCAGAAGTCACCGAGCACGGCGTCTAAAGTACACCCAAACTTATCTTGGAACAATTACAGAAACCGCGAATACGCGCGAGGAGAGTGAGAGCGTGCGGGCGCGCACATCGCGGGTCGACACTAGTACGCGGCGCGATCACGCGACACTCTACAGCGGAGGCGGGGGTGGTGCGGGGGACACATCGCGACACACGGGCAGACGGCGCGGCCGGCCCGGGACACTGCCGCCGGCGCCGCGCCGCCCCGCCCCGCCGCAACGTAGGCGCGCGCACCGCACACCCCCGCGCGCCGCCACACACACGCCGCCCGCGCCCGCCCTGCGTGCGCACCGACCAACGATCGCGCCCGAACCGACCATTTTTACATCTGCACTGTTGTGACATTGAAATTCAATTTTCGATTGAGCGGCCTTCGAGCGGGTCCGAATGAGTTCCGGCACGACGTTCCGGTCTCGTGTTTGAACGCCGACGGCCTGAATTTTTGTAAATCGTTTTGAGGCTGGCTTCCTTTGTGGGTTCGTGTGATTATTTGGGAAAATTGACACGCGCCGAAAGCATCTCGCGCCCTCCTTTTGATTTACATCGCGATGGTTCTGGCGTAAAAGATTAACAAGCTACGAGCATTCGTAGCGGAGGTTCGTAGCTCGTAGAGCTTACCGTAGCGGTCTTTGTGCTACGAAATCTGGCGCAAATCGAATCTAGTAGAAACTAAAGAGGGCGCGTCGTGGAGGGATACGTAGTGCGGATATGACGTATACGCGGCGTGGCGGGTGCGCGAGTGTGTGCCTCCGTGACACTGCACAATGCACATTCTTGCGCGCTTTACTCAGGCGGCTCGGCGCCACGTAAAGACAATTTCAAAGGTGCATTAAAGTTTGCAGCATGAATGTAGAGCCTTTATATCCAGCTGTGTGCAGCACGGAGCGGCACGCTCGGTACCGTCGTATTGTCGCCGCGTTGTCGTGCGCTGACGCGCGGTGTGAACGCGCTCTAATCCCACGCAAAGCTCTGCGGTTGCCTTTACAAGTGGCCACGCTTCGGAATTTCATTTCTTTTACGCTATTGGATATTGTAAAGATTTGCGGGTACCATTTATCCACGGACGTAAGTTTTAAGATTGGAAGGTGAAATATGTGAGTACGTCGTTGGCGTACTTTACAACGACTTGTAGGTACAAGTAATTGCGAGTGGATTGCGAGCAATCCATAGGTCGCGGCCCGACTACCGGTGGCTAGCGTCCTGTGTGCTCCGGCCTACAATCTTACTGTAATAAATCAGGCGAGTGTTGCTCGCTACACTCTCTGTAGGTAGACAGCTATCATCTTTCATCTATTAATGATTAGGTTTGGAAAAACTTTTGAAATACCATATTTTATTACTATGATATTATATTCATTACAAAACTTTGGAGTTTATTACGAATGATGTGTAATGAGTATCACAAATATTTATATTTATTTGGACTATAAAGATAGCTTAGTTGTGAGTGGAACGGACTGCCAAGACAAATTGCCGCAGGTTCAAAACCCAAGGGCACACACCTCTGACTTTTCTAAAAAATTATGTGTGTATTCTTGGTGAATTATCGCTTTCTTTAACGGTGAAGGAAAACATTGTGAGGAAACCTGCATACCTGAGAAGTTAACTGAATTTCGAAGATATGTGAAGTCTACCAACCCGCACTAGGCCAACGTGGTAAACTAAGGCCTTAACCCTCTCAGTTGTAGAGGAGGCCTGTTCTTAGTAGTGGGCAGTATTACAGGGCTGGTATGGTATGTATTTGGATTAATTATAATTCCAAGAGTTACCTTATATTTCAATAGTAAAAAAAATATATGGTAACTGCTAGTTGTTGTTCACGGCATCGCCTGCGTGGAAAGCCTTTCCAGCTACAAATATCCTTAATCACTCTGAACAAAAGACCAATTATAACCTATATCCAGAATATGGTCTATGTGTGTGCCAAATTCCATCCTAATCCGTTAGCAGTTTCTGTGTTTACTTCTAATAATCGCCCAAACAATTCATATTAATAAATATAAGTAAGAAAGAAGTAATATTTTAGTTATTATAAACCGACTTCAAAAAGGAGGTTCTGTATTCGATCCGTATATATGTATGTTTGAAATGTATATTTTTCAGGGAAGGTTTTAATGTATAATTTATGAAGATCTGATGAAGATCTTTGGAGATAAACGATAGAACTCTTCAGTAACTAACAGCAGATGACTCGCGAATGCTGCAATTGTATGTCTATGATGTATTGTCAACACCATTCTATAATTAACTAATAAAAAAGCAACAAATAAAAACTTTTTAACAAAAATAAACCGACTTCAAAACCACCACAAATAAAAAAAATAATTAAAATTTGTATTCGCTTAGTATATACGTATATTTGGAATCGGTGCCTAATTTAAATTGAACAATGTTTTCGTATCTTTTTTTTAACGTTATCTAAACAATTAAGCGCGTTTTATTGCTGAAGGGATACGTAGTGGTGTATCCGACATAAACATTACAATGACTATGTTCTCATGCCATGATTTTATACAGATCTAAGTATTACCATCATCATCCCTTCATGATACAAGATGTCCCATAGATAGGGCACAGGGCTACCACGACAACTCCTCGCTTCGGTCTCGAACTTTACGTTAGATTTTGCTCAAAGTCTTCAAAATACTTTTTGCTTCGTCGATCACATCGCGTCTCGAAGTTTGTTGTCAAATCGAATACAAATTCAAATACTAATTAAGTCTAGGAATTTATTTAAGAACTAGGTGTTGTTAGATTTCCCTAATTTGAATTTTACCGGAATAAAATGAGGCCCATAATAATATGATTGCGTTCGCGCAAGACATAGTCTATCTGTATAGCTGAATTCATCGAAATTTAGTTCTGTAATTTCTGCGCTTACCTACTTCTAAAGAACATAGAAACGTACAACCACGGGAATATCTTCATAAACTTAAGGATATGTTACATAGTAAGGGTAAGACAAGACATTGAAAAACAATACAGCTTTGTATGAAATGTACTCTGCTATAAAATTCCTGATGCGTACAAACGTAAAGGGAATAAAAACGATAAACTAAGATAGATGATAGAAAGTATTAAAGAACGATAATAAGGGAGTTTATTCAAAGTTTATGGGTCAGGAAAGTACGGGAGTGAGCGTCACGCCGCGCCGCGCGCCTCCCAAATATCGCGAGAAATTACGTAACGTGACAGAGATGGTAGCAGGAGCAACTCGCTTCTTCAGATATATCGGGCATTTGACTTAGTGGTAGATCTAGTATGCAAGTCTTGATTTGTAGGTTGCTAGATTGTCTACTTCTGCTGTAGAGAAGTGCGCACCGTTGTTTTCCAAATCGATGAACGTAGCCCGTGTAATTATTTTGTCAGTGCGACTTGACAGTTGAACTGGGGATAATGAGCTTAATACAAGGTCATAAAGTGTAATATACTGACTGTGTTTTCGAAAAAACTGTGTGCAAAGAGATCTATAACTATACCGTTGAATGTCGTCGTGTATGTATACTGTGTTTATCTGGAGTACAAAGGTCCAAGTCATGGGATGCAATGGTTGCTTCGCCACTCCAATATGAATACACTGCTGTATTTTTAATATGTATCTAAGGTGTATTTTTTAAAACAGAACTTTTGCATTTTAATGTTAGTGAATGCAATGTCGATGTGATTATTTCATAAAAAAAGCGTTAACGTCGTTTCACTGTTTGTAAAGTATGTATATATCATACATAAAAAGTGTTATAGCTTTGGTTTAAGTATCAGACGTGGGAAAGCCTTTCCCAGAACTAAACAAATTCAGATAAACTGCCTCCCTCGGTGGCGTAGTTGTATTACGGACTGCAATGCTGAGATTTTGGGTTCAATTCCCGGGTCGGGCAAAGTGATATTGGGTTTTTTTTTATTCTTTATCAGCACGAGGTCTAGAATTTGTGCCCGATATGGCGATAGCACATCGTGGGATGGAATACGTACCTACGGTGAAAAGTGGGTGCACTAATTGCGTCTCTGCCTACCCCTTCGGAGATAAAAGGGATGTGTGTGTAAATTTAGATAAAGTTCTATTCCGATACTTTACATTTTTACTAATGCAAGGAATTTTAGAAACGAATTTGACTTTTCAATGATTAGCCCCTACTTTAAAATTATGACAACTTATAAATGTATATTTAATAGTATATTTGTGCTATAAAGAATCCTAGCTACCTCATGCCTGTAGGTACTTTAAAAAAAAAAACAATAAGCAGAGAAAAATAAATTAGAACAGAGTAATATCAGCTTGTTAATGAGATTTTCGGAAACATGTCAGATTTAGTTAATTGGATAGCAACTACAGCATATGTGTTAAACATGAAACAATGACACGTTTCGCTGAGACAGCCAGATCAACAAATATAGGTTCAATAAGAGCCCGGCATAATTCCTACAACAGTTTCTTGTTGGTTGTTGTTATATGTAGAAAACACTGAAATCACCACAAGGTGTAAGCATGAGAAATTAAAATTGTTTTTGTGCATGCTTGAATGAATGAGTTCTAGCGACCTCACGTTGCACTAAAATATGGGTAGATACACTTTATTAAGATAAAAATTAATTAAAAACCTCGTGAAAGTTCAACCGCGTGTGCCCAACCGGCGCTGCAGCCGACTGAACAGATGGCCGCACCAAATTTCCCTTACGCTCCCAGGATAATTAACTGGAAGCGATTAGTTTCCCGGGTCGTCGCCCGAGCGCACATTATTTCATCTAAAACCCGTTAAGCTGACGTCTCCTGTTCATTGACAGTATCGAGGTTCGCTTACTATGTATAACGGCATTATTTCAAATGCTGAATATCTCTTATATTCTATCGCTGATTATCTGAAAATCGCTTCGATTCGCTCTAAAAGGGGAGATAGCGTGTTAAATAGGAACTAATTTGCATAATTTTTTACGAGGAAATACGACCGATATTTTAAAACCACACACACACACACACACACAGCTCTTTTTATCAATAACAAACAGCAAACAATCGAATTATAACTACTTATTTCGGTGGCCAAACAAAACAATAGATGATACAGGTTATTCTAACGTGTAGTAATACAGACTACAATCCCTTTAAAACAAGTCGTTGCTGCTCGGTATTAAAAAAACTTGATTGTTTTTTAACTACCCAGACAGCGGGTCTAGACCTAACCATGTTTTTGCAGCCACCTGACGTTCACCTGATGGTAAGCGATACGACCACACATCCAGGACCTTGAGTTACCAAAGTACCGTTTGGAATTACACTGCGCTCGTCATCCTGAGACATGAGATATTAAGGGCCGTATTAATAAATCAATCTCAAGTTTGAGTTACATCTCAAGTAGACATAATGTATGAAGAGTTCAATACATTATGTCTACTTGAGATGTAACTCGAACTTGAGATTTATTTATTAGTACCGCCCTCAGTGTCATTATGTCCAGTAGTTACACTTTCTACAATGTCCTTCAAACTGAAACACAATAGTGCATGCACACTGCTGCTTGGCGGTATAAATAGACATTGCGGCGACACTCACCCAGACGGACTCGCACATATGAGAGACCTACCATCATCGTAACGAACCACCAGCTAGCAGGAGTTTCTATCTATACAGCTCAGCGTGCGGGGCGCGCTTCGTTCCGTTCCCGCATGATGATATAGAAAATATTTTACATTCAGCTCATAATCTGAAATTAAGTTGCTCGTATTGTTTCAATGTTTATTTAACAGTAGGCTGTGTTCTCGCTGTGGTTCGGACGCCGGCGGGCACGCGGAGTGCGGCGCGTGTGGCGGGCGAGGAGCGCGGAGTGCGGGGCGCAGGGGGAGAGACCTCTGTCGTTGCTCGAGTGCTTTTCAATTCAGCCCCATTGTAAAGTAATTGCGGGCACAATGAAACCCATACATTTCAGCATTTACTGTGTTTACGGACCGCGCCATTTTAAATTTTTACCCGACTGTGTGGAGAAAGGATAATTATTTTCAGATATGTGTGAGTATATTCCTTTGGCTTGCCACATTATTATAATTAATTGATAGAATTTGATTATGGATGAGTGGTTAAATTCGTTTTGTTTTATGGAGAGTCATTTAGAAAAACACGTCACAGAAATCATAGTGCGCAAAAAATGTTGGCTTGCGAAACCCACAATTTCATGGTTTCTTCCGAATAGAAGACTCCCAGCTCGAATCAAAGAGTTCGATAATTCATAATTCTGCTGCACCATTAAGTTGTGGAAACGTTTGCCAATATACGTGTTCCCTCCTTCATACAACTTGGGGTCATTTAACCGGAACATGAAGAAACAATTAAGCAGGTCGGCATAACTGTGCCGACAGTCCGGGGATGTTTACTTCTTGCAGGTCGGCATTGTTTTGGCCTACACTTCACTGGGCATCAGGTGTAGTGACGTAAGTGAGGCCAAGTTTGCCAAGTTGGCCGCGCCGTCGATAAAAAAATGCTGAAGATATCGTTATATCAGCGAGCAATTGATGCCTTAGCACATAAATTACTACCTTATTATAGTCGGTTAAGATATCATTACAATGTAAATATTTTTCCTTACAACATAATGATTACACCGCACCACATGCTAGGATTACAGTCAAAACACAATCCAGATCTAAGATACTTTGCATCCCTATATGGTCACCAGTTCAACCAGCATGCCTTCTGAAATGAACACCAGCTGACTACAAAACAGCTTACTGTAAAAACATTATAACAGGATTTCAGCACGTGTGTAATTTATATCTAATCAAGTGTAAGGTAAAGTCAGGTTTTCAGGATATCTCGGGACCGTCTCGTATGCGTCGAAGAAGGCCATCATGGGTTTTGGTCGGTATGGGGGTACATAATGCTAGAAATTTAGCCCAATGCTCGCTCTGCAGATTCTATACTTCCGAGCATCGACATTGCATCTCGGTGAAATCAACACTTCCACTTCCACTTCACTTCCGTTCCACTCATCCATCAAATAGCGGTAGCGAAAACACTTTTTTTCACAGTGTCAAAAAGCATCATGTCATTAACGAAATGCCAGTAGGAATTCTTTCAGTAGCAAGAAATATTTTTTATTCGAATATATAAAAATATGTACCACTTGTCTAGTCGTATATAAAACTTTTAATTCGACTGCGCAAAAAGATAGCAATTTTTTTGTGTAACAATAATTGCTATCTCAACCGCACAGTACGAATATTTGTTCAATTCCCGGACGTCCCCGAGGACTGGTAACTCTTACACGCACGATTATCGTTATGTCAGTTGTTTCGTTGCCAAACGGTTGTGTAACGCATTGTACTGATTCTGTGAGTAGTAGTAACTACGCAATATTATAAGCCTTGTGGTAAACTACGAGTTGCTCTCGGTTCCACCTGCGTCAAGGTTCTTCCTTGGAGAATATTCAAATGAAAATATAACATGATCTATGTTAGTAGGGGTTTATTCATTGTTTAAGTCAATTTTATCCACCAACTAAAAGGTTGGGGTTAGTCAGTTTATATAAATAGTACTTATTCAGTTACCACATATTTGGAAGAACAAGTCGAACAATGAGACATATGACGTATTTGATGAGTAGCATTTATATAAAAGTAATAAAAGCAATCAAGGAAATAGGCTCACAATTTTGAGACAAATCAGTGAACATACATGAAATAAAATACAAGCACACGAATTAAGAACCTCCTCCGTGTTTGAAGTCGGTTAAAAATAGAGTTGCGTTCTACGACTGGAATTTGATTCAATAAGTTTTAAGATCCGTACATAAATATATTTTTTTAATTATATTATCGTCATAATAACCGTAAGCGCGGATAAAGAGTAAATTTTTTTTTTATTACTTGGTATTATGAAACTACACAGAATAATAATATCAAAATCTCGTAATAATGACCGCAATGCTTTTTAGTGCTTTAAAATTCAAAATTCGATTAGCATCGCTAATGTTCTTAACAATCGGGCAAAACGATTTACTTGTCCTTTCATTGAGATAAAAAAAACGTAACCCACGTTTTGTTATTGAACATATAAACATTTTTTAGTAATCGAATTGATTTTACGAGCGTTGGAAGAACGTGTTTGAAAGTTTCAATCATTAGCAGAATCATTCATTTGGTTTGATCGGATACGAATAGGTATAAAGTATCGGTTGCCGAGCGCAGCCCACGCGGTAAACACGCTTTGACTTAGATTTTTCATATCGGAGTAAATTTTTCACTACTATATTATGTATCATCTATATTACATTTTCTAGAAGTTCAAAGCTTGGAAAGATAGCTTATAACTTACTACTTGATTTTAATCTACGTACGCGGTACTTACATTTCTTTAGTAAGAGGCAATTAAGCAGAATCCTAATATCAGATAGAGTGTATCTTTAATAGATGCTCGTCGAGTCATATTAGTTTATATAAGAACAAATCTGTAGCACAATATAGCCGCATGTTATTACTCTATATTGCACTAATTTTTGTGATCGAATAGTCACCTCGTCCATCTTGTGAAGATGTATCCATTATTGAATTTGACGAATATCGACGAAATCGACACCAGCGTCAACCCGCATGAGCAACAACCGTAACTTATTTAAAATCCACCAAATTCTATTAAAAACTTAGCGAAACGGCCCGGAGCAGAGTTCCTTTTGGCTTAAATAAATTTACAATGGGAATAAAATAAACATCCCGTCCGTCACGTAGGATCAGCGGCGTCTCCCCAGATTCCGGATTAACGAATGAAAATGTTCCCTTCGCGTAACGAAGCTGTGACGACTTTTTATTGAGTGCTGTGCACCCCCCTCCTTCCCCTGGCTCTTCCCCTTGTGCTCGTGCGCCCTCCCCTCGCTAAGTCCCTCAACGCCCGTCAGCTGTTGACGTGTCGCAGCTGACTCGATGATACTTTACTTTATGCTGTGCTGTTATGTTTATAGTTTTATGACATAGGCAGATCAAATTTGATTCAAATAACTTTTAACCATTATATATAAAACTGGCGTCCTAAAGCTTTACTTGTTTTAAATAAAATCTCTATAATTCCACAAGAGCTCATGTGATTTCGAATTACACACAGAACACGCATTTAGACGTTGTCAATAAGCATTTCTGATTGACGTGTCGTAATGACACCTCTAGGCTCTAATATTATTCATATTTGCACACAAATTCATGTTTATTTGAATTGGAAAACCACTGATACATGCATGAATTAGAAGCGTCGTTAAACGCAGAGCTCTACTCACTAAATAACCATCACTACATTATTCATGCTACGATTCAAACTAATACATTAAGTACTGTATTTGGGACATTTGTTTTTAAATTACGTTTATACAGCTTATTTTTTATTAATCGACATATTTTAAAATACCAATTATAAAGGAAATCACCAGCCAATATACGCTATGAACACCCGCAGAAAAATAGAAAGAAACTCGAGGCTTTATCACCACTTATCATAACATTTTTAAACATGACATAAATAGAAAAGTAAACGCCGCAGTAGTCGGTCTGAAGCGAGCGCTGGGACTAACTAAACTAACGTTCTAACTAAATCCACCAGCTCATTGTTATAATTGCACCCTACAGCATACTCGCACAGTGTGAAATTTCGTATTCTACATGACAATTTAACAAAATATTTCTACTTTGAACTCTATTTTTTCTAAGGTAAAATATGAGAAATGTTTTATTTAACTTTATCCATAAATGAGACAATATTTAAATGCAGATTATCTCGTAATATTAAGGATGAAATAGACACGACAAGTAATGAGGCAGCGAGATTAAATGCAGTCTAGTCGGTTTGATCCCCGCACCGATACGAAGTTCGTACTTCGGGTGACATGCGAGGTAAGAGCGAACGCCTCTCAACTGATAACCACTGCAAAAGACTGATATCTTACCGTGATGCAATATTTGACGATGAGAGGTCTCATAATTCATTACATATTGTAAAATAAAGTCCCCCGCCGCGTCTGTCTGTCTGTTCCTTTGTATGCTTAGATCTTTAAAACTACGCAACGGATTTTGATGCGTTTTATTAATAGATGCAGGGATTCAAGAGGAAGGTTTATATCCTACTGTTATCGGGGAAAAACTTTTTCACGCAGGCAAAGCTGCGAGCAAAAAGCTAGTACATTATAAACACGAATGTTTATGGAATGCTTTATACATGTTTTTAAAAGCAATGTCAGAAATACCTACAAGGACTGAGGCTATCGAGGTAGACAGTGAAATTAAACTACTACAACGGATTTTGTCGCGGTTTTTTATTTTATTTTTCTCCCGACGTTTTGAAGGCTTTGTAGCATTTCGTGGTCACGGGGTGGACTGAGCTGTTGGTGATTCGAAAAGTTAATATTACAATTCTGCTTTCGATTTACAATTATACAATTTTAAGACGTTAGTTATTGTTTGTGGTTCGGCCTACGCAGGTCTTTTGGCGCCTGATTTAATTAGATGTATTACCGGGTCTCAGGCTTCTGCAATTTCCAACCATCTTTTCTATTGAAAATAGGATGTTTTTAACTTTAATAGCCTCGTGAATCAACCTAGACAGGAATCGATGTTCTTTGACAAGGATTTGTGGCTTGTCGAATCTAAGGTAATGGTTGAAGCCTTCTTCTGAGTGTTACTGCAAACTTCGTAGAGCGTCGGTGTTTCACTATAGCAGCTATATGTTTTTTTACGCGGGTCACTCTTTGTTTGTCCAATAAAAGAGAGCCCACAGTCGCAATCTATTTTGTATACGCTGGGAAAGAACCGATATAAAGAAACCCTCTCAGTTGTAGAGGAGGCCCGTGCTCAGCAGTGGGCGATATTACAGGGCTGGTATGTTATAACGAATAACCGATATAAATATAAAGAACCGATTCTTTTCGAGGTATATGACACTTGATAGGTGGTAAAAATTGACTAATTTTCAATACGCAGCTTAAAATAAGTTTTTATGGAAACACGCTTCAGAATGTAGCCAATCTTGTCGGTGACTCCTTTTGCATAAGATAATACAACTGGGATACGATCAACTGTGGGTGGTTTCACTCGGTTTCTGTGACAACGGCGAGGAATTTGGAGCTTGTTGTCTCGAAGTACTTGCTTGACATATCAGCTCATGACAGCTCAGCAGCCAGATGTTTCTTGTCACAAATTCCCTGTGCTCTCTGAAACAAAGATTGGCCCACGGTAGCTAAATGTTTTGGATGGTGGTGAGATACACCGTTCGTGTATTTATCAGTATGGGTCGGTTTCTTGTACACAGTATGGCTTAGGATCAGGATTACGGATGACTAAAACATCTAAGACAGCGAGAGAGTTGTCCGGTTCCAGCTCCATGGTAAATTGATTTTATTATTAATGGAGTTGAGATAATTTAAAAATGCAGTTACTTGTTCAGAAGGTAATATTGTCAAAGTATCATCTACGTACCGTTTGTAAAACCTTGGTGAGACCGGGGCTGTGTTCAGGGTTGCCTCCTCAAAGTCCTCCGTGAAGATATCGGCTACTACTGGAGATACAGGTGAGCCCATTCCACTACCCCTCAACTTGAACATTGAACTGATCATTCTACAACATACAGTTAGACGTGAGAAAAATTTGGAGTCGTTCTGCATATTCTACAGGGATGTTGGTCTCTGCTAACTTCTTAGAAAATAATTTTAATGCAGTCTTGTACTGGTAAACTTGTGAAAAGTGACTGGACATCATAACTGACCAATGTTTCATTGTCAGCTAGTTTAAGGTGTTTAAATGTCGCTGGCAATTTCGTATGAATCCTTCACAGATACTCTAGTGTTTCCTCTGAGTGGTGAAATCAATTTAGCTGTGTGCTGAGCCAGTTTGAAGGTTGGTGTGTCGACCTGACTCATAATGAGACGCAGCGGAGCATTTTCCTTGTGAATCTTAGGTAACATATACAGTTTAGGCGGTTTTGCACACGATGGAACGAGTAAGTCTACGTCTAGATTTAACTCATCGGAGTGATTCTTGATTAAAGAGATAGTAGCGTTTAATATTTTGTTAGTCGGGTCTGTTTTGACTATTTCATAAGTACACTTACATCCGACAAAAGTTGTTAGATTTTGTTGTTATAATCCGACGTATCCGTTATTACTGTCGCATTCCCTTCATCTGCACGGAGAATTGTTAAGTCCTTCATTGATCGCAAGTTCTTTAAATCGATGTATTGATGTTTTGGGAGATTTGGTTTCGGCACTTTGTTTTGACGCAATATTGGCGAAATCGCTTGGATGGCCTCCGAATCTTCCTTTGTTAAATTATAATTTTTGAAGAGATGTTTCTTAACGTTGCAGATTATATCTTCATACGGCATCCTTCGTGGTATTACAGCAAAAAATTCGATAAAACCTGGACTGTGTTTTCGTCCAATGCTCAGAATAATAACTTGCTTTAGTTATTATTCTGAGGTCCAATGTTTGTTTTGACAGATTTATCACCGCGTTTTGTTCATGGTTTGCGCAAGAGAGTGTATGATCTATAGTCGCGCGCGTTCCGTTCCTACACTCGGTGTTATTAAGTTTTTTGGCATTTGATATTGATCGTAATTTGTCATATTTAATTATGTGTTAATTTTTGCATTTGTTATATTTAGATGTTTTGCACCTATTAACTACTGGACATAATGAGACTTAACATCTTATGTCTCAGAATGACGAGGGCAGTGTAATGCCCTGTGTGGCATACTTTGTAACTCAACGTGTTGGATGGTGTTGCTACTGTTTATGGGTAGTCGTATCGCTTACTATCAGGCAAACGGCATGCTCGTCTCGTCATTCAATGCCAAAAAACAAAAATGAAGAATATCAATGCAATTATTAAAATCAAATCCTAATAACTCTTTCTGTAACTCATTGGATACAATCTCAACACAACTATTTATGTAGCGGAGGTCGGATCAAGTTTCGTGTATGGGAGCTCGTAATAGTTTTGTACTCGCCTGGCCTAGAATTTTAGCGCTCCCTCGTATATTTGTTTGTTGATATCTTGATATACATCTTAAAAGTGGACGATAGCCTAGTTGGGAATGGAACACTCTGCCGAGACATTGTCCGGAGGTTCAAAACCCAACCTCTGACTTTCAAAGATATGTGTGTATTGTTTATCAATTATCGTACGCTTTAACGGTGAAGGAAAAAAACGGCTATATCTTCAAGTTAGCCTCTGTCTATACTATTTAACAAGTGCCTTACCGAAGGTTACTTTCCAGGCGTATGGAAGCGGGCCAATATCACTCCCATACATAAAACCGGGTCTAAGTCTGACGTCAGAAACTATAGACCTATATTCTTTGTACAATTTCTAAGGTCTTTGAAAAACTGGTGCACACTGCATTTTATCCTACTATACAAAATTATATTATTCCCGAGCAACACGGTTTTATGAAGAAAAGATCCACCATCACTAATTTAACAATTTTCTCGGACTACTTATTTGAAAACTTAGATAAACGAAATCAGGTAGACGCAGTTTACACCGATTTTTAGAAGGCGTTCGACAGAGTAGACAGTGAAATTCTTTTAAATAAAATCGCATATAGCGGTATACGGGGTTACCTTCTACGTTGGTTTTGTTCGTATATCCACAATAGAAGTCAGGTTGTCGTAATCAATGGTTTTGCATCAGAATGTGTCAAAGTCACTTCAGGAATACCACAAGGCTCGATTCTTGGTCCGCTGCTCTTCAATGTGTTTATTAATGATATAAACACATGCTTTGAGCACACAAAATTCTTGCTTTATGCCGACGACTTAAAATTTTACACTATTGTTAAAAACATTAATGATTGCTTGAAAATCCAAAGTGATCTAAACAGACTCTCTGAGTTTTGCAGACAAAACAAATTGAGCCTTAGTGTTCCCAAATGCAATGTTATAAGTTTTACCAAAAATAAAAATATATTCAAATTTGACTACTCGCTTTGCAATCATACATTAACAAGGGTGTTCAATATAAAAGATCTAGGTATATTACTTGACTCGAAGCTGCACTTGGACGTACACATTGACAACATAATAACTAAGGCATTTCAAATGTTGGGCTTCGTTACCCGGACCGCAGTGGACTTCCATCGTGCATCTACTTATGTCTACTTATACCGCTCCTTAATTAGGTCACAACTTGAGTATGCTTGCCTGATTTGGGACCCCTTCTATGAAAAATACAAGTCGGCCTTGGAGAGAGTTCAGCGTAAATTTCTTAGAAATCTACAATTTAAATATCACCGTGCGTACGCGCCGCATACGCAATTGTTACGTGAACACTATTTACTTCCTTTGGAAAAGAGAAGAATGCTTCTTCAGATGATGACTCTTTACGACTTATGTCACAATAATCTAGATAGTACGTATTTAGTAAACAAAGTGAGTTTTGTAGTACCTCGAATTAACCACTGCCGTAGACAGCGCGATTATCCGTTATGCGCGACGGCTCCGTGTCGTACGAACGCGGGTGAACGTGCGCCTCTACGGCGGATCAGTGGAATTTATAATAATCATCTTGCAGACCTTGATATTTTCTCCATATCAAAATGTACATTTAAAAAACAAATAACAACTAAACTTAGTCAGCTCACATAATACAATTGTACAAGAAAGTTCGAGACAGAGATATGGCTACAATTTTATGTAATCTGTAGATAATACGTGGAAAATGTTGTGATTGTTACATTGACTAATATTATTTATAAGCTATACTACCTACTTAAGTACTTTATTGTAACAATGTTAATTTTCCCAAATAAATAAAATAAAATAAATAAAATAAAGGAAAACATCGTGAGGAAACTTGCATACCTAAGAAGCTCTTTATAAGAATTTCGAAGGTATGTGAAGTCTGACGACCCGCACTAGGCCAGCGTGGTGGAGTAAGGCCTAAAGGCCTCTTCTCAGTAGTAGAGGAGGCCCGTGCTCAGCAGTGGGTAGTATATAATACAGGGCTGATTGCATTGCATTGCACTGCATCTTGATACACGTAGGGATGAGATTATGGTCACGGCATCTTCTCAAGAAATTTAAAGATGTATTGATTCTTTCATTTTTATTCATTTAAATCTCTAACATTGGCGTAAACGTAAAGAGTAATTATCGGAGTAAACTTAGTCCAGAATTACATCGAAGCAAATTTTTTATATCGAAATTGTGTAGAATGGGACTCTTTTTATGGAAAAAGATAATAGGTGCAGCTGCGGGCAATACTTAGTAAAAGAATAATAGAAAGCACACGAAATAAAATCCGTAAAATCTTTTGTTATGATTTCGTCTATGCCCATAATTTAAGCCTATGTGCCCCTCCATAAAGCGTATGTACCAGTGTTTGAGTACGAGCGATAACTGTGACATAAAACAAAACTGCTCAGAGCCAGATAACAGTAACACAGAGGTCGTAAATAATGTTAGAGAAAATTACTAAATCTAGACAAGTGGTAAAGCCGTTTCGTAGGTTTCCCTAGAACGTGTATAACCCGGATCAAAGAATACTTATTAATGCATACTGAAAAAGTTTAGTGCACCGACCCTACACCCTTCTTTTTACCCTACCCTGTTGGGGTGCGGTAAGGTCAGATTGAAAAAAAAAAGAAAACTTGCCTGCAGTTTTATATTATAAATAAAAATTATAATGTTTCGCTCCGTTACTAAGCTTTTGCTTAAAGCATGTCACTCAATATACAAGCCTTATTACCAGGTGACATTTCTTTTGCTTTTATTAAATTTCAATTTAATTAAACAAAAAACACATGTTAGGTCATTATCCCGTAAGGGGTAGGCAAAGGTGCAACCAAAGCAGCGACGTTTCGTCGTGTGTATCTCATGCCATATTCTGATAAAGAGCGAACGTTTTACTATACGAGACACAAATTCCAGACTCCGAATTTATATACATACATATACATATGCACTCACGCCTTTTATCCCCGAAGGGGTAGGCAGAGGCGCAACTAGTGCACCGACTTTTCGCCGTTATTCCGTCCCATGAGGTGATAGGGGGCGAGCCTATCGCCATATCGGGCACAAATACCAGACTCCGAGCTGATACTGAATAGAAAAACTCAATATCACTTATCCGAACTTATACTGAGCAGAAAAACACGATACCAGTTTGTTCGTTGAATTTATTCACTATTATTTAAAAAATGCGATAAATAGAATGCAAACATCGTAAGAAATAATGAAATGGGCTGATAAAACTGAAAGCCATAAGAGTTTTAAGAAACCAATAGAGAATTATTATATTCTTTTTCACGAAATTAATTTTGTACAGCTTTAATGTTTTAGACTGAAATACGACGTAACTGACCTGCCGTTTTTGTCGTTGATTAATTTTTGATTCTTAACAAAATATTTTCATTACATCTTAAGGTATTTGTTGTGAAATTCATTTTAATTTTCGATCGAAATCCTAAGTCACCAGATTAATTTATTGAGTGAGAAAAAACAATAGTATTATAAACTACTATTAGTATGAACCTTGACTATATACATACATGATAGCTTGTGTAGAGGATCAATCTTTAGGTAACAGGTGCTAATGATACCTAAAAATATTACTTACTATTCTTGAAGATGCAGTGCTGCGTCTGGCGGAACTTTCTGCTGATGTCATGTCTCGCAGTATTTATTATTAAGATTTAATCATATTCTCTCAAACACATATAAGAATGAGTACTGATCCTTTGAAAAAAGTGAGAAATATTTTTAGGTAACTTTAGCACCTGATGCCTGGAGATTGGCCGTCTGCACATTCTAGCGAGTATACATACAGTCAAGGTACACATTTACAACATTATACCCAACTCATTATGTCACAATGTATTATTATAAAAATAAATTTACGTATTAATATTATTTCTCGGAAAATAAGTAAAGTTTGACGACCTTCGGATCTTGACTATTTATATAAAGTAGCTTTCGGTAGTAACTACGCTTACATGAAAGTAGTTTCTAAAAAAGTAATGAACACAGTACAATATAGAGCTTTTATTATGCTTAGGGCTTGAAATAGATATAATTTTTCGAATCAAAGAAGTAGTTCCAGAGATTACACCCTACTATCAAACATACACTCACTTTAAATATGGTATATGTGTCTACACTTTACCTCTGTATAAAACTTGTGAAGAAACAACACATTAATCACATTAATCACATTACTCACAAGTACATAATATCGTTTTTCGCATAGTGTTTGCACAGTGACCATCGGGACCGGCCGGGAAATACTTTAAAAAACAATCCCACAACAATTGGAACTTGGAGCAAGTTGTAGCTCGGAGGAAATCAAGGCGGGCCAACTTTTTGTTTTATTGGTCAATTTGTTCCGATGATATTAAACAGCGGCGTACACAACGACTCTTTGTTACAGTTGGATTTATTGGCATGTATATGAATTTATAATTTATAGCTGTTTCTCCGATGGGATTTGGACCCTTAGGGGAAGAATGTCGACAGTCTTGTTCTACTTGACCTTTTTTCCTATGTGGGATCGGCTGTTGATGAAAAGCATTTGGCTTCTAGTTTAATGAGTGGTCACCTGATGGACTATAAAAGCAGATTCAGTTTTAATCTAAACGTATTTAAGAACACCTACACGATTAACGAACGGAAAGAAGGTCTGTACAAACAAACAGCACAATTATTGTCACCACATAATAAGTATTACAACAATAATTTAGTTAAGCTTGTAACTGACATAAAGCGGCGATAGCCTAGTTGGGACTGGAACAGAGTGCCGACGCGAATGTCCGCAGGTTGAAAACCCAAGGGCAACCACCTCTGACTTTCCTAAAAAAATATGTGTGTATTCTTTTTGAATTATCGCTCGCTCTAACCCGTCAAACCCCGCTTATATATATATAGATGTATGGCGAAACCTTATGTACTCGGACGCCGGTGTCCGTAGCGGGGCTTAGCGAGTCAACGGTGAAGAAAAATATCGTGAGGAAATCTGTATACCTGAGAAGTTCTCTGAATTTCGAAGATATGTGAAGTCTGCCAACCCGCACTAGGCCAGCGTGGTGGACTATGGCCTTAATCCTCTCAGTTATAGAGGAGGCCCGTGCTCAGCAGTGGGCAGTATATAATATAGGGCTAGTATGGTATGGTATTTAATTGCCATAACCATTTTGACATCCTGTACTTACTGAATCGTCCAAGCTCGTCCTGTATGAAATCCATTGTGTGGAGCCCATGTGACCATCAATTCTCGTTGAATGCAGATGAAGTTTTTCCGGTTATTGTAGACTACGGTCGTTAAGTCACGGCTCAAACTATATAATAGCACAATATAAAGATACACCGGTTGTCTTTCTATTTTGTTTGGATGGATAGCCCGCGTTTATAAACGATAGAGCGACTGACGGGTATTTGCTAGATTTTATTGCCTATATGCCTGCCGCGTGAGAAGTTTTGCCTAAGCGAAAGCGATCATCCTCGCCTATGACGTCGGCTATACAACAAACATTGTTGCTACAAACAGATTTGGTGGGTTTGGTTTAAGTTTTGCCTTTTCGATGCATTTATCATCATCATAAACCACATAAATCCACTGTTGAACATACTTTAACGCCTCCCCTAAAGATTTTCGCATCTGCCAAAAGCGGTGAGTGTCCAGCGTGTTCCTGCGACCTTTATGAAGTCGTTGTATAGGTCATTTTTTATGCCTTAATTACTGTTACAGACAGTGGTAGTGGTTTATCAGATCGTATGATTTCGATGTTTCTGTAAATAACAGAAATAACAGTGAAAATGCCAAGGTTCCTACCTAAAAAGCTATCTTCCATGCATGAGGTAACATAAAATTTTCACACAATTGATTCTTGTGAAAAAATTTGTATCACATATTCTGATAGTAAAGACAGTGCATTCCAAACTTCTTCGATTTACAAAAAAAAAATTTGCCCTCGAATTGTTACCAGTGTTCTATGGTAAGTATTCAACATGTGCAAAGTTCGATATTTCACTAATGCAAAATATCTATAGTACAATACCGTTAGTAAAACATTAAAGCAAAGCCGGCCGGAAACGCTAGAACACACTCCTCAAGTTTGCACTGAAAATTGATGAAGGAGCCTTTTGTCGCACCGACCTTGACAATAATTGACGAAGTTGGTGCATTATGAGCAGCACATTTTGCGGCGCACTCTGCACTCCATTGAGCAGCGCCATCAGCATGTGAATGAGTAAACACTGAACCAATTACTCCGGACCCGCGCGAACTTAAATTAACTGCTTCGAGCCGGATTTAGGACGCTCGTTCACTGGGGAAGATTAAACACTCTTGGAAATTGTACACGAATTAGTTTTTTTATATTTAGAAGCGTAGTGATATGGGTCTGGTAGAGCTGGTCCATTGATATCTTAAAAAAAATTAACTATTTCTAGACTTTTAATCAAAACTATTAAATCTATTCGCATCATCTTAGCAATTAAAGTATTCTGAAACTTATAAAATATTCAATATCCTAACATTTACATAGAATGTAATAATAAATTTGTTAAAAAGAAAATCACGCCTAAATACAATGTAACAGACTTCTGCTCGCAGCCCGCCCGCGTGAATGAGTTTTTCCGGGATAAAAGCCCAGCTGTATATTTCCCCGGGATACAAAATAGACTATGTTAGTACTCAGTGATAATGTAGCTTTATACTGGTGAAAGATTTTTTCAAATCGATCTAATAGTTTCGGAGTCTATTCAATGCAAACAAACAAAAGAACAATCAAATCTTTCCTGATTACAATATTAGTATAAAAAGCATAGATTAGTATAATATTCATTTTATGTTGTTAGTCGATTTGCATCGAATTAATCATTGGCACGGTTACAATATTAATAATATTAATAAACATTTCAAATGTGCGCAAAAAAAATCAATTTGTGTGTCGGTCAGTAGGTATGTAGCCAAGCGGGCGCGGCGTAGCACCGTAGCGCCGTAATGGCGTAGTGCCATGAATCAAAATACAAAACTGTCGTAAATATCGCGTTTCCGTTGAATTAATTACTTTTCAATTGTTTTCATATAACTAGGTTATATACGTTTACAGCCGTATTAAACCCGTAGAACAATCGGACTATTACTTGGTAATTGTCCTATAGAACGCTGACAGTGTATTTGTGATTTGACGAGGTATTTACTTGTACATAATGTGGGATGATATTAAATAAGCTTACGATGATATAAAGGAATAACTATGTAACTGAAACTGTAGTATAAAAAAAAAACACGCGTATTTTTTATATTGAGAACTCACATTTGCGAAGATGAGTTATCCACATGGCCAACTTTAAATATTCTAAATCATTCAGTCAGTGGATAACAGTCTTAAAGGCATGAAGGATAGATGTAGGTGGCGGAACGGCCCGAGGCGGGCACGGCGCAAGCAAGTTTGAAACAATGGTGACAGCACCCTCCGACTGCGCCACTGCCGACGGCCACTACTTACCCGAGGCTTGAATCCATTCAGGTTTATCGCTGGGTTATTATAATTTAAATGACTGTGAAATTACTCCAATGATTATGATTTTATATTATAACGAGACACTTTTATGTTTTTAAATTTAGGATGCGATCCCCGAAATTAATGAGCTGATTTTGTTAAAGAATATTTTTTTAATGCGACGCCACAATATTACGCCATAATATCCCATTGCAATAAGTAATGATTTAGTATTATTGTAGTAATTTGTAGTCTACTTTTATTCCAAGAATATAGTTACGCGTACGCTGTGCAGTGCTTTGAACAAAATCTATAATATCAATTGCCTCCTACTAATATTATAAAGGTGAAAGTTTGTAAGAATGTATGGATGTTTGGATGTATGGATGTAAGGATGTTTGTTCCTCTTTCACGCAAAAACTACTGAACGGATTTCGATGAAATTTGGCACACGAGTAGATCATGTCCTGGATTAACACATAGGGTACTTTTTATCCCGGGAAAATATAAACCGGGACATTTATCCCGGAAAAGCTTTTTAATGCGGGCGGAGCCGCGGGCAAAAGCTAGTATAATGTAAAGTTGGAAGCGAAAATTTAATGGTATGGTGGTACTACAAAAATCTTTGTCCGCATCTTCATATCAATGTTAATTGACATTTAATTATGACTCTACCGTTGTAGTTAGATCTGCCTCATATAGTGTATTGGTAATCTACTTTGGCTACTGTGTTTAAAATTTATTTTGCAGCTAAAAAAAGCTAAAGCTAAGCAAAATTTATATTGAACTGTTTTATAACTCATGAAAAATTGAATTTTATTATAAAGCGAAGTAATAATTTTAAGTACCGAATATCAGCTGATTATTTATGTTAACCAAAAGCTATCTACCAGGCTATATGAAAAATGTACCAATCTTCAGAAACTCATCGTGACTCGCTAAATTTGAATCAAATTGAAATGTACGTATACATATAAGATCAGTGCGGTCGCGCCTCCCCTTAGTTCCCCCTCCCGTCAGCTGCCTCACCGAGCGGGCCTCATCACAAGTATAAATAACAAAAACAAATGAATATTCTAATTGGCGCGTGATGTACAGCGTGCAGCATTTTTATTCAATCAACGAAATTAACCTGCGGCTTATACGTATGGATGCTCGATTCATCAGACAAATTATACATGGTGAGTTTTTAATGGCCTGTAGAGCTGTTAAGAGGTAGAGCCGAAATTGGGTTTTTCCATAATGCTGTTCAGTTGTAGTAGTAGTAGTAGTCGTAGTAATGTAGTAGTTGTGGTAGATGACTAACGGAATGACTTGCCATTCGAATCAAAATATTTATTTTTCAATCTAAAAGTACCATTCACTCTTTAGTTGATACCAACGAGAGACATTAAGATTTGCTAGATTATACTTGTACTACACATTACTTACGATCAAGCACAGTATAGGCGCTTCTCACAACCTAAAAAATAACAATATTATGTTACTATGGAAGAAAACTTTGGTATAGGTAAAGTATAAGGGCACAAAATGTGACATTTTGAATTAATGAAAAATATTTATTATAGAAATTACATAAACTGATATTATAATTCGGTCACGTGACCATCAAATTCAAATAATGAGCACAAATAAACACGTACGTGCAGATATTCGGCGATCTTTGGCTGTTAATAATATTGTTGGGAGTGTATCGCAGATTGTTTCCTCGCGTTATCCCGCTAAGCCGCGCGGAACACCAGCTGCCACAGCCCAACAACTTCTAAGTCTCTATGTAGACTCTCCGTTTAGATGTTGAACGCTATGAGTTACTTTACAGATGTTTGATGTTGACTTCAATATGTGATACATATCGGCGGTTGGCAGGCTAATTGTCTTAAGCGGCATTTTTTGCCGCATTCATGTTTGGAATCAGCACATTTATTTTCTAGATTTTTTTTAATAGTTTAAATTTTTGAAAAAATATCACTTAAGTCAATGGGTATGCTAACCATCGAAATAATTTTGCTTCTTCTATCAACGTGAATGTGTGAGACCGAAATGATACAGTGTTAAATAGAAAAAAAAAAAACACTCTGAGTAGTAACATTATTTTAACGGTTTGTGTAACTGCACTGACCTAAGCTTACCGGTTGGTAAAAACGGCAAATAAACAACAGGTTCCTTTAAGTACAGCATCTTACCTACTAACTCCATCAAAATCTGGGTGTTAATAAACAACAGGTTACAGAACCTGCTAGTTGGTACATCTTTGATCTATACTTATAAATGCGACAGTACTCTGTCTGTCTGTTACGTTTTCCCTGCCAAAACATTAAACGGGTATTATAGAAATTTTGTGAGAAGTAAACTTAAACAAGAAGGAAGGATATAGACAAGTTTATCTCTTCAGCAAAATTTAGTAAAATCATAATTCCTATTCCATATTACAGCACTTCAAATAGTGAACACATGTCATATTCTAAAGAAACTAATTCTAAATACCTGTCAGGGTATCATTGTTGGAGATGAGATAGCGCAACACCTGCAGTGTGCGAGCTCTGTGCGAACGCGAAGAGAGCGTGGAATTTAGTTTTCGGGCAAAACTTTTACTCACCGATTTTATCTCGCAAAGATGGCGGACCAAATTAAATTAAGACATTAAGTAGAACTGTGCCGTGGGGGATAAGGGTATAAAAACTAAACGTAATTATAGCTGGACATTTAATTAATATGATCTCTCTCCTAGGACATCTCCTCAGCCCAGTGGCACAGTGGATGAATTTGTCGATTATGTTCTTCAGTAATAATTAACAAAATTGAGCTTTTTAATAGATATATTCGTATTAGTAGTTATTCACAAAATTAACTTCTCAAAATTCTCAAAACTTAAGTTTAATACAAATTTTCATGTTGTGACCAAGCTGTGTGACTACAAAGCTAAGTAGCGTAACATATTATAGACGCCAGATTTACAACATGTGCCTTATGAATGTAGTTCTGTGTTAAACATAATCGGTTGTCTATGTCGGTATCTCATATGTCGCAGACTAAAACAAAATAATCTCTGTTATTATTAGCGAAGAATAGTTTAACAAACAATAATTAAAATAAAATAGCGTTATAGTACGGAACCATTGATATAAGGGACGGACTCACGCATGAAAGCTATGGCATTAGTAGCTAAGTTACTCAAATATTCAAAACGTACATAAGTGCTGCTTTTAAAAAGAAAACTGTCCTAAATAACAGTCTCACAACGCGATGTTACTAAATATTTTTTATTTCGCTAGTAAACGCTGGCTGTTTGTAATATGACACGCTTTTGTTTTATTGTAACTTTATTACGTGACTTAATTAAAGCCTTGTACGTAGGGGTGCATGTGGGGGGCGGAAAGGTAGAGGTCTTTAGATAGGAGATTATTATTTAATGCTTTTGATTAAGGAATTGATAAACGAGGTAAAGCTGTTTAATGGTAGAGTTTATTACGTGGCAAAGTTACGCTATAGGTGGCTTTTTTGCCATGAACAAGTTGGTTTTTCTAAATCAATTCTTTATTGCAGAAACTGAGCGTAGAGAGACAAATTTGCTTATGGAAATAAAACTATATTGCGGATTTTGTTGCGGTTTTTTAAATTATATTTTCTCCCGATGATTCAAACATTTTGCAGCCTTCATGGGCACAGGTCACAGGGCGGACTGAGGTGTTGAGTGTTCAAAAACTTCAAGTTAAAATGCATTACAGATACCTACATTTTCATAATTAATTATACAATATTTTAATATTATTATTTATTGACAGTCCTATCTATCTACGAAAAATGAGCTTAAAGTTCAGCTCACCGATAAAATCCGCAAAATAGTGTTATTTCTATGTCTTATATTCGTGCTACCATACAAAATCTAGATTTGATTATATTTGTATAGGTTGTAAGATTGCCAGAAGCATAAAAAATGCCACCTGGCCTTTCAGTTCTATTACACACACACACTCACGCTCTTTATCCTCAAAGGGGTTGGCAGATACGCAACTAGTGCACCACCTTTTCGCCGTGGGTATTCCGTCCCATGATGTGGTAGGGGGCGAGCCTGTCGCCATATCGGGCATAAAATCCAGATTTAGGGCTGATACGGAGTTAAAATAAAATACCCAATATAACTGCCCGACCCGCGGATCGAACCCGAGCCTCAGAGACCTCAGCATTGCAGTCGTGCCGTAATACAACTATGCGACCGAGGCAGTCCTAAAGCCTTTGATTCTTCTTATAGTTTGATTTTTAAATGCCTTAATTATGACTTATCATCGTGTGACCGGCCTGTTTGTTCTTCAACCTTTTGCTGTAAAAGTAGGGGTTTCACTAGAGATTACAATATATAATACTTATTAATTATAATCTTTTAATTTATTTATAAATGTAGATTTATTTTATTTTCCATTAACCCGATTCAATAGTTATAAATGGATGACAATGCGCAAAAGAGTACTAACATATTGAACAAGAGCATAAAACACACGCAGAAAAGTTTTGTTACAAAAAGTCTACATAAAAGAAGTCTATACTCGCCTTCATTATTGACTCTTAATCAAGAGCAGCAATGATTTAACGCACACATTAATCTACTTTGCATTTTGGCTTTTTAATTCTTCACATGTGGCCGGGAGCGGGGGGTGGAGGAGTGGGGGGAGTGGCAGTGAGTCACAGATGTAATAATAAAAAGGCAGATTAAACAGCCATTTCCATATTCAAACGAGATAAGTTCGACTGATGAATATTCATGGGACTTATTGAAATAAGTTAATTTTTTCTATATCGCGAGTGCCGGGAATTTATACATCAAAGTAATGACCGGCCGTCGACTACTGACAATTCATTAATTGATTCCGTTTCATTTATTACCTATCGTCTGTAAAAATACAATTAATTTGAATTTTTATTGTAAATGACTTCCTTTTGTACAAAAAATAGCTTTTTCTCCATTTCAGAGACAAAATGTAACCTAGTTTACAATATGAAAGTGTCGCATTTGTCGATAAAAATTCATTTGTTTTTCTTTCAAGCATCATACAGAGGTAAAACACATATCCCATAAACATTGGCAACATCGTCCAGAATATTATAATAATGCATCATTAGTAGCTCTACGTAGAAATATTTCTAGTTCGCGGTGAGATAGCTCGAGATATTTCTTATACTTAGAATATCAAATATTTGTTACTGATCGTCACATAGACAATATAAAAGGAATCATCAGGCGCTTTTCCGACTGAGGCAGCATTGGTTTTATTTTTATATAAGATTTTAAATCGTAACATTCTGAAAATGCAGACGAAAGCTTGTCCCTGAAGAACGTTTCACCAACAAAATAAAACAAATTAGAGCCCAGCGATGCTTCGTAAAAGTTCGTCAAAAGTAATAACAACCTCGCATTCATGGCGGTGGGTTTAATCCAAATAACTACATGGTTTGGAAAGTTGCGCGTCTTTCGGGTCACGTGCACAGCATCCGAGCCAATCCGGCAATCACGGGCTCCGGGCCTCCACGCGTCATCCTAAGACTCTGATTTGGGGTCGAGAAATCTTTTTTCTTGCAACCCAACGCTTTTAAAACCAATTAAATTTGAGTATTTTTACAATGCCACTACTATGTATATCTGGGTATAGGTTGATAACCAAAGAACCAACAGACTGCTATGAAGTTATAGTATACAGGTAAGATAAACAATTACATAATTATTATTTATTTATTAATAAGGCATGTCAACAACATAAACACTTGCATTACAAATTAAAACTTATACATATAACCTTACTATTACTATATTTACTTACTATACTTACTATATTAATTTACTAGAGAAAGAAACCCAGGACATTTTGTTAAACATCACACTAACGTTACTGGACCTAACATGTTAATTTTATTTATTGACATTACACCAACCCAATATTCGGTGTTTATTACCCTGCATCCGTCCAGCAGGGCCCAGGGCCCCGTTCCTATTATGGGAGCGCCGGTACAGCCGATTGACTATATATCAACAGTTAATTGGGTATGGGGCCCACGCGACACATTTGGGTCAAAACTCATGTGGGAGCGCAATGCAGCCGATGCATACAGCGCCGACAATTATGCATAGTATTTAATTCGCATTTAATCTGATGTGCATTATGAAAATGTGTGCAAAATAATGAGCATTATTTTTGCGGGAAATGAACACGTGGATCACTTAAGGGTAATACTTGAACTGGCAGAGGAGTCGGGTTTTATTCAGCTTGGACATTCGTAATTATTACTGATCATAATGTATTATGATACCCGATAGGTGTATTAATAGATCATGTCCTAAATAATACGAAATAATAAAAAAGCGTTTCGTAAAATAACTTCATATTTTGTTCGTTCAACTAATCTTTTTCAGTACACATTCAACACAATCTCGTTGTTAGCTACATCAAATGTACCTGAGTACACATTACAGCGGTAATCCTGCGGTGGCTACGTCCAACGGCTGCAAGTGACACTAACTGAACCATTTCAGTAGTTTTAACGGCGTATATTGGCCCGAAATGGGTTTAATAGCGTCACCGGAAGAGATGGACGGGCGGCAAGGCGCTCCACACATAATAGCGGAAGCAGCTAGCGCAAGAGCTTTAGGAAACGCTGAATTTAGCTTCACTTACGCATATGCAAGAGTTCATTGCATTTCCTCTACTTGAGTAAATATTATATGATTAAACGCATTTAATGAATCAGTGTATTATTTGTCCTAGAAACAATGTAATTTTATTTATGGTGAGTAGGTACCTATAGTTTAATCATGTTCGGCATCCACTACATAATATTGAATTAATTTATGAGATTTCTTTGAGTCACATGCTATAGATATATGAAACGTTGTTTTGCTTAAGATTATTTTTCTTACGGAAAACAGTAGCGGAAATACTATATCTAAAAATCCTATAAGTAGCCTACATAATTTCGTTCTCTATGGCAATAGCTTTGCGGTGAAGACTAAAAATAAGCTGAATAACAAGTGCATACATCTCCTTGCGCTTTTGTCTATCTCTTCTAAGAATAAGGACGTAATTTTATATTACAAATACACAATACCTCACTAAAATAAAGAAATAAAGGTTTAATTTAATATCTGGTAATTGTAAACTCAATTACGCCGGTAGACGCCACATCGACGCGACCACCTCCTCGCACAAAAGATGCCTCACTAAGCCATTGTTATGCCGGCACAATGCTGCCAAAGTCTTGATGACTACTTAACGGATTTTTGATTATGAGCGTGATTACCAACAATCACACGTTTACTTACGGCGTGCTGTGACGTCATATGTGTATATTTGCTGTATTATTGTTAATAAATTTGATTGCGTATCTTTACTAAGTCAGATTATTTAATTAATGTTGCGAGTACTTCTTGTTCGCACAATAGATTTTTATCGTGACACATATTGTTCAAGTGTAGTGTAAGCAAACTTTCATAAAAGGCAACGAATTTTCAGCTTAGTCGTACAGAGGGCATTTTTTTTTTATTATGGCCATCTTCGGCGCATTAGGGACGGCTGCGGGCTTCCTCCGACTCACGTCTAAGTTGTCGTCCGCAACCGCCCCTGCGCGTACCGCTGTTGCGGTCCTTCTCCTGTACAGAGGGCATACACTGCTATATGAGTTTCCTAGTTTAAGTTGGCATTGACACTTTTTTTTATATAAAAAGGCGATTTCCTCAGGCGACAGACATGCCAATCATACTAATTAAAGTATAAACTAAACAGACAAGTAATAATAGTTTTGCTAGAACAAATTTTCATAGACATGTCTAGTTAAGGGACCGTGGAATTCATGCATTGTAAATGACAGCGCGCATGGAACCGTTTGGATTTAATTTGCGGCCCAACGTTACTAATAGCTGGCACCGAGGCGAAGGTCACACCACACCTGCTATACAGAGTGGCGCAAATGTTATCACATTAATTGCAACAACGGATGATACTAGATGGTATACATACGGTAACACGAAAAATAAAATCTTATCTGCGAAAATTAAAACAGTAATTTTTCGGCCGAAATAACAACTATAAAAATAGACACAAAATAAAACACTCTTTATATTAAATGTACTCATGTTTCTGACCTTTAAAATCAGTAAGTCAGAAATCGCAGCGATTAGCTTGCTTTGTCCATGTCGGCATGATGAAAGGGATGCGGCGAATACAATGTTGATAGCTTACGAGTACGATCTTATGGTGTCGTTTTCACATCACTTATGCTTATAAACATTACCCAATCATAAGGTCAATGTTTGCTTTTTTTTACATCAATCCATTTACATTTTCGATATCTCCATCTGTAATGTTTCTGTTTATTTTTACGAATAAGTGATCATTTGCTTTTTCAAGAGCTCTACATGTTATTATTTGTTTCATATTATTATGTCATTTAGACGTTCCCTGGCAGATACTACAACCTCAGTCTCACGTGGCATCAATGGTTGAAGTCTTGCAATCTTTGTACTGTTCTTATCAATATTTGGGAGTCTGAAGGACACACAAGACTGGTTCCATACGTCTGACGACATTTTTCGTAAATTAGGGCAATATCTGTATACTCTTCAGATGTGTATTTGACTCGAGGCATTGTGTTACAATAAAAACAAAACCGTGACAATGCGTCCAGTTTTGCAAATGTATCACACCACTTCACTCAAACATCAATGTATTTTATCACTTTACAAATACGAAACAATTAACAAAAATAATACTTAAAATAAACAAATTACGTATTTTCTCACAAACAAAACTTATAAAACGCGTGCACGGTAATTCAGCTCAGTGCTTAGGCAACTCAGGCGCAACTTACAGACGTGCACTATTCCCGAGGATACCGGACACGGGGAAGCACTGACTGAGTTCTGTTATCGCGATGCCGAGACCTCGGAAGTTGACGAATCGCTGAATCCCGATGACCCACTAACCTCTTGTTTTTTTTTGAGCCATAACGTAAACAAACGTCGGCAACAAATTATCAACCTTAACGTTAGGCATTAGGATTTTTTGCATAACAGACAGTACTCTCATCATTTAATCTACGAGTTTAGTAGGTTAAGATTTTAGATATAAGAAGCGGTAACGTAGCATCTTGATTAGTGATCACTGGAGTACAGTTTCAAGTTCGTTTCTGCGCGTACGTACATTGCTGGTGCAACTTAGGTACACATGCACTCTTCTTCACTCTACATACATGATGTTGTAAATTAAAAAAAGGAAAATAAATCTACTGGCTAAACTACTGCATCGATTTGGTTCATATTTTGCAAATCGTCTTGTATTACTATGTACTATATGCAGAAAAAAAAACTGTTTGATTCACTTTACTTGATAATATGGTAGTTGTAAAGCGAAAGCTATGCTATATTTTAGTTTGAAGAATACCGAAGCCTGTGTAATAACCGAGCATTATGATACCTATGATAAGCAATCGGAAGACACAAACATTTAGACACAACCTTTAAGGTTGGCAGCGCATCCATGAATTGCATAAATTTAAGGCTATACTTAGTGTAAATCTCTAACCTTAACACCATGTGATCCATGAGCTCGTTTGCCGGTTAATACAATAAAAAATATGATATTCAGAGTTACCACCTTAAAGCATGTGTATCTTGCAGGTTTTTTAAAGTTGTGAGTTATGTTGCTACTGTAATAGGCAGTTTCTAAAGTTGGTCCTACCATATTTTATTTGTTTAAAAACAATCCTTAATTATTTTTTAAATACACACTGTATGGGCTCGCCATACATAAAATTATTGCAGCGTTAGCACGTTGGCGAGTCGCATCGATTTTACTCAATAAACAATTATTATAGTCAGTGCGTCAAAAGACCCGATCAACGGCAAACGCGTACTCATTATCATTTATCATATAGACTAAGCAAATATCAAATACAAGTGTTTATTATCAAAGACAATCTATCATTTCTCATCAATAAGAGGTGTCCCGTACATCTTAATGGTCCTTCGAGCCGTATTGTTACGTCGCGAGTGAATTCTATGAAGATTAACTTGTGCACGTGGCGTCTAAAACAAGCACGTGGAATCTGCAGCGCATCATAGCTCGCCACAGCTAAGTTACCTGACGGGGGTGACAACCATTCAAGTAAGATCTTTCCAATTATTATTTCAAGCAATTTTTTAACATGGAGGGTCTTATATCAACCCAGTATCAAATATTGGAGGGCATGCATCAGCTCCTCCGCAACTTCAAAAAGGACGGTCCTGAGCGCAAAACTCCGGACTATGTCAAAAGAAGACTGGAAACGCTAGAATCTTACTGGCAAGAGTTCCAATCTAACCATGAACAACTGTATACTTTAGATGATAAATCTCACGAATATTTTGTTAAAAATTACTATCAACAAGGTGTTAGTTTTTACAATGACACTCGGGCTTATATGCTAAGATTTTCATATGGAGACGAAGGTGAAAAACCTAAGACTCCGGTGATATTAAAGGCGGCAACTAACTTCCCTACTGCAAGGACTCCGTCACCGGGTGGTCACCAACTTCGCATACCGGGGACAGAGAAGCAATCAGGAGACTTCAGCATGCCATCAACGTCCTTTGGTAAAATAGATAAGAGCACTAACAGCAAGTTAGATGAAATGCTTCGTCGGCAAAAGAGCAACTTCAAGGCATTTTCGCGGACAATTGACAACATTGATTTAAATGCAATGTCGGAAAAATGGGAATTTAAAGATATGCTCAAAGATGTTCAGGCCAGGTGGTCGGCGATTGACAGCTTACATTGGGAAATAGATAGCGAAATGTTAGGAGAAAACTCTGATTATGATCAAACTTTTGCAGTCTACGAAGAAAAATTTCATTTGATTAAAAAATCATTGAACAGCAAAATGTGGTCAGCCAAACATAGAGACCAATCTACACCGCAAATGGACATTCCTATATTTAACGGAAATTTTCATCAATGGCTTACGTTTAAGGATTTATTTTGTGAAACCATACACAATAACCCCTCCTTGTCCAGTGCCCAAAAAATGCAATTTTTAAAAAGCAAACTTAGGGGTGAACCTGAAAAATTGGTAAAACATTTACGCATCAGTTCAGAAAATTATCAAGTTTGTTGGGAAATACTTACCCATAGATTTGATAATATGAAACTAATTTTTGGGTCTCATATTAACGTTCTTTTGAACCTTCCAACCATAAGTCAACCATCATATTTTCATATCAAAAATATGCATGACACCGCAAAGGAAGCGCTTTACGCAGTGAAAAATCTAGGCGTAGATATTTCGACGTGGGATCCGTTTGTTGTACATATTTTAGATCTTAAATTCGATGCGGATACCCATAATGAATATGTACAATCACTTGCCAAGCCACGAGATTTGCCAACATTAAAAGATTTTTTGGACTTTTTAGAGAACAAATTTACTTCGCTAGAGACTGGTCGTAAAAAGCAAGATTCTTCTAAACAATCTCATGTTCAATCAGAAGCCAAGCCTAGCAAGAAAAAACATTTCAATAAATTATTTCATAATGTCCAGAACGCATCAAATTTTTCCACAGCAAAGAACCCTAATTCAACTACGCAATCAGCATGCCCACTATGCAAAAAACTGCATAAAATATTCCATTGCGATAGTTTCCTCAATCTGCAAGGTAATGAAAAACGGATTGCGGTTGCGAAATTAAATTTATGTACTAATTGTTTATACAATCATAAAGGCAAGACATGCATTTCTGAAAAACGATGCCAAGAGTGCAATGGCCATCACAACACATTACTGCACGAGGCTTATGCTAGGCCAGCAATAACTTCAGCGGAAACACGTAATCGAGCCTCGCATGTTAGCGCCGGCAATGATCCGTATGTACTTCTGGCAACAGCTTTATTGAAAATCCAAGCAGCAGATGGAACTCTTTACGTCATGCGCGCTTTAGTGGATCCGGGAGCGCAAATGTCTCTAATTACAGAAAATGCAGCTCAAAAATTAAGATTACCACGGAAAGCGTGTAAGGGAGTTCTTTTTGGAGTCGGTGGAAAAGAAAATAATTGCAAAGGAATGCTTAATATTACATGTTTGTCAAACTATAGCGATTATCAGTTTACAGCTGAAGTTTTCATAATAAATGGCATAACAAAAAATTTACCATTTCACACATTCCAAAGGCCGGAATGGCCATGTCTAGAAAACATTCAGTTAGCAGATGACAATTTTAACGTCAGTGGCTCTATCGACATTTTATTGGGTTCAGACGTATATCCTTTTATAATTTTAGAAGGGATTATAAAACCTGAGTCTTCTCAATATGTAGCTCAGCAAACACACCTCGGATGGATTTTAAGCGGCAATATCGCTCAACCAACTTTACAATGTAACGTTATCATCAACGACGTACACCAGATCCAACGCTTTTGGGAAATTGAAGATATTCCCCACAGCGTGAATTCAGATTTGACCGACGAAGAGAATCAATGCATACAATACTATCAAGCTACGACTATCCGAGAGGTAGACGGCAGATACCGAGTAAGGTTACCGTTAATGGAAAATGTCCACCAAAGGCTGGGAGACTCAAAGCGCAGTTTTTACAGTTGGAAAAAAGGTTCACAAAACAACCTGAAACTAAGCTGAACTACCAAGCATTTATGAAAGAATATGAAGAGTTAGGTCACATGATCAAGTCGAATGAAAGCTCTCTACCGAATTATTATATGCCACATCATTGTGTTCTACGTTCGGAGTCGGAGACCACTGCCTTGAGAGTTGTATTCCATGCGTCATCAAAAACTTCAACGGGGTATAGTTTGAATGACGTCATGAGTAGTGGGCCTAATTTGCAGCAGGACTTATTATCCTTAATCCTTAGATGGAGACAATACAAGTTTGCCTATACTGCCGATATTGAAAAAATGTTCCGTCAAATTTTGCTCCACGAAGAGGATCAGCAATTGCAGAAAATTATTTGGCGTAATTCACCGAAAGAACCTTTAAGCGAATATCAGCTAGCAACGGTTACGTACGGCACGAAAGCTGCGCCCTTCTTAGCGATGATGACCTTGAAACAATTGGCCAAAGATGAGAGTAGCAAATATCAAGAAAGCCAAGCCGCCAAGGTAATAGAGGAACAGTTTTACATGGACGATTTACTCTGTGGTCACCACGACTATCAATCGGCAAAGCTATTGCAAACTGATTTGATAAAACTACTAAAATCAGGTGGAATGAACCTAAGAAAATGGTCCTCAAACTGTCCAGAATTATTAACGGATTTAGATGCATCAAAGAACATGGAAGAAATTTTCAATTTCAAGTATCAAGAATCTACTAAAACTTTAGGCTTGTACTGGCAATCCAACAAGGATTATTTTACATTCCAATCTAAATTAAATGCGTCAGCAAAGAAACAAACTAAACGCACTCTTTTATCAGAAATCTCGAAACTATTTGACCCATTGGGTTGGCTTACACATATTTCGACAGCATTAAAGATTTTATTCCAAAAAGTTTGGTTAAAGGAACTTCAATGGGACGAACAGTTACCAATTGAATTAAACAAAGAATGGGATACAATCAAGGAAGATTTAATAAACATCAATAAGTTTCAAATTCCTAGGTGGTTGAACTGCAAGAAACACGATACTTTAGAATTGCACGGCTTTTGTGACGCCTCAATCAAAGCGTACGCCTGCGTTATTTATTGTAAAGTTAGCGGATTAGACCAACATGGATATTCCTCTGTCTCAATTAGCCTGGTGGCAGCCAAATCAAGACTCGTGCCACCGAAAAAGGACATTACATTACCACGCTTAGAACTCAGTGCGGCATATTTGTTGGCAAATTTAATGCAAAAAGTGACAAATTCTTTGAATGAGCACAATTTACAATTATATGGATGGTCGGATTCAACTGCAGTTCTTGGGTGGTTGAAAGGAGATCCTAACAAATGGAAACCCTTTGTCGCTAATCGAGTGAGACACATCAGTAAGATTTTACCAGCTAATTGTTGGCGATACGTTAAATCTAATCAAAACCCAGCAGATTGTGCAAGTCAAAGTTTATCAGTCGATCAACTCATTAAGCAATCCTGCTGGTGGCATGGTCCCAAATGGCTACCAAGTTACAACGATAATATAATTGAAAATCATCCTGTTTTTACTACAGAAGAAGAAATTAAAAAAGTAAAACAAATAAATATTTCGACATATCCATGTAAAGATTTTCTTACCGATCTGATTAGCAAACACAGCAACTTTATGCGCGTAACTCGAATACTCGCGTGGATACTACGAGTGAAATATAATAGCAAACAGCTGTTTTTAACAGCTGATTTTTTTTTTTTTTTTTTTAAATGGCCATCTTCGGCTCATTAGGGACGGCTGCGGGCTTCCTCCGACTCACGTCTAAGTTGTCGTCCGCAACCGCCCCTGCGCGTACCGCGTTTTTGCGGTCCTTTTTCCTGTTGCGGGGGCTCAGAGGCCCCCGAAACACCGTATCGTGTCCGCCTTTTGGTGTCCGAGGCAGCGTGAGACACGCTGCCTTGGACATGTCCATCACGGGGGTCACAGAAGTTGGCTAGACTAATGGGTGGGCGGCACGTCCCGCCCACCCGTGACCCCCGGAGGCCCCTATTAGTCGCCTTTTACGACAGGCAGGGGATACCGTGGTGGAATTCTCCAAACGCCCCCAATCCACAGGGCGGGAGACGTCGGTCAGTCGTCCACCCGACGCCTCCTACGTCTCGTCTGGCGGCGGGAGGGATCACCACTGCGCTGGCGATCCCTCTCGGCACTCTCCTTCCGCGAGAGGACCGCCTCGCAGAAGTGGGCCACCGCCTGCCAGGCCTCCCGGCCGCCGACCATGGAAGCGACCACGGCCGGCAGCGAGAGGTCTTCTCCGACGACTGTTTTGAGAGCGCTGCGCTCCTCATCCCAGGCTGGACAACACTCCAACGTATGTTGGGCCGTGTCCATTGGGCAGTTGTCACAATAGTGACACACGGCCGACTCCTCTACACCTACCACCCGAAACAGGAACTCACCGAAGCAGCCATGCCCGGTGAGCACCTGCGTCAGGCGGTATGTTGCCGCTCCGTGGCGCCTGTCCAGCCATTCGGCAAAGACAGGACGCACTGCCTCTACGACCCGGTGCCCCCACGACGGGGCCTCCAGCCTGAGACGCCACTCCTCCACGGCGGCTCGCCGTAAGGCGGCCCTCTTGGCCTCCACCTCCTTCAGGGCCGGACGCTCCCCGCGACTGAACGCCTCCTCCCGCCAATGGAATACATCGGCAAGGGATTTGGCGTCCAGGTCCCAGGGCAGAAATCCGGCCAATAGGCAAGCCGCCTCGAAAGAGACCGTGCGGTACGCCCTGACCGCCCGCTGCGCTAAAGCTCTCTGCGGGGCGCGCAGAAGGGCGACGCAGGGGCGGCCCAGGGAGTCAGCCCAAACGGGGCTGCCATAAAGGGCTATGGACCGCACGACTCCGTGATACAGCCTCCGGCAAGGGAAGCCAGGACCTTCCAGGTTGGGCAGCAGGCGGGAAAGAGCGCCCGCTGCCCGGGACAATTTCGTCCTCAACTCCTTAAAGTGGGTGCGGAATCGCCATCGGCTATCTAGGACTAAACCTAGATACCTCATGCTAGAGCCGATGGGGATCCGCACCCCCCCAACGACGATGCCGGCACCGGCCGGTGGCCCTCTCCGAGGTCCGTGAAAACACACGGCCTCGGTTTTCTCGAGGGCCACCTTCAACCCTAAACGTTGGATTCTACCAACTACTTGGCCGGTGCCCGCCGCCGCCAGAGTTGCGGCGTCCCGGAAGGTCCCAGCAGTCGCTGTGACTAACGTATCGTCGGCGTAACAAGTCACGCCGACGCCCCGGAGATTGGAACCACGGAGCACCCAGTCGTACCCGATGTTCCACAGGAGAGGGCCCAAAACCGAGCCCTGTGGAACACCGCACGACATCGCTCTTCGGTGCCACCCATCGGCGCCCGGATACACCACGTGCCTGTCAGACAGGTACGCGTGCACCAAACGCCGGAGATAGGGCGGCACCACGTGGTACCGCAGTGCCTCGTGGATGCAGGGCCAGGGCAGCGAGTTGAAAGCATTGGATATATCCAATGATACAGCTATCACTACACTGCCTCTGGCCACTGCATCCTCCGCCTGTGCCTTCACCCGCAGAATCGCGTGGACAGTGGAACGTCCCCTCCTAAATCCAAACTGCTCGTCGGCCAGATTTGGTCCGACCCTCTCAAGATGCTCGACGAGGCGGGTATGGATGATGCGCTCGAAGAGCTTTGCCACCTCGTCGAGCAACACGATGGGCCGGTAGGCCGACGGCGACTCTGCGGGTCGTCCTCCCTTCTTCAGCAGGACGAGCTTCCCGGTTTTCCAACGCACCGGGAAGACGCCCTGCTCCAGGCAGGCGGTGAATAAGCTGCGGAGCCTCGGGCCCAGGTACTCGAGGGCTAGCACCCAGGCTTTCCCGGGGATGCCATCGAGCCCTGGGGCCGTGTTTTTGCTCCGCAGCCGAAGCACTGCCGCCCGCATTTCAGCGGGCGAAACCTCCGGGATATCCCTTGCCGGATTCTCACTCGACGATGACGCCACATCCGGTGGCGCCATCGGTGGAGGAGTGAACTCCTCGGTGGCCGGGAACAAGGCCGCGACTACGTTGGCCAGTAATTCTGGCCGGAGACTCTGCGACAGCGGGGGCACCGCTGGGCGAAGCTTCTTCATCACCACACGGTAAGGGCGCCCCCACGGGTCCCTGTCGAGAGTCCCCACGAACGCCTTACGTGCCGCGACCTTGGCCCCATGAATGGCCACCCGCAGCGCTCTCTTTGCCTCTTTGTAGAGGCCATAGAGCTGCCGCTCCTGGTCTGCGTGATTCTCCTCTCTGAGCCGGCGACGACGATGCCTGGCGTATCGGCGGCGCGCAGCAACGCACGACGCGCGCAACTGCGATAGCTCCGCCGACCACCAGTACACCTGTCGCACCGGCGAACGGCGGAGAGCTCGGGGCATGCCGGCGTCGCAGACATCCGACATTGCCACCCCGAACCACTCCGCCTCCTGCTCAACCCGTACCGGCGCGTCCGGCACGGGGAGCCACGACATGACCAGAGCGGCCAGCACTAGGGCCTCCCCATCGAGGCGACGAAGCGCCCACCGCGGGCCGTCCTGATTTGGGGCACTCGGTACACCACCGGACTGGACACTCGGGGACGCGGAGACGCCGAACCTGACGTAACGATGGTCCGACAACGTCTCCACGCCCACGAGGACTCTCCAGTCCCGGACACGGCGTGCGACGGCGGCACTCGCAAACGACAGGTCTATAATCGACCCGCCGTTGTGCCGCACGCACGTGTCCACCGACCCCCTGTTCAGGACGACCAGGCCGACAGAGATCGCCCATTCCTCCAGGACCCGACCACGACCGTTCGTCGCCGGCGAACCCCAAGCCACGGACTTGGCGTTGAAGTCGCCGGCGACGACCGCCGGGTGAGGTTGGCCTTGTTCCACCAAGGCCCCCAGCCGAACGAGGAAAGACTCAAATTCGGCGAGGGGTCTGTTGGGAGAAAAGTACACTCCTACTATCCAAATGTCTCCCAACAGAACCGCCACGCATCCCCTGTCCTTCGCTACTTTTTCGAAGGGTGGGGAGCCAGCGGCGCCCCGGCTGATGATAGCCACCAAGCCGTCAAGGTCCCCAGCCCAGTTATCCCGGGGGGGGACAAAGTACGGCTCAGCGACCACGGCCACTTGCACCGACCACTGCGCCAGGCTTTGGGACAACAGGTCCTGGGCACTGGCACAGTGGTTGATGTTCGCCTGGAGGAAATTTAATTCCATTATTGGGCGATCTCTACCACATCCATCGCGGCCCCTTGCGGTGGGCTCGCTGACTGCGGCTGGGTCGAGGCCCCAGCAGCAGCAGCACTTCGTGTCCCGTCGCGGCGCCTATCGCGACGGGAGGGGGCGGGACACGCCTTCCCGCCCACCGGATGCTTGGCGGGCCTCCCTGCGGCCGCGCAGACTGCGCAGTTCGGCGCGGCCTCGCATCCGCGGGCTTTGTGGCCCGGTTTGCCGCAGCGATAACAGAGATCGCTGCGGTCCGGTCCTCCGGTGCAGGTGCTCTGCGTGTGTCCGTGCTCAAGGCAACGGAAACAGCGCATAGGGCGCGCCCCTAGCACCGTCACCCGGGCCACTGTCCACCCCACCATCAGGCGGCCCGCCTTTATTTTTTGTGCCACTTTTGTTGGCACCTTGGCCCAAACTGCGCCCAGGCCGGAGCGGTCAGGCCGGATCTGTCCGACCTTGACAGCGTCGACTGCGCACTCGCCAGCAACGCTGAGTGCCGCTGCGACCGTCTCGGAAGTGGCTGCCGGATCCAACTCCGACAGCCGCAGCTCAGTGCACTTGGTGGGCCGGGAGATTTGGACATCCTCCGACCCGCCAAAGCATTCCCTCAGCCTTGCGGCGAGGGAGTCCGCCTTCCGCTCCGACTCAGCCCCGGGCACCTCGTAGAGCATGGCACCCGTGGCTGCCACCTTGGGCCTCAGCCTATCAATGCCGAGGCCGGCGAGGTCCACGCGGTGCTGAGCGTCCGTCAGCACCTTCGCGTAGGTCAGCCCCTTGGCCACCGCCGCCGGCGTCAGCGACAGCACTATGGCCGCCGAGCGTGGCTGACGCAGTTTGGGCTCTTTGCGCCTCTGCCTCCTCTGTTGCGTCTGCGGTATAACTGCGGGCGCTGCGGCGGGGTTCTTCCCCCGCTTCTTCTTTCCCACCACCACCGTCCATTCAGTGTCCATGGACGCTGGGGCTGGTGGTAGCGGGCGAGGCTCCCTTGGAGCAGTCCTCGCGACGACGGGGGCAGCGGGGGTGGCGACTTTCCCCCTCCCTTTTTTGGGCACCCCAGACGGTCCAGCGACCGCCACGGCAGCTGAGGTGGAGGGCCCGGCCACGATGGCAGGAGCCTTGAAAGGAGCAGGCTGCACTGCTCCTTTCCCCTTCCCCCTCCCCTTCCCCTTAGAGGAAGGCTGGGGAGCTCCCCCAACGAAACCACCCTGGACGGGGAGTGGTATGTCCCCGGGGGTGGACCTTCTTTCGTGGGCCAGCGGAGGCCTCTGGGCCGGCCCTAAGAGCACCGACTCCATCCTGGCCTGCCACTTGGCCTCCACTGCTGCCAGCTCCTCCAGACGGCGAAGGAGAGAAGCGTTTTCACGCTTCAGCTCCTTCACCGCCTCCTCTAGTTTGGCGCATTTATCGCGCCACTTCTTGGCCTCGCCTTTAGGGCGAGCACTCGGTGCCGGTTCCGCCGCCGCCGCGACAGCCACCTCCTCGGCGGGCACCTTTGGGTCGGCGGAGCGAAGGACCATGCCTTCCCCGCTCTCCACCCTTCTCGCCCTTTGGCGGGCCTCCCTGCGCTTTATGAGGTCGCGCACCCTCTCCCTTGGCTTCGGTTCGACGAATACGTCGACCGAAGCTGGGCCTCCCCTGCCACGTCCAGCAGTCGTCTGCGACTTCGGAGTTGGCTCCTCCGTGTCGCTTCCCAGGGACGACCTGCTGCCCTTGTCCAACTCGGAACGTTTCCTCCAGAGCCTATGGCTCCGAACGGAGGAAACGCTCCCACTCGACTCCGAGTCGAAGCCTGTGGACATCTTGTCCGCGCCGACTCTTCGTCCGCCATCAACGGGCTTTTGCCCACCAATCTCCGCCTCTCCAGCCGGAACTGGAGTAGGCACCCTCGTCAATGTTACTTTTGGATTTAGATTCATAATTAATCCCACGAGTATGGGGGAAATAAGAGTCCACCCAGGCAGTGCCCCCTGTACCTGGGTAAGCCTAGCGTAACCCGCCAAGAGGGTCGGCCGGTACTCTGGCGGGGGTCGCACTAGTGACCGAACTACCCATCGGCCATGCATCCCCTCGCGGTGCGCCGCCGCTTGGGATTCGGGGAACTTTTTATAGAGGTTTTCTCCCTCGCGGTCCGGGCGATCAAGCCAAGACCCTCGGTCCAGCAGGAGCGCGAGACATGTCCACGGACCTCCATACTGGATTACGATCTGCAACGGTGACAGCGGAGAGGAAAATTCCCCCCCACTGCCTGCTCGGGGCGGTGTTAGCGCACACCGAGCCCGTCGACACCCCCGGATGAACCAGGAGCCGCCCGAATAAACGGGCCCACCATCTAAAGATGCGGCAGCCACCGCAAAAAGCGGCGACTACCGCCAAGACCACTGTTCGTCAGGATATTGGCCGTAGCGCCGATCAACTCGACCGACGCTCCGTTGCCCAGGGTGCACCACGTGGAGGTTTCCTGACTTTGCACCCCGAATTAAAAAGATCGCGAATGGTTATTATAAAACACATACAGTGGGTTTACTTCAGTGAGGAAGTAGAAACATTAAGAAAGCATGGAACAGTCAATTCCAAAAGCAAATTACTCAACTTAAGCCCATTTTTGGACGAGCAACATATGCTCCGTGTCGGAGGCCGTCTTAAAAATGCACATATGGATAAAAACATGATTCATCCGCTTATTATACCTCGTGATTGTCATTTAACGAGACTGCTTATCGATCATGCCCATAAAGCAGTATTTCATGGTGGTGCTAGAATCACTTTAGCATGGCTGCGTAAACACTATTGGATTGTAGGAGGAAACCGAATAGTCAAACAGAGGCTAAGACAATGCGTTACGTGCCGAAGACATTCGCCAGAATACAAGCATCAAATGATGGGAGACTTGCCGGAATCAAGAGTTAATCCCACCAGACCTTTCTATAATGTAGGAGTGGATTTTACAGGATATGTAGAAGTAAGAACGAGTAAAGGGCGAAATGCTAAATCAACAAAGGGCTATATCGCTGTGTTCATATGTATGGTCACCAAAGCTATCCATCTTGAATTAGTATCAGACTTGTCATCACCTTGCTTCTTAGCAGCTTTAAGAAGAATGGCAGCTCGGCGAGGAACTCCTCGCCATATATACAGCGATAATGGTACGAACTTTGTAGGCGCTAATAAGTTGTTACAGCATGAGATCGTCGAACTTAAGAAAATCATAAGCGAGGAATTTCTAGCACACATTAATGAAATGGAGATAGACTGGCACTTCAACGCCCCGTCTTGGCCTAGTGCGGGAGGACTATGGGAAGCGGCCGTAAAGAGCCTCAAATACCATTTACCTAGAGTGATTGGAGAGCAGAAGCTTACGTTTGAGGAATATACCACACTTTTATCACAAGTGGAGGCGTGTCTTAACTCAAGACCACTTTGCGCTTTGACAGAGGATCCTGAAGACATTGACTACCTCACGCCATCTCATTTTTTATCAAGCGGTCCTTTACTGACAATTGTTGAGACTGAAAGGGATGAACGGAAAAGGTGGCAATTAGTGCAAAAAATATATCAAGACATATGGAAACGATGGCAAGCGGAATACTTGAGTCAATTAACAATTAGGAGCAAATGGTTAAGACCTCAGCTCAACTTCAATCTAGACGATATTGTTATTATTCATGATGCAAATTTGCCCGCAGGTAAATGGGCCCTAGGTCGAGTCATCGAACTTCACCCTGGAAAGGACGGCTATGTAAGAGTAGTCTCGGTGAAAACAAAAAACGGTATCCTCAAAAGACCAATAACAAAACTATCGATACTCCCAACTAATATCAATCAGTCCGACCATATTGAAAAGGAAGTAGCAAAACAGACCAATGAAGAAAGAAAGGAGTCCCCTGTGACTAAAGTTAAATCATCCAGAGCCACCAGACTCAAGTGGACTCATTTAATAACATTTAGTTTCTTATTTTATATTATGATTTTTTATACATGTGAATGGCCATGTAGTGCCTGGTTAATGATTTTATATTTTTATAGAATCCTGAAAAAGAAACAGTCGAAAGCGCCGCCGGAGGTCGTGGGTTCGAGTCCCGCTTTCGACTGTTTCTTTTTCAGGATTCTATAAAAATATAAAATCATTAACCAGGCACTACATGGCCATTCACATGTATAAAAAATCATAATATAAAATTGGAAAAAAGTTTAGCGACTCGTTTCGGTTTACTTGCTCCTGTAAAAGGGGTGGTGCTGAGTTGGTAGTTGTAATAACTGCTGACAGATGTCGCTAGTCATCTCCTTTAAGAGAATTAAGTACGGATCCTGAATTTGGCAATCGAAAGCGAGGTCGAAATAGCTCAATTGGAAAGAGCGACGGCACGGTTCGCCGGAGGTCGTGGGTTCGAGTCCCGCTTTCGACTGTTTCTTTTTCAGGATTCTATAAAAATATAAAATCATTAACCAGGCACTACATGGCCATTCACATGTATAAAAAATCATAATATAAAATTGGAAAAAAGTTTAGCGACTCGTTTCGGTTTACTTGCTCCTGTAAAAGGGGTGGTGCTGAGTTGGTAGTTGTAATAACTGCTGACAGATGTCGCTAGTCATCTCCTTTAAGAGAATTAAGTACGGATCCTGAATTTGGCAATCGAAAGCGAGGTCGAAATAGCTCAATTGGAAAGAGCGACGGCACGGTTCGCCGGAGGTCGTGGGTTCGAGTCCCGCTTTCGACTGTTTCTTTTTCAGGATTCTATAAAAATATAAAATCATTAACCAGGCACTACATGGCCATTCACATGTATAAAAAATCATAATATAAAATTGGAAAAAAGTTTAGCGACTCGTTTCGGTTTACTTGCTCCTGTAAAAGGGGTGGTGCTGAGTTGGTAGTTGTAATAACTGCTGACAGATGTCGCTAGTCATCTCCTTTAAGAGAATTAAGTACGGATCCTGAATTTGGCAATCGAAAGCGAGGTCGAAATAGCTCAATTGGAAAGAGCGACGGCACGGTTCGCCGGAGGTCGTGGGTTCGAGTCCCGCTTTCGACTGTTTCTTTTTCAGGATTCTATAAAAATATAAAATCATTAACCAGGCACTACATGGCCATTCACATGTATAAAAAATCATAATATAAAATTGGAAAAAAGTTTAGCGACTCGTTTCGGTTTACTTGCTCCTGTAAAAGGGGTGGTGCTGAGTTGGTAGTTGTAATAACTGCTGACAGATGTCGCTAGTCATCTCCTTTAAGAGAATTAAGTACGGATCCTGAATTTGGCAATCGAAAGCGAGGTCGAAATAGCTCAATTGGAAAGAGCGACGGCACGGTTCGCCGGAGGTCGTGGGTTCGAGTCCCGCTTTCGACTGTTTCTTTTTCAGGATTCTATAAAAATATAAAATCATTTAGTTTCTTGCTGTTAGCCATGCTGGCAACGACAACGGAATGTGCGACACATAATATATCTAAATTTAGAACCGACCAAAGCCTCTACTTCGAAAAAATTACTGACATGCATCTGGTACGAGATAATTGGAAGCTCATTGTGTATTACAATATGGAACCCTATTGGGAAGCTACCAAATTATTTAACAAATATTTAAATCATTTGGAAAATATCTGCGCAAAGCAACGTCATGAAGCACAGTGCGACATGATCTTATTACAGCTACGTCATAACGCAGTCGAGTTGAATTACTATAATAATGTGTTACTCGGCAAACAATCTAAAAAGCAACATAGAAAACGGAGAGGCCTTATCAACGGAGTGGGAAATCTGGCACACAGCCTCTTCGGTATACTGGATGACAACTTTGCGGAACAATATCAAAAGGATATAGATTCAGTTCGAGCAAATCAAAATTATCTTTCGCATTTGTTGAAAAATCAAACCTCAGTAATGGAAGCTCAATATAATTTTATACAGAGAATGGAAGGCGTCATGGAAAAGCAGCATAAACTATTTAATCGACATTTGAACACTCTAGAGGAAAATGTAAGCGTCCTCAAAGATCAAACTCAAAATTTACAGTTAATCACTGACTTCACCTTATCGATGTTCATAACCAACAGCATTTTCATGAACGTGAAGAATATACAAACTACGCTATTAGACACTATCACTGACATTTATCATGGAAAATTTGACATTCATTTAATTTCTCCGGATCAACTGAAAAATGAGCTGGGCATCATTTCTAGCCACTTGTCAAAGGATTTATCTTTACCAATTCAGAATATACATTCGGATATATCAGCAGTGTACAACTTACTTAAGGTCAAAACAAAGGTAACCGAGCAATATCTCATCTTAGAAATAAAAATTCCGCTAATATCTAGGGAACCATTTGAAATTCACAAAGTTATCCCGATTCCAAAAACTGTACAAAACCATACAGTGAGCATAGTTCCCAGATCCGACTACATTGCAATAGACATTGAGAAAGATACATACTTGTCAATGTCACAAGCAGACTTATCTAAATGCCTTGAATTCAACCCTAGTATGAAACTATGCGAGTTGCACCGGCCAATCTATCACCTGGAGCGCGACGAAAATTTATGTCTCAAGGAGCGAGATGCTAGATGTAAGACTGTCACTTATCCATGCAAGGATGTTTGGGAAGAATTAACCACGATAAATACATATTTATTCAGTTGTTGTGGTCAATGTCCACTTCGCTTTATATGTGGTTCTCAGATTACAATCGAGCAAATAAAAGACGCAGGCATTATATCTATCGAAGCTGGTTGCGTTGTCAAGGGTCATTCCTTTACGATATTTCCTCAAAATCAGCTGTCTAACAAAATGAATTTTAATGCGCCCATTGTGAAATTGGATATTCCACCCATCAACAACATTATAAATATCACTATATCTAACACCAGTTCGTACCCAAATCTGTCTAGAGAGTACGATAGTCAGAATCTACAACTTAAAGAGATTGGAGAACGAATCGACCAGTTGAAAGCAAACGACCAACAGTTGCAACCGCTATCAGCACACGATGTTCATCATTATTCTGTGATCTATGCGGTAATTGGCGCGGTTGGTGTAGCGGGCGCAGTGTACGCATGGCGGCGCAAACGCCGGCTACACACTATAACCAGATCGCCATCTTTAGCCGCAGATCCAGCGCCGACGCACGCTCCAACGCCAGCGCCGACTCCGGCTCCAGCTCCTCGGGAGTCAAGAATCGACAGTGTTCAGTGTATAAGTGAAAATGTTCCACAGTGTAGTGTGTGTCAGTGCGCGAGTGATCAATTTAGGCATTTACCTAAAGTGCATGACGTGTTGGACAAAGAAACTTCGCCTAGCTATACAACAATTAGATTTAGTGATAGTGCGCATTTCTAACAAAATCATTTAATGTTTAAAATCAGATTGTTCAGTCATCTTGTAATCATTTCATTACTAAACATCTCCATTCATCTCATCATCTTTCTTCCCCTGCGTGGGAGCATGTATGGGCTCGCCATACATAAAATTATTGCAGCGTTAGCACGTTGGCGAGTCGCATCGATTTTACTCAATAAACAATTATTATAGTCAGTGCGTCAAAAGACCCGATCAACGGCAAACGCGTACTCATTATCATTTATCATATAGACTAAGCAAATATCAAATACAAGTGTTTATTATCAAAGACAATCTATCATTTCTCATCAATAAGAGGTGTCCCGTACACACACAGTATTAAAGCTGCTATCAATGGCATGTAAAATGTAGAGCATGTGGAGATAGAGAACGTTGCAGCGCGAATTCCATGGTAGGAACCGAGCGGCCGTGTCGTCTCTACCACTGTAGTGACCTCGCCCGCGGCCGTGCGTGGGCGCGACAGAGCAAAACTCTACCGTAGAACAACTAATGTTGAATCGTTTGTGAGAGAAATGGAAAGCTAGTTACTTAATATTATTACTAAGATTACGTTATGTGCAATGCTAGATATATCAAAATTTTAAAGAAAATAAACTATTTAAAGGAGAATGCCCATCTGTGTATGGGAGTCCGTTCCGCATAATTCAATTTTGTATGATAATGAAAAATACACACAAAACAGAATGAAAAATGTAGGTCCTAATAAAGCAACAATCATTCTATGTTATTGTGGGGTTTTCGTACAATGTCATGGTTTCTTTTTTATTTTGAGGTTACCTATGAAAAAAATTAGCTATCCCTAGGGCTTGGCAAATTGTTAATTTTAATATATCGATGATCGATGATCATTAAAATTAAAAACGAAAACATCGCTATTATTATATTTCCTGGTTAGGCTATTGAATTGCACAGTGGCGATGGGAATGCCGCTGTCAACAACAGTCTAGGACACTAAAAATGGCGGAAATAGAATCAAATATCGTCTAAAGAAACTGAAAAATAATATCCAGAAAAGGATTTCTATCAAACACATATAAGTAATTTCTTATAATATTTAATGAATTATTATAATACCTTACAGAATTTATCCAATTCTCTAAGTGAATAATATTTTCAATGAGAAGGCGATGTCAATAAAAATGGCGGATACGGAATTAAAATCGTCTTGTTTTATTGAAAAATAAGCACCGAAAATGATTTTTTTCAAATAAATAGAAGTAATTTCTTATAAAAAAAAATCGTTAATTATGATTCATTTCACAAGGCCATACACTGCTTTTAAAGAGTGGGACCAGATTTGGGCATTCTCTTTTGATGGATCGAAAAATAAATGAGGAATGCCGAATAATATTACAATGAGAAGAGTAAATATTCAAAAAATATAATAGGTAGTTTAGAGGAGGAAAAATATTTTGATGTTGAGTATGGGGTAGGCTCGTGTAGGATTGGTGCTGAATTTGTTTTGTGAAAAGTTTAAGCAAACACTATTATTTTTAATTGTTGCTGTAGTATTCAACGTCATGTTTAGTTAAATTTTAATTCCGAAGTATAAATCTCAGTTTGGATAACAGCCTCGAAAACTTTCTTCTCTCCTAGCATACGTCCATCCAACGAAACTTTAAATAAGAAGGAACATTTACTTGATAACTCTTTGGAAGATTTATTATGCGAGGATGCGTAGAACAACATTCTTTAGAGACTGGTGACATTAAAACTCTCCCCGACTTGATTTACTAGCATCACATATCTCTGAGACGTGTAGTGGCGCGTGGGAATGCATCCCGCCGAATCCCTCCCGAATCCCTCCCGTCCTCTCGTCCGACTAACACGGATTAAATTCAATTTTGTCACTACAAAGACCTCGCAGCGCCTCCGCCTCGCCGAACACTATACACGTATATGTACGTCTGTTTGAGTGTTTACATCGCAAATTCATTTTGGTATTAGGTACTTCACCCCTTTGAAGCCAATTCGAAAACAATGTTAATAAGGCGTGAATTTGCCTCGTTTTTTAATGTTTGCAAAACTTGGAATGTTTTATATTTTGTGTTATTTTTTTTGAGTAAGAGGTATTGCCCATCTTACTTGTGAAGTGTTTGACTCACTTGCTCATAAAGCATTAAATTATTTTATCCATAGTTTATGTTAAGACAAACTAATTTGTGTAAGATTAACTAAGTATATTACTGTTATCTTATTGATAAAATATATTGCACATGGCACTATGCAACGTCACATGCTAATAAATATTTTTTGGTCTATCTTAAGTTATCTCCCTCTTTTGAGTGTCAAGATAATAATATGCTTAGCGCTATTTCCTCGAAATTATATCTTAATTGAGTAATTACATTTTATTATTCTTTGCAAACTCAGTCAGCATATAATGTAAGACAGTTTTCGTTCACAAGTCCTGCAAACTAACTCATTCTTAAAATAATCTTAGTCAAAGAGTTCTAATATTATATAGAGCGGACATTGAGAAAATAGTCATACAAAAAATTTGTACCTGCTTGTCGGTAACTCAATATACCGTGAAATAGGAAAATACCTATGTAAAATGCATAAGGCATGATCGTAATGCGCAAATTGGCATATTTCCTTTTAAAATATTGTCTTGTTTTAAAAATGTAAGCATGCCGAGATGTCTTGTCAACCGGACGTGTCGGGTAAGTCAGCGACTAATTACCAATTGGTAACTAGTAACTAGGTAGTACTTTTGGATGAAAAGTTAGTCCTGATGTCCGGTCTATAACTCACTATACTGAATAATGTGTTTGGTCTTAGTAATGTTGTAATATGTGTAACTCTAGGCATTGTCTCGCATACGAAAGTCTGTATAAGTGATTGACACAAGTTGATCTATTTCTGCCACTAAGCTAGCACATTATGGTAATCAGTGTTTACTCTACACAAAATTCAGTTTACACTTTTCGCGATCTTTCCTCTACGCAAGTCGAATACTTTTTTAAAATACAATACAATAAAAATAGTATTTTAAATGAGTCCATTTAGTACCTGACAGCGGTAAATAATTGTGTTAGGGTGTCACCCTGGGGTTGAAATTACATGACCGGTGTCATCCCCTACATTTGACTGCAGTTATAATTAGCTCGGATTTGTTAACGCCCTCTTGTAAATATATCTCTTATGGGGTGAAAGACGGGAAAAGACACGTTTACACATTTTTAGCTGATATTTCCGTTTCTCGTTGACTTCTTAATAATGACGTGCTTGTTTATTTTTAGTTAATCTTCCAAGAGCTCGTACAAAATCTATTCTTAAAATTCTTTTTCATAGTAACAAGATTTACATTTCAGTTATTTTACCTAACTTCTTACTCTGAGTATTTTATAAGGATGATGGAACGATGTTTTGACATTAATTAGAATGCAGACACCACTGAGCGCATTAAAATAAGTACAATAAAAGGCTATGTATAGTATTTTATTTTTTTATTTAGGAACAATAAACGGTTACATGCTAAAATATATTACAAACTAATTAAACTTAATCTAAATGAATACAAAACACATAACATAACCATTGTCCACATATTGACATAATACAGAATTGATATTAGTGTTACGAACAGACTATGGAATATTATGAAGTCATCTTGGACAACTTGAGAATTAAATTTTTTTTAAACTTGAGGTTTGATTCAGCAAAGATATCAATATTTGTAAAATGTGTGTTGTGGGTATTTAAAAGAGGTCGGAGAGATACTTAAGTACCTGCATTATTTCTACATGGCTCAGTATGAAATAACTGAGGCACGCGCACCCCTCGTCTAATTACAGGTACCCTAGGTAGTATTAGCACAAGTACACAGAGTTTAATTCACAATTAAACCTTTATTCTGGAAAGTTCCTTTATGTAAGCCGACCTTGAAAGCAACACCTAGTCCTTGTAAATTATAAAACAAAGTCCCCCCCGCCGTCGTCTGTCTCTCGAACGCGATAAATACAAAACTACCAAAGGGATTTAGGTAAAATGTGGTATGGACATAGTTGAAGAACTAGGGAAGGACATAGCCTACTCTTTATTCCTGAAAAACTCTTAACACACGGGCGAACCCGCAGGCAATAGCTAGTTTTACTACAAAATATAATATTTTCATCATCATCATTAGCCACATGACGTCCACTGCTGAACATAGGCCTCCCCCAAAGATTTCCAGATGGACCTGTCAAGAGCGGCCTGCGTCCAGCGTGTTCCTGCGACCTTTATCAAGTCGTCTGTCCACCTCGCAGGTGTACAGACGACGCTGCACTTGCCAGTACGTGGCCTCCACTTGACAACCTTTTTGCCCCATCTGCCGTCAGTTCTTCGATCATAATAAACGTTGCAGTCGTACTGTAATACAAGTACGCTACCGAGGCAGTCATATTTTAGTTATTATTTACATAATTGCTATTTTAGTTGAATTTACGGTGTATGTCGGTAACTAAAGATTGATTAATTAGTTTAAATAGTACAAAGATATGCAAACACTGCTGCAGCGTTTTTAAACATCTGATAGCCTAGGGTGACGAGTTCACAATAGTAAAACGAAGTGCTTTAAAGTTAAAGTACTCAATAACTTTTATAAACAGAATATCGCGGCTCTTTCCTTCAAACGAACTGATAATTTTATTACCATTGTATTTTAAATTATAATACACACACACTCACTCACGCTTATTATCCCCGAAGGGGTAGGCAGAGGCGCAACTAGTGCACCCACTTTTCGCCGTTATTCCGTCCCATGATGTACGAGACTATCCCGCCCTCACACCCACCACTGCAACTCCTGTAAGCCAGGATCAGCAGTGGCACGCATTTTATGACACCGAGCGGTGAAGCTCGGCGAGTCTCAGGGAAAACTAATTAATCTTAACCCGCAACGAAGTTAATCAAACAGAAGAATAGGGAGGAGTTAGAAATATATTTTCCACTTCCCTCCATAGCAAAGCGGGAGACAAAATAATGAACTAAAAAAGGTAATTTAACCTTAATTATTTAGAGTTTCACAACTGGAAAAGCCAGATGTAAAGCACCACGGATAAAATTAAAGGGGTCCTACTTGAGCTGTTAAACTTGATTCCAATAGTAGGTATGGCAAAAACGCCGGAAAGCACGGAAATTCTGCCTAGTGTCCACAAGGTCCATATAGTATACAACTCCAGATGTTATTTGCATACTATCAAACATAATATTACGCTCATTTTGCCAAAGACTACACTCCCAAAGTATGTGATGCGCAGATTGTTCGTAGTTGCAGTCATTAGATGAACATGGACACGCAGGCGAATCAACCAACTTAAAGGATAATAATTTGCACTTAAAATTACCATGGCCTGTAAGGAATTGCGAAACACAATGGTCAATTTCGAGCCAAGATTTTGTAAGACGGTCCTGAACAGAAGGAAAAAATTGATACAAATGCCGCCCCTTCGTAGATATATCCCACCTACACTGCCATTCCTCTAGAAGATCGTTCATAACATCTGGACTCGGCTTAAATAATCTGTCAATTTTTAAAAGTTCGCGCGAAGTTAAAAAGCTTTTGTCGACATCGTCTCTAGCAGAGTAATACATCGCGGCGCGACGCTGCACCTCCAGATCGACTGGGAGTACACCCGCGAGGACAGGTAAAGCTTCTGTACTAACTGTTCTATACGCCTTACATAAGAATATCAACGCCAAGCGCTGGCTCTGGAGCAATTTTCTTCGTACGGCGCCGATAGTAGCCCTATCAGCCCATACAGGTGATCCATAACAGATACACCCCAAATAAGTGGCTCCATAATTGATCTTTAGTGTACTGAATGACAGACCCCACGTTGATGTGGATATCCTCGTCAAGGCGTAGAAATTTCTTTTAGCCTTTTCCCCAATGGTTTTAATATGCTCAATAAACGAAAAATTACGCTCTAAAATGAATCCAAGGTAGCAGACCGATTCTTTTCTTTTAATACTTTACTTGGGGTGCAAAAGTAAGGCGGTTGCGTTCACCCCATTCCGAAATTAGTTGCAAACACGTTTCAGCCAAATTCTCGAGACCCGATCTACTATTTGACTGAATGAGCAAAAGACCGTCGTCGGCGTAGCCAGTTAATGAGCAACTCGTGGGCAAAGGAATTTCAAAAAAGTCGTCGAATCCTAAATTCCATAAGTATGGACCGACCACCGAGCCCTGCGGACACCCCATCGTTAGTGACTTCGACACCGCATGATGGCCAAGCTTTAACTTGGTTGAACCTACAGAAAAATAGGAATATATAAGCGAATATATATTCTTAGGACAACCTCGATTTTTTAACTTTAGAAGTAGTATTGGCCACCAAGCGTTATCAAAGGCACCGGAGATGTCTAAAAAGATTCCTAATACGTACTTATGTTCCGAATTACTAATTGTTTTTCTGACCGATATTGCCGCGTCAATAGTAGATTTACCTACAGTAAAACCGAATTGTTTGTTGTGAAATTTGGGTCCACCCGGCAGTAGCCGTGGGACAATAAGACGTTCAAGTAATTTACCTAAAGATGGTAATAAAGTTATTGGGCGATACGATTTCGGGTCCTCGGGTAACTTGTCGCCACTCTTTGGTATAATCCGAATGAAACCGCAGCGCCAAATCCGGGGAAAGATACCTGCAGCTATACATCGAATAAAAAACGTTAGTATGGATTGACCCGCTGTTTTACACGCTTCTTTTATCATTTTGTTTGATATTTTGTCCTCTCCGGAGGCTTTGTTTAGAGGCAAAGAATTAACTATATTAATAAATTCATCGAATGATGGGAGATCTGAATACGGGGTATTTGGTGGCTCCGACGCCCACGTTCTAATTTGCTTATGGTAAGCGGTATCACTTTCTACTGTATCATCGGGTATTAGCGAGTATAATAGAGCTTCCGTTGTCTCCTCAATACCAGTAGTATAGGTGTTATTAATTTTAATGTTTTGTATATAGGCCATATTAATAGACCTATTTGCTTTAAACTCGTGGTACAAGGGAGACCACGGCCCCTCCTTGTCCAACCTTTCAACAATTTTACGCAATAGATTTCCCTTAGATTTCTGCACGGCCGCTCTATAATGTGACCTGGCAACTCTCAGCGCATTCAAAGCAGATGTGAGTGCTTCTCCTGTTATACAGCGTTTTTTAAGTTTGTTAAACCGCCTACGCGCCCTGCGGAAAGTGCGACGCAGGTGGACCAGGCGGTCGGTCCACCAATCACACCTACGAGTGTTAGTGATGGAAGTTCTACCGATAACGATATCCGCGCAGTATGTAAACGTGTCCGACATCATTTCGGCACAAGTTTCAGGTGAAAGATCATTGCGAGTAAAGTCCTTGGCATGTTGAGCAAATAATAAGGCAAAAAAGTCCCAGTTGGTGTCCCATGATGTGATAGGGGGCGAGCCTATCGCCATGTCGGGCACAAATTTCAGACTCCGAGCTGAAATTGAATAGAAAGACTCAATTTCACTTTGCCCGACCCGGGAATCGAACCCGAGACCTCAGCGTTGCAGTCGTACCATAATACAACTACGCCACCGAGGCAATTATAATATTATTTATTAAATTTGAAAAGAGCATCACTGAAATTTCTTATTTGTTCAAAATTGCCTTCCGGACTGGTAGAATAATTAATCTAAATAATGTATACCATTTTATAGTATCAATAAATAATGTATATCATTTTCATTTATACATAAAGCGTTTATTCAATGTAGTCTTTCTAAAAACAGACACAATCCTTTACAAATATTTGATCCCAATCTACGTCTGTACTTAAGCACTGGGCTCCAAGTTCCGTAAAGTAGGCTCGGAGCACTCAAACAATTTGTACGAGTATAAAAGATTGAGCAACTCACCGAAGTCGTATTTATTACAAATAATTGAGTATTTCGGCAGGTAAGTTCTTTCAAAGCATTCGAAAACCTTTCTGTTTTATTAATTTGTAACTTACGGGGAGTCATGAAATGTCGTTTCCGTTTGTACTCTCCGGGGGGAATGTGACGAGAGCTACTCTGAAATTTTATATACTCGTACCGTTATATCGAGTGAAATAACGTGAGAGCTTTGTCTTTATAAAAATAAATTTAATATTTCTAAAATTTTACGGAGCTGTGCTACAGGTGTGGCTTTTTGAACGTTACAAGAATGAATTCGCTGAAATTACACTGTATTGTAATTGTAACAATAAAGAGGTTTAATTTTATGTTAGTTGGTAGTTACTACGAGTAACTTTACGGCAATTACAGCAGAATATTTTCGGTTAAAAAGCCTTTTATTTGGAATTGAACCTGCGATCTCAATACTAGTAATCACACACCAGTTCAAGAATAAAATTCATCTAACAAGAAACGCTGAAACATTAGGCAGCGACACACGAGTGGCTCGTATGGCAAGCGAGAAAGTAGAATGGAGCTTATTTATATGAATCAAGGGGCGCTGTAGAGGGTTGCAGCAGGGGAGGCACACGGCGCCGGCTACGTGGCCCGGCGTCGCACACTGCACGTTAAATTAAGTTGTCTACACACGATGTATTGCACACCTTCATGATACACACGGACGTAGCGAGCAGTCGACTAAAACGTTTCTTCATTCTACGAAATGTAAATTTAGTTTGACTAATGGTGAGTGCAGTATAATAAAATAATAACTCAATAAAATAAATAAATTGTGCCCCTTAAAAATTTACAGAAAAATAGTGTGTATTTGTTCTGCTCGAGTGAACAATTAAGAAATATTTTGATAACTTACCATGTCCATAAATTGATCCTATTACCACATCCCTAACCCCACATGTGAGTTTAATTATTACCAATCCTACTAATATTACAAACGCGAAAGTTTGTAAGAATGTATGGATGCATGGATGTTTGTTACTCTATCACGCAAAAACAAATAAACGGATTTCGATGAAATTTGGCACACGGGTAGATCATGAATTAACACAAAGGTTACTTTATATCCCGGGAAAATATAAACCGGGACTTTAATCCCGCAAAGTATTCTTCTGCTAGTGGAACCGCAAGAAAATGAGTATGGAGATAGTTTGAGACCCAGAGAAGGACATAGGCTACTCTTATCCCGGAAAAACATACACCGGGAATTGTATCCCGGACTTTTTAATCTCGCCAATGACCAAACGAATGAATCTGTTTCAATGAAATTTATTAGAAGATAGTTTAATATCCTGGGAAGGACCTGGGCTACTTCTTGTCCCGGGAAAATATAAACCGGGACTTTTATCCCGGAATAACTTTTTGACGCGGGTGGAGCCGCGGGCAAAAGCTAGTAATATTATATATCGTTCGAATCATAAATCATCGATATCATATAAAACATCGATTTGAATTCCTGGAATTATGTGACGGGGAAAATTAAGCAATACAAATCAAGTTAATTGTAATACTCGCTTCAAAGAATCGCATAAAGCCTGCTTTACCTGTTTTGTAATTCTTGGAATCGCTACCGGATTTCCACAGCAGGTTTCAACCACAAGAATTTGATTAATAAAATAAAACTAAACTACAACGAAACCCTGAGGGTACGTATTCATTATTAAAATTTTATACAAAGTAAACCCAACTAGTATAAAACATGCTTTAACTTTTAACGAAGAGGTAAAAAGGAGATATTACTACTGAAATTGTTTCGAGAATGAATAGATTTTGTTCGCAGTCCCGCCCACATAATAGTCTTCTCTAAATGAAAATCTTACCATGCTATTATTCTGGATAGAAATTTAAAGTTATTTAATATTTTAATCTGAAGATTTTTTAAACTTATTGTCATTTATATGTGTATATGAAGCGATTACTATAATAATGTGTTATCGATAATTCTCCCGGGCTTTTATTACGTTGTTCAATTTTTGATTGCACGTGCAAGTATAATTATTCCTTGTATTTCAAAAGAGACATCGAATATAAAATTCATTTTCTTGGAGCGAACCTGTGCCTTACGGCTAATTAAGCATTTCCTATTGCAAACCACATATAGCCAAAAATTTGCCAAGCTGCAGGTTCTCACTACCCACCTAGCTTACCACGAGCTAGCCGTTCACCACGCCTGTGTGTCGGTCCATAGCTCAGTCCTCTCAGAGCGCCCTCAATCCTGCGCACCCTCCTAAACTACGAGTATAAATATAAGGTGTAATTGCTGCAGGAGACGAAAAAATCACCTTACAAGTGAGTGCTGTCGTTATATATATATTCTTGATTAAAATTTATAAAATTAGATTAGCAAGGGAGTCAAACTTTGCATCAAAAGTAGAAGAGGCATAAGACAGTTCTATAGCACTAATGTTGCAAGGGATTGCTTCGAGCGACAAGTCAGTCAATTCATCATCGTCATCAACAGCCACTGATTTCCACTGCTAACCATAGGGTTACTGCTGACCATAGGGTCAGCAGTGGAAATAAGCCTACCCTAATGATTTCCTGCACCCAGCGAGTTCCTGCGACCTTTATAAATTCGTCAGTTCACCTTGCAGGTGGACATCCAACGCTGCGCTTAACGGTACGTGGTCACCTCTCGAGAGCTTTTTTCCATCAGTTCCGCGAACTATATTCCCTGTGCACTGCCACTTCACCTTGCTAATCCCATGGCCATTTTTAGTGACTTTCATTTGTCTACGGATCTCCTTATTTGTACTTATGTAATTGTACCTTTCTGCCTCCATTATAATTAATGCAATATCTTTTCGTGTACCTACAATAAAGTTGTCAATAAATAAAAAATGTTGCCGTTTATAATGAATATTTTCCGCTGCAGTATAAACGTTTCAGTTTTCGTAAGTAATTTTAGATCTTGTACAGATCTCGTTCTAAGAACTAGTTACAGTACAATTACTATAATTAGAATACATGGAGCTAAAGATGAAAGCCGCTTTGCGAATGTCTTCATGCAAATTAATGGAAACAACAATTCGCTCTAGAAGTGTTTTCAGTAATTCAGAGACCTAGTTTTAATAAATTATTACGTTTCGAACAATTTTACTTCACTATTTTAGTTTTTATTTAACTAGTATAAAAGTAAGGATTGTGAGTCCCACTAATACAACGTACTTTACGTATTAGATATGATAAATACTTAATTTTATACAAAAGAATAAAAAACGTCCGTTATGCAACGCAAATCCACGTGGCAAACAATAAGCAAGACATGGGATATCTAGGACTATGTATGTAATCCTTAAATTTTACATAAAATGGAATGTCTGGATTTATGTATATACGTTGGATACGTGTGTCTTTACCTTTATAATCCACTCGAAATTTACTTATTCGTTTTCCTTTTCCTCAAGAATGGACCTCGCACTCAAAATTCAGCTAAGTCTGTGGTCATGGGATATGGTGCTCACTTACATCGTGAGATCATCCAGCGCCATCTTCTAAAAAAATAGCTTGATATCTCAACGCACATATACACACACATACTCACGCATTTTAAAACCCTCGAAGGGGTAGGAAGAGGAGCAAATAGTGCATCCACTTTTCGCTGTTAGGTATTCCGTCCGCAAAAATTGCATACTCCGGGCTGATACTGAATACAAATCTCAATATCACTTTGCCCGACCCGGGGATCGAATCCGAGACCTCAGCATTGCAGTCGTACCGTAATAAAACTATGCCACCAAGACAGTGCATATTTGTACACGTTAATAAGAAAAAGGGTGTTGACAGACAGACTGGCAACAAAGTGACCCTCTAAGGGTTTCTTTTATCCTTTTAAGGTCCAGAACTCTAAAAACAGATAATTAATTGTTTATGTCACTTAACCTGAATCAATTGGCAAATTTAAAACCAAAGTAAGTCTATCAGTAATAAACCAAAGGTAAACTAAACCGTAACTAACCGCGTGATAATTTCGAAAATTAATAGAGAGCAGAGAACGGCCAACGTTAAATATTAATTAGTCTGTGAATTATAACGAATCGAAACCATAAACCCGCGGTTGATGTAACGAAATTATCAATTTAGTTTATCGGGTGTCAAACGTGCCGCAAAGAGCACCGCCGCCCCGGCTAGCCCGCGCCGCGCCGGTCAGCGACATGCCACGACGAAGGCTATGACAAAGGGTCCCTTTTTAAAAAAATATTTTTGTATGCATTTTTTCCTAATATTTTTTTAATCTAGGTGTCATATTTTTAACACGCTTTTATTAGCTTTATACGTATCTATGTAAAAACGCCCACTTCAAAACGTCGGATTAAATCGAATTTTGGCATACTCATCAAGGACCGATGGTAATTCAATATTTAAAATATGATTTTATATAATATCCAACTAAAAATGAATAAATAATACTTTGTTTTAGTGACATCTGTTGGACCATAGTAGAATTATAATTAAACTGGCCACTCTTATGTGTAAAAAAATCTAACTATATGCTGTAAACTATATGTTTTTAAGTGACATCTGTTGTAAAATAGTCGAACAGAACTAAAAACTGAAAAATAAATAACATTTAAAAAAAACTAAAAAAACACGCTTTATAGAAAAGCCAACGAAAAATAAAAATAAAATGAATTAAGAATAGTATAAATAACAAAAAATTGTATTTTATTGTAAAAAAAAAAGCCTGGGGTGCCTTTAAAAATATTATCGTCGCTGTAGACGGATCTATTGACATTGTGCGGGGCTCAGACTGGGCCAACACCCCGCAATGTGTTGTGTGTGTGCTGGATTGCGTGAGTGGGAATATGGCGATACCAGTGACAAAGTAACAAAGGCGAAAAATCGGGAAATAGCGTTTATTTCACACACTGAATCGAAAGTTACAAAGTTCAGCCACAACGGTAGCCAAATTCTCCCGGCGTTAATATTCGGCGCGTAGTCTCTCGTTGCTACGCCGTAGCTATGCGACGTAGCTGGAAGTCGTCCTCGTAGCACCGTGCCACAGCTGATGAGGAAGGATGGTCCACTCTGCATAAGCGCCTTTTTCCTCTTCAAACTTGCAGACTTCTTCTTTCTTGCTGACTACTTGCTGTTTTCTTGATGTACCGAACTATTTCTATTGAACAAAAACTCCTAACACGTTTTAACTCAACATTACAAAAAAACAAATTAGCTTAAGTACTCCGCGGCTATACCGTACGGAGCACTAAGAGGGCCTTCCCTCTTTCTAGGACCTCTTTTTCACTTTCAAGATTACACTTATTTTCAATTCGCGCCTAAATTAAGCCTATATGCCTAAACTATAAGTGTCTTGGTACATAGACACTAAGTGGCTCTATACACTAAACATCATAAAACAACCTCATGTGCATTACAAAGAAAGTTATCGTGATTTACTTACTCTAAGTTTAACACAAACGATGCACACAAGCAACATTTCTAAAAATAACTATTTAAACTTTATACACACGTTCATCCCGCTACCGCAGCGGGGTAGGCAAAGTTCTAACCTACACTATGACACCGAATGAAACACTAAACAGTTCATACCGGGTGAGTTATAAGCGTTCAATGACCCTAACGATAACACGATTTTTTCACTCAGTTCATTCATTAAAGTCTATGACGTCACTAAGAGGTCCGAGTTCTATTACGTAATCGCGCATGCGCGGTATGCACTTTACGTTGTTCTCTCTTCGAGAATATGCGTCCTGCACAGACATCACTCACATAAAAATACGACAAGCCGTTCAGACTCTAGGGCATACCAAAGAAATATACATAAATACATACACTCGAAAAACATAACACTCCTTTCTCAGTCGGGTATAAACACGATTTCCCAACCCACACACTATGGATCACAACCCCAAAGATTAGTCATCTACCACTTCCGAAACACAGTTACCGAAATATATTACATGACGCGAGATTCACGCCGCGCCGCTTTGTTCAAGCAACGTGCCTCAGCAACAGTAATTAGTCGCGCTTATTAACCACGCCGACGCGCCGACGCGACGCGACGGTTACAACTTACAGCACAATACAATGGTAGCGTGTGAGTGTCGTGAAATGATGGAAGTCGTTACTTACAGGAATATTAAAATAAAATAAAATAGCCTTTATTTCCCAGTTTACATTAAAATGTATAAAAGTAGTTTTAAAGTAAGATTAATGTATAATTAACTAGCTTTTGCCCGCGGCTCTGCCCGCGTGGATGAGTTTTTCCGGGATAAAAGTCCTGCTTTTTATTTTCCCGGGATAAAAAGTTGCCTTTGTATGAATCCAGGACACAATCTACCCGTGTACCAAATTTCATCGAAATCTGTTCAGTAGTTTTTGCGCGAAAGAGGAACAAACATCCATACATTCTTACAAGCTTTCGCATTTATAATATTAGTCGGATATAATAAATATTATTTAGCACATTTATCGTCTTCTTTTTGAAATTCTTACTGTTATTTCCTTATTTATATTTGCCTACTAAGAGTAGGTACAATAGTTGCTGTTGTTACATTTCTATGTGCTTTTAAGTTAGTAGCCCTTTTCAGACACGGCAAATTTGAGGGCGCTATATTAATAACAATTATTTTTACTATGTAATATATTTGATTTAAACAATAGACTAAAAATAGAAGTAATATTTACAATACCATTCCATTCATGCATACTAAACTAATTGTACTAGATACTTTAGTGGGTTGTCCATTTCTGGACATAGGCCTCTTCCATCTTTCGCCAATGATATCTTTGTTGTGTCTTCCAGTCGCTAGAACCACCTGGACACGTCCAGGTGGTTCTAGCGACTGGTACTATGTCATCTCCTCAGCGTCGTCGTGGCCGTCTTCGGGGGCGCTGTTAGTCTCGTGGGTACCAGTGTAGCATCTTTTCAGTCCATCTCTCGTTCTGGATACACGACCTGCCCCACGCCATTTAAGTCTATTACTTAGTCTACATGTTTGCTGCGGCTATTACTTTTGATTATTTTCGTTTTTTTATGATTTTGATTTTATTTACTATAATCCAAGCATTAGTATGAAGATAGTTGCCACCTTGTTTACTTTCTGCTTTATAAAATCACTAGAGTTTGCGCACGGCTCCGCCCGCGTTAATAAGTTTTTCCGGGATAAAAGTCCCGTTGTTATTTTACTGGGATAAAATGTAGCCTATGTGTTAATCCAGGACATGATCTACCAAAATGTGCCAAATTTCATCGAAATCCGTTCAGTTGTTTTTGCGTCAAAGAGTAAGAAACATCCATACATCCATACCTACTTACAAACTTTCGCGGTTATAATATTAGTAGGAGTAGGATATTGAATATTACAAGATTAACTAACCTTCCAGTCAGTGCGAAAATGAACAAAAATGCTTCTAACAGTATGATAAAAAAAACAATAAGTTAACACTAGCAATGAAAATCAAAACTCAACGAAGATCAAATGAGACCGCATCGCTTGTGGTTGCGGTCGCGTTGCGGGTGCGGTCGTCGAATGAGAAAGCCGCGACTGTGATTTCCGCCGGAGGAAAAACTTTGTCCTCCACTTGGTTGTCGAATTCTAGCGGCCGCGTGTGTTGTGGTCACAAGTTTGTAATTGACGGGATTTCACGTATGTCTGTAGATTATGTAGCGCAATTCATTGTTAATGTTCTGAATAGTGTGATGAGCGGATTCTCGTTAGCATTTTGACCTTAGTGCGTTTAACTTTTGGAGTTATATTCATCCCAAAAATAGGCGATAATTTTTTTCTTATTTGCCTGTAATAGTACGCTGTAAGCTGTAGGGGTTAAAAAGTTATCTGTATTCTTTTACCCACGAAATTCTAGTAGTAATTATGCTGTATACCTGGGAAAGACGCCATTTTTCAAAAACCATGTACCGTTAGGTATAATCTGCGTAAATGTTTTTTGCGTCGATTCGCGATTTTCTGCCTATAACGCTCAACCTTGGCCCAAATATTTGCACCAATCAATCGCGCATGACAATTACATTGATTCAGGGAGCAAAACAAAGCTACTGGCCCGTTCACTGTACCTCTATAAAACCACCATAACGAGGCCCTAAATCTCGACATAGGTTTATATGGTGCTGGGTCAAGGTATACTGGTGTTTTTGATAATCTCGCCATGCCTCTATCAGTTTTGTGTGACGAGCTATTGGCCGAGGATTACTCGGTTTGATTGCGTGCGGATTGGTCGCGGCAGCGCTGCCTCGGGATTTTTATGATATTTTCTGACGTTACCTATCCACATGGTATGGGTGTCACTTAGGACGAGTTTTGGTCCTCATAACCAAGCCAGTTAACATGATTTTGGGATCTAAAAATGTGTTTTCGTATTTGTTTTTCTGTCTGCCGGTCTTTCGGTCTGCCGAGAAGTGGACGATAGCCTAGTTGGGAATGGAACGTTCTGCCAAGACAATGTCCGGAGGTTCGAAACCCAAGGCTTTGACTTTTCGAAGTTACGTGTGTATTGTTATCGTTCGCTTTAACGGTGAAGGAAAACATCGTGAGGAAACCTGCATACCTAAGAAGTTCCTTATAAGAATTTCGAAGGTATGTGGAGTCTACCAACCTGCACAAGGCCAGCGTGGTGAATTAAGGCCTAAACACCCTCAGTAGAGGAGGCCCGTGCTCAGCAGTGGGCAGCATAATAATACAGGGCTGGTATTATTACATTTTTTTATTTTGTTTTTAGGCAACAAAATATTTTGATTTTATTATTAATTCATTATAAACTAAATAACTAACTATACACGATCTATATGTGAACATAATTACGATGCAAAATAAAAACAAACACTGCCTGCGGCTGTGTGCAGGGCGTCCGCCTGGCCCGTCTGAGGCGACGAGCGTCAGGCAATAGATCCCATTAAGTTTCATGAGTGACCCTGGAGCCTCTTTATTGGCCGCTTTATTTAGACACTGAAAAACGGCCAACTGCGATTTACACTTGCCCTCAAGGGTTCCACCGATAGTCCATTAGTGATTATTTACTTGACTATTTATCCTACTAATAGCTAAACTAAAGCACGTAAAGTCGTTGGTCCTGCGCCTGATCTCTCTCCGGTCATGTCGGATTGCCGTCTCACCGGACTATGAGAGTGAAGGAATAGCGAGTGCACCTGTGTATTGCGCACACACTTGTGCACTATAATATCTCCTGCGTACCTGGCTGATCTCCGTTGAGATTGGCCGCCGTGGCCGAAACTGGCTAGGAGGATTTCATTCATTCATTATCCTACTAATATTATAAAGGCGAAAGTTTGTAAGAATGTATGGATGTTTGGATGTATGGATGTAAGGATGTTTGTTCCTCTTTCACGCAAAAACTACTAAACGGATTTCGATGAAATTGGGCACACGGGTAGATCATGTCCTGGATTAACACATAGGCTACTTTTTATCCCGGGAAAATATAAACCGGGACTTTTATCCCGGAAAACTTTTTAATGCGGGCGGAGCCGCGGGCAAAAGCTAGTATTTTATATTATGCTAGTTTTTCCACGCGGCTCCATCCGCATTTAAGTTCCTTCCTTGTATAAAAATCATTTGTTACGTACTGTAGCACTCAGGGCTATGTGGGAAAAATTCCAGAATCCGACAAAATGTTTCAGATATTAATGTATTCAAACAAAATTAAAAATCTCTTGAATTTTATATTTAGTTACTTTTTTAACGAAATATTCTACTACTACTACTGTATGAGAATTGGCCGCAGTAGCAACATCACACGTTTAGTCAGGAATATAGTCACGCACACGCCATATTCGCACTAAACTACAAAATAACCAATGAATCAGAAAAGCATAACCGGGATTATTTGTGGAAACTTTTGTTATTCGTGTATGATTTTTGGCACAGTGCTATTAGAGGTGAAGACGGGTCTGTGGTTTTATTTATTAACGCGATGTCAATATATAACCCGGTATAAGTCGTGGAGAAACAGATCCTGATTTCAAATCACACGTCGAGTCATATTTTTATTTTACTATAGACTTTTTCCTGGACTGGATCACTTATACGGGGTAACATCAGGCAGGTTCCTAAGATTTGTCGTATTAATTTATTGTGATAGGTATAGCATAACTTGTAGTATAAATGAATTATAAACAAATGTCCTATAGAGGAACCAATAAAAATACAATGATAATACCAACAGTGCTAGATACAAAATGTTAATAGTAAATTTTTGTGTTAAATTTTAATTAGGGTGTTAAAGTTCTCATAAATCACCAATTTTCATGGTTATCTTTAAAGTGATCCAGCAATAGACTATTGAATAATAATATAGTTATGTCATTACTAAAGATATTTATATCTTTCGAAGCAGTCGCTATGTCATTATATATTGTGATGACTCTGACAAGTGGCTAATGTTTTCCTAAGTTGGTTTATACAAAATAAATATTTCTATGTACTCTGAAGCTAATTTACCTGAACATCCTCGGTATGCATTAACTAGTTAAGTCTAGTCTTAACTTGTTAATGCATACCGTGCAACTTGTGCGCTAACAGTTGAATTACTTAGACCCAGGACTGGTCAGGTGTTGGAATATTTAACAAATACGGTTTCACAGCCTATTACTATATTTTTGCCTCGGTGTTTTCCGTTAGCCAAATGACTTCCTTTAACCACGTCAATATACTGACACCTATATCCCCACGTGGTTAGGCAGAGGTGCACTAGGGAAACTATATTTCATACATACATGCATAGCATCACCCCTTTTCCCTTTTCAGGGGTAGACAGAGGTGTATCACACCCATATTTCGTCAGCTATGTTAGTTCCCACGTAACAGGGGGCGGGACTATTGCCATTTACCGAGCACATTTCCAGTCTCCAGGCTGGTGCTGAGTAGAAAAACTCAGTATCACTTTGCCCGACGCGAGAATCGAACCCGAGACCCCAGTACCACAGCCGCACCGCAACACAACTACGCCACCGAGACAGTCAGGTGCAACTACATTTCGCCGATGATCCAGAGGGGAAGCTTCGTGCCACATCGGACACTCATTCCATCCGCGGGTAAATCATAAATATGAGGGATCCCTTTGGTTCGCCTACTTTTTTTTAAACTATTATTTTTTCGCATAATTGACTTTGCATAATATGTATTGGCATAGTAGTACTATCGCATATTAATATTTTGGCCTACTACTTTTTTGTCATAGTAAGCTATTGGAATAATTTTAACTCGACTAATTTGTATTAGACTAATACACATTTTGCATAACATGTATTTAGAATAAATTAGGTCTGCGAGGAGCGAAGCGACGAGCGTGTTAGGAGCATATGAACCACCATGCCAGAACCGAGTTTAAGACGTTTGCAACTCAGACAAACCAAACATGAATGAGGCTTATTTATTGTTATGACTTTTGATATTTATGCTTTTTAACGTTAGTCATTCTGATGGTTGTGCTTTTTGTATTTATGATTTTTTATTTTATGCTAAAACAATTATGCGTAATGATTATTATGCACATTGATATTTAGGCTTAAAGCTACGATGCGTAACAATATTATTACAAAAAAAATTATGCAATCCAATAGGGAACCTAAATATAATATTGTATTCAATTTTTTTTTTGTCATACTTGTTAATCGAAACGAGGACCTTGATTCACAGCTAAAGTGCAGCGTGCCGACTACAAGACGGTAGTCTACACAGTCAATGACGAGATATCTTTGAAATAACATCGACGGCAGTTAATTATACTTATATAGCCCTAATAAAAATATCTACAAAATCCTTAAATACTGTTCTCGAGCAACCGAAAACTCAGCAAACGTTTTATGAAGGCTCCAAGGAACGATGCGAGTTAATTATGTATTCCCGTTTAATTAGAGCGCCGGCCATCGCTTATCTTCGCATGGCTGCCGAGTTTCGTTTGCGAGTGCTCGGGGCGCGTTTATGTTCTTTAGGGTAATGTTATCGCTTTCTTTATCTGTCCCTGACATCTATTTTGACTTATGTCTAAGAGGTAGTCAGAGAATTAAGAATTTCTATGCTGGGCAGTGTGTATTATTAAATCCAAATTATGATATATATCAAATAAGCATAGTTTAAATAAAAGGTAAATACTCATTTAGATTATGTTATGAAATAAATGTTTCTTTTCATTAGCCATACACTGTCGAAATTATCTTTGCAAATATCACTTACCTATGAGTTTTGAATAGTCACAAAAAACAATTTACCATACATTTGAGATAGAACACATTATATACCGGGTGAAATTGAATTCATGAGCATCCTTTGAACGTAAGACATTACTCATGATCCTTTTCTTAATGGGACTAAAATTACGCAAATCTAAATTATTAATAATGCAATAAAGAAAACCCTAAAGTGGCGTAAATCTATTGCAGTCGATTACTTATTACTGCAAACAATTATAGCAGAATAAATAAAAACAAAACACTTAATAGGCGCCAATAAATCTTCAAATACCAATATCAAAACCACTTTACGCTGTTTCGTGCGGCACGAAACAAAGCAGACCGTGAAAATAGTATGGTTCTATTCACATTTTAAATGACTTCTAAGTAATTCTATTAAGTGGCTTAACATATGCTTTACTTAATGCTCATGACTTCAATTTCACCCTGTATATAGTATCGCTTACTATCAGGCAAACGGCATGCTCGTCTCGTCATTCAATGCTAAAAAAAATCATCTGTTGTAGGTACTCGGAACTGGATTCTGGCTTGAATTACAAAGTATGGTATAACACCTCAAAATACCCAGTAGTTATATTAAAAACAATAACTTTTAAAATCTGACATTATATACTGCTGCTTGGTAGAAATACACAAAGCGAGTACCCAGACTCACCCATGAGAGCTAGACAGGTCGAACTGTAGCCAAGTTGTGTGCCCAGGTTATATGTTTAATTGCTATCACTAATGTACCCACTGAACATTTCGATGTGGATCAAACAGAGCGGTCGAATAAATACATGCAAAGCCCTTTGTATGTAATCTAGCCATTTGAATGAGTTATAACTAAAACATATTTTTTTTTTTTTTTTTAATATGTAGGACCTTATGTCCCACTCCTGGTCCCCCTATCCAGGACAAGGGATTTTTCCTACTATTTTTTTTTTTTTTTTTTTTTTTTTAACTTTTTTCTTTTTTCTTACAATTTTCATACTTATATTCTACTCTTCTAATCTTACTTGCAATCGTACATATTTATATATCACGTATCTATCTGCCTTGATGCTTAGTGTAGTTTGTGGCTTATATTATGCATATTCTATTCGTTTTCTTTATCTATTAGTATACTACTTAAATCTTAATTCTATTTATCTAGTTCTCTTAACATAGTTTCCGCTTTCTAAGTTTATTTATTGCTAGTCTTATAATAATTAAATATTATATAGGTAGCAATTATTTTGCTTACTTATTCCTATTATTTACCTTATTTACTATACGCTTACAATATTCTAGAAACTTATGTACTATGTTCTTATTTCTAATAATATCTGGAATATTATCTAATGCTATATTTATATCTAATTCTAATTCTATTTCATGCCGTTCTTTGGCATGGATGGGACATTCGAGCAGGAGGTGTGGGACCGTCTCCTCCACGTCAGGGTCACACAAGCACGCCGGGCTCTCCTTGCACTTGAACCGATGCAAGTACTCAGAGAACCCGCCGTGCCCGGTGAACACCTGCGTAAGGACAGGATCCAGGACGATCTTCCTGACGACCCTGTACGCCTCGACTGCGTCCGGAAAGAACAGCTTCGTTACCGAAGCCGTCTCTCCGTCCGCATATCTCCGGCTCCATTCGTCAATAGACTCCTGACGGATCTGTCTCTTGACGAATGAAACCGGACACTTGTCGTAGTGCGCACGGGTCCTCAGACGCTGTGCGGCCTCCTTAGCGAGCACGTCCGCCCTCTCGTTTCCCTCCAACCCCACATGTGCCTTCACCCAGAAAAATTTAATTTTCTGGGTGCGTTGCTCGGCTTCTTTTAATAGCTTTTTTATTTCGAACGCTATGGGGTGGAGAGAATCACCTCTGGTGATGACGTCGAGGGCAGACCTGGCATCGCTAAAGATGCCGCACTCAGGAAGCCCGCTTCGGAGCGCCTCCTCCACGGCGTTCCGGAGGGCGAGAAGTTCCGCCTGGTAGACGGAGCAGTAGGACTCCAGCCGCAATTTTCTGGTACTCGTCTCGGCGGCGCCGTTCCATATGGACAGCGCCGCTCCGACTTTCCCATCAATTTTGCTTCCGTCGGTGAAGATGCTAAGACCTTCACCGACGTGCTGGGCCAATTCCGCCCCGTCCACCAGGCATTCGAACGTCCCGCTCCTCCGTTCCGCCGGGTGTTCTAAGCTGGCGAAGGCCACAGGGGCCTCTATCTCCCGATCGCCCACCACCCGCTGGGAGTACCCCCTCTTGACCTCGTAAAGGAGTGCGGTTTCCCTCACTCTGATGTCAAGGGGGAGTATTCCCGCGAGCAGTAGGGTCGAGTTGAGAGAGGCGGTCCTGTAAGCCTTCGTCAGCTTCTGCGCAAAGCTGCGCTGGATCGCTCCGAGCTGCTTCCTGATGCCAAGTTTTTGGCTAGCGGGAGCCCACGCGCTAGCCGCGTAGAGGATTACGGGCTCGACCGCTGCCGTGTAAATCGTCCTGATAACCTCCGGTCCCAACCCCCACTGGACTTTGGCTGACCTCGCGAGCATTTTGTAGATATTGGCGGCCTTCCGACAAGCCTGCGTCACGTGACTATTAAAGGTGAGTTTCCGGTCTATCGTCAGGCCAAGCATCTTTATTTCGTCTGACAGACCAATGTCGACGCCTCCCATGTGTAGGATTGGGGTATCGTATTTTAATTTGTTGGTAATAACCATTGCCTTGGTTTTGTTTGGCGCAAATTTGAGTTTATTTCGGATACCCCAATCCCGCACATAGGCTAGCGCCGCATTGGCCTGCCTTTGGACTTCTCCTGTAGAACCCCCGTCAAACACCAGGACGACATCATCGGCAAAAGCCTGACAATAGTCGCCCCGGCGCTCGAGCCCCTGTAACAGGGGATCGAGGAGGAGGTTCCACAGGATTGGCCCTCCGATAGACCCCTGAACGCAACCCTTAACAGTACGCTTCGCGGCTTCGGCACCCGCGTACCTGACCCTGACCATCCGATCATCCAGATAGCTGGCGATCAGCCTTCGGATGTTCGGTGGGCATTGCTCTTCCGCCAATCGGACTTTGATAGCGGGCCACCAGGCGCTATCGAAGGCCCCCTCTATGTCTAGCGACACCAATATTATGACTTTCTTATCACTAAGTTTCTGCCTAATATGGTTTACCAAGACATAGAGGGAGTCTTCGGTGCCCCTTTGTGGCATAAATCCGAATTGGCGGTGGCTCATCCTTGGTAGGAACTAAAACATATTGGGATCCTAAATAAACACTAAGACGATATACAAAAAAATATAATAGGATAAGGGGCGAGTGTCGGCGTATCCGGCACTAGCTCTAGACTCTGGGCTGATACCACCACCACTATACCAGCCCTGCTTTATATACTGCCCACTGCTGAGCACGGGCCTCCTCAAAAACTGAGTGGGTATAAGCCTTAGTCCACCACGCTAGCCCATTGCGGGTTGGCAGACTTCACATACCTCATCCCAGGCTGGGCAATACTCCAATGTGTGATGGGCCGTCCTTAATGCGCCGAGGAGGGTCACCGAGGAGTTTTAGTTGGTATTGCCGTGCATAGTGATAAATACAGTTGTAGGGTCTCGGCCTGGCGTTCGCCTGATGTCTTTCCGGTCGGCTCAACAACGGTTCGTTAGGCACGGCGGACCCGACATAATCGTCTAGTCGCTGGGCTGGGCGGTAGTGGTAAAGACTGCACTTTCTCCGCGAAAAAAAAATTTCACATACGTTTGAAATTCTTATGGAGAACTTCTCATGTATGCAGGTTTCCTCACGATGTTTTTCCTTCCCCTTAAACGTCTAGGCTGATACTCAGTAGAAAAACTGAGTATAGCTTCACCCGATCCGGGGATCAAACCCAAGACCTACCGAGTCATACCTAACGTAATTCAACTACGCCACCGAGGGAGTCTCACATATATCATACAAATAAAACTGATTGACTCAAGTATTCAAAAAGTGATTAGTTGATTAACCAACATTCATTTTGTAACAATCAGCATTTTGTATTTGACGCTAAAATTATTTATTTGACAAGGATAGTGCCCAGATGGTACACATAAATAGTGTTTGTAACGAGCATTGGTACAATGAAATTAAATTTATTCAATAACTGATTTCTTGGGTGCGCTTTGAACAGTACTAGTCAGAATGTTATAAAAAAATTACTTCACAAAACTTACTGCAATATATAATATAGATGAATACCTATATAAATTAATAAAATATGATCCGCGTTAAAGTTAGGTGATGAAATAGTTTTAGTTAATAAATCCTACTTAATTCTACTAATATCATAAAGGCGATAGTTTGTAAGAATGTATGTGGTATGTACGTATATGTCGCGGCACGAAACTCTAGCGCTGAGCGAAACGTGGAGGGGATAGCTGCGCATGGGTACCGTCGCGCACGCAATACAAATTAGTAATTTAATTGCTTAATTAAAAACAGCAAAATAATGTTTTAATGTAAAGTCAAATAGTAAGTCTAGCGGTGAACAAAATGTGGAACTTAACTGCGTATGGGTACTGTCACGCACGCAAATATTACTTAAGTAATATTACTTCATGTTACCTACAATATAATTTTAACAAGTTTATGGGGAGTAGAAAAATAAATACACTATCGGATTTGTAAATTTTTATATTAAATACCAAATAATAATAATTTTTATATTAAGTCCGAATTACATAAGAACCAAATCAAACACAACAAACAAATCAACAAAACAAACTTAACAAAAAACAACAACAAAAATTAACGATGACAACAAAACAATTCAGAACGCGACTGTACACTGGAAGTGCGCGGAGCGTCGTATCGGCACGGGGGACGGAGTACGACTGGAGAGCCAATCGGCGCAACGCACGCTCGCCCTTCACCCCTGTACCCCGCCAAGACACCTTATTTTTTACTTCTGCGCAATAACGGTCACCGCTAGAGTTTCGTGCCGCGACTTATACCTATAGTTATAAGATTAGCAAGTAGAAATATTTGTAAAGTAGTCGAGGGTAGTGTGACAATACCCGTTCTCGATCTACCGTCCGAATAAAGATCAGTCTCGTTCTACGTGAGTTTCATTGCGCTTCGTCCTACACAATATCTAGTGAAGATATTCAAATATACACCATTTGGCGACGAGGAATAACCCAAAAGCGTGTATTTTAGTTAACAACGTTAAATATGGCTATAACCAACGAATCAGTGCCGGATTTAAGCGGATTAAAAGAATTGAAGCTAGGCGTTGACCGTTGGTCGACGTATGTGAGTCGGTTACGGGCATGGTTTGAAATACAAAACATCAAACCGTTACAATTCTCGAAGTATTTGGTAGCTGTTGTCGGAACTGAACCATTGGATTTAATCATCGATTTATGTTACCCGGAGGAACCAGAAAAGGTGGCGTTTGACAAGATTGTCGAGTTGGTCGAAGAACATCAAACGCCAAAGCGATCACTAATAGCTGAGAGAATTCTGTTCAGATCCTGTAAGCAAGAAGGTAACCAAAGCATGACCGAATATTTAGTGCAGTTAAAAAAATTAAGTAAAGCTTGCAAATTTGGGAATCACGACATATTACAAGAAAATCTTCGGGACCAATTTGTATATGGCTTGTCCAGTGAACGCATTCGACAAAGATTGCTTGTGGAGGACGCAACGTTAACGTTCAATCGTGCGACAGAATTAGCGCTGTCGTTGGAAGCGGCGGTACGAGACTCGAAAACAGCTGCCGAGGCCGGCAGACAGCCCACGGCCGGCGCTGCGCCGGGGGCAGTGCATGCGGTGAACACAGCGCGGCGCGGGCAGCGCGCGCCGCCGTGCGCCGGCGGGCACCGTGCTCGCCCTCGCGGCGAGGAGCGATACGAGCGGCGCGAGCGGCGTGCCGCCACCAGCAGCGGTGCTGGCGATGCTCCGCGTTGTTACAGATGTGGCAGACGGCACCTCCCAGATCAATGCAGTTTTGTAAATAGTGAGTGTTACGTGTGTGGATCGAGGGGCCATATTGCAAAAATGTGCCGTTATCGAAAACAAAAAGTGAACTACGTGCGAGACGTATCGGAAAGCGAATCCATCTCGACAGACTCTGACGAGCGAGGTGTTCAGATATACAACGTGAGTGACGCGGATTCAAGAGACGATCGTTGGATCATAAAGGTGATCATTAACGGTATACGGGTGAATATGGAAGGAGACACCGGAGCTGCAGCGAGTATAATTTCATATAGGACATTTAAGAAATATTTTAAGGCGTGTAAACTCGTACCTTTTTTTTTTTTTTTTTTTTTTCACCTTATAAGTCTAAATTAATTATGTACGGCGGTCAACAAGAAAAACCGAGAGGTGAATTTATCTGCGATGTCGAATTAAACGGTCGTGTCGTAAACGGGTTAAATTTGATAGTTATTGATAACGAAATCAGCCCTTCACTGTTCGGCCGTAACTGGATGAAATCATTTAAGATAACATACCCGAAGTTACCTACTGCACTAATAAACAACGTGGAGTGTAGTGTTCCAGATGTGTCAAAGGTAAGGGATGACTTAATTAAAAGATTTCCGAACGTATTTTCAACAGGAATAGGTAAGTTCAATAAGTGTACTATAAAATTAGAAGTGCTCGAAAATGCTAAACCGGTGTGGTGTCGCGCGAGGCCTGTTCCACACGCCTTGCGGCCCGCCGTTGAGACGGAGCTGTCTCGGCTGCAGCGCGAGGGTATCATCTCGCCGGTGGAGTGGAGCGATTGGGGTACGCCGGTAGTTCCTGTACTCAAAAAGAACGGCGAAGTCCGTCTGTGCGGCGATTTTAAAACAACGCTCAATCCACTTTTGGTCGATGATAAATATCCTATTCCGAGAATTGAAGATATTTTTGCATCGCTACAAGGAGGTAAATATTTTTCTAAAATAGATTTAAGCGAAGCCTACCTTCAATGTGTATTAGACGAAAACTCAAAGAAGCTCTGTACTATAGTAACCCATCAGGGAATTTTTTGTTACAATAGACTGCCATTCGGAATTAAATGTGCACCTAATAAATTCCAGCGACTAATGGAACAATTATTTCGCATGCCTTTCGTGACGTGCTATTTGGATGACCTTAATATCACTGGGGCCGATGGTTTTTCTGACCATTGGCAGAGATTAGTAAAGGTTTTCGAAATTTTATCAGACAGTGGGTTAAAAGTATCGCCACAGAAATGTAAGTTCTTTAAAAAATCGGTTGCATATTTAGGATACGTCATTGATAAAAACGGCTTACACACTGAAATCGAAAAAATTGATGCCATTACTAATACTCCAATTCCTAACTCAATAAAACAGTTAAAGGCATATTTAGGGTTAGTAAATTATTACGGCAAATTTGTACACAATTTGAGTCACATCCTGAGCCCGTTGTATGAACTCTTGAAGAAAGAGAACGAATTCGTGTGGTCAGAGGACTGTAATGTTGCATTCAAAAGTGTTAAGAAAGCCTTAATTAAAGCGCCGGTGTTAGCGCACTTCGATCCGTCACTGCCAACGTCGGTGACGTGTGACGCGTCACCGTGCGGGGTCGGGGCGGTGCTGACACAAAGCGCGCGCGCCGGCGGCGGCGAGCGGCCCGTGCTGCACGCCTCGCGCACGCTCACACCGGCCGAGAAAAACTATGCACAAATATGCAGAGAAGGGCTTGCAATTATATTTGGGGTAACAAAATTCCATGATTACATTTATGGCAGGAAATTTACACTGATTACAGACTGCAAACCGCTCGCTTGTATATTTAGCGAAAACAAAGGGGTGCCGTTGATGGCCGCGAACCGTCTTCAACGTTGGTCTGTTATACTAGGGGCCTACAATTACAAGGTTAAATGTATAAGGTCACAACATAATTGTGTAGCGGATAGCTTATCGAGAATACCAGTTTTAGAACCGACATGTGACAGTCGCGTCGATACCTATATTAGTTTTATAGAGAAAGTTTCACCTATCGATTATAAGGAGATCGCTAAACAAACAGCAGTAGATGACGTATTACAGCACTTAATGTGTGCTATAAAAACTAGCTGGCAATATTGTAACTCCGATGACTTAAAGCCGTATTTTGAAATTAAACAATTTTTAAATGTGGAACAGGGTTGTATCTTGTTTGGACACCGTGTGATAATTCCAAAAACACTACGCTATAATATTCTGCAATTAATACACGAAACACACCAAGGTATAGTCAAATGTAAGAATTTGGCACGAAACTATGTTTACTGGCCGGGAATTGACAGCGACATAGAACGTATATGTCAGGGGTGTGACACTTGCGCTCGCCAGAGAGCCACCCCGCCAGCGGCCACGCTGCACCCGTGGGCCTAGCCGCAGGAGCCTTGGTACCGTCTACATGTGGATTTTTTTTCATTGTCAGGTAACCCTTTTTATTATTTAGTTGTAATTGATGCCCATTCCAAATGGATCGAAGCATATCGTGTGCCCAACACATCAGCGAAAATAACAAATGGTAAGTTGCGACAATTATTTGGTCAGTTTGGTCTACCGCGTGAAATTGTGTCTGATAATGGACCACCGTTTAATAGTAACGAATTTAAAGAGTTTTTACACGGATGGAGAATTCAACATATAGCGGTAACGCCTTATAAACCAAGTAGTAACGGTGCGGCGGAAAACGCCGTAAAAATAATCAAAACTTGTTTAAAAAAGGCACTACACGAAAATAAGGATTTAAATCAGGCATTAGACAATTTTTTACTTATATACAGATCAACGCCGCATAGTATTACGGGAAAAACTCCCAGTATGTTATTATTAGGCAGAGATTTGCGTACGCCGCTTGATCTTTTGAGACCGACCATCAATGACAAGATAAAAGATAAACAAAAGTCCCAAATAAAATATAAGAATGCCTGGGACAGATTTTTTAGTGTTGGGGACATAGTGTATTTTAAACTATACAGATACAATACATTTACGTGGGAGAAGGGTATAATCATAGACAGAATAGGACCTGTAACTTATTTAATTGATCATAATTCTAAAGTGTATAAGAAACATGTGGACCAGATAGTGAAAAAGAACTGTACTTATTCAGAGGATGTAGAAGTCGGTGACACGTCTAGTAGTTTATATGATGATGCGGCATTAAATAGTGTACCGAAAGCGCAAGCTGAACCGACCCTCAGTGACGACCAGGAGCACCAGGTCGAGCCAAAGCCGACGGGTGCGGAAACGCTGTCGACCTCGCCGTCAAATAGGCGCGAGACACACGAAAAACGGCGTCGTAAGCCTCCCGTACGTTACAGTTTCGAGATAGATTAATCTCTCGGTTTAGTATGGAATAATATGCATGTTAGTCTAAGAATATGCAATAGCGGGTTTGTAATAAGGAAACTTGTAATGATACTTAAGTTAAAATTCATACATTATATATTCTATCTACCAAGTATTTACACATCCCCGTTGAACATTGTATGTATAAACAATCGTCTGTTATTCTTTGTTATGTAATGGAATAAATGTATAAGTTCTGTTGTTGTTTATATAAGTCAAATTATTCCGTAAATAGAGAGGGGAGAATGGTATGTACGTACCTATAGTTATAAGATTAGCAAGTAGAAATATTTGTAAAGTAGTCGAGGGTAGTGTGACAATACCCGTTCTCGATCTACCGTCCGAATAAAGATCAGTCTCGTTCTACGTGAGTTTCATTGCGCTTCGTCCTACACAATATCTAGTGAAGATATTCAAATATACACCAGTATGGATGTTTGTTCCTCTTTAACAAAAAACTAATGAACGGATTTCGATGAAATTTGGTACACGGGTAGATCATGTCCTAGATTAACACATAGGCTACGTTTTATGCCGGGAAAATATATAAACAAGACTTATAACCCGGAAAAACTCATTCACGCGGGCGGAGCCGCGGGCAAAAGCTAGTTCATTTTATAAATGGTATTAAATTTATATTTGTGTTGAATTAATGCGGGCACTCTGACAAGGTATTTAGTATTTTATTATTAATTTTGAAAGGAAAAGAGAAAAAATTGAAAAGAGCAACACTAGAGTTTCTTGCCCGTTCGTCTCTAGTGAGAACTGATCTCCAAACTGGCGGAGAAGTTAATATTGACTGAATCTAAATAATATATAACATTTTATGGGTTCGAACAAATTTATTTCATTTCATAATTAATAAGTAATAATTCATATATGTAGGTGGAGTTATTATTATTATACATTCGTGACGCTAGCACCCTTGCAAGCGAGTTGTTTATTTCATAACATAGTTCAATAAAAGAAAACCTACAGCTGACACTAACGAGAATTCTAGTAACTGCGACGGAATTTATTTACTTCGGTCTAGTACATATCGGATAGTTTATGTCGCCGACACCATCTCAAAAAATAACGACGCCTTCAATCAAGTGCGTCGATCCTCAGCTCATGGCAAAGAGAAATATCCTTCCCGACCCTCAGTCTACAAGTTAAATATAATAAATAGCGGCATTCATCCCGTTTTAGGGTTGACGCAGACTTATCACTCCAAACTAGTGTCAAAGTAGAATAATTAATAATCGTAAGTAAAGACTTAAATGTTCTACATTACATTTTAAATTATGAAATTTGAATTTCGAACAAGCATTAATTCATTATGATTTGCAATAACTTTTTAAGTCCTCTTGACATGGTGGTGTAGACATGTAGTATAGCTGATAGCAGAAGTAAGAAGAGTAGAGAAGTAAAAGTCCAAAGTTCAGTCCACGATAGATTTTAATAAGCACACTACACAAATAACACCATACACATAAGATAGAAGGAGAGAGAGCAGAAAGTCAAGACAGCGATAGAAAGTTTATAGCGCGAAACAGAAGATACAGTTTTCGAAGCGATAGTACTATAAGTTAGCATTAAGCAACACAGGTGTATCGTTTAGCGGTAGCGTTACGACTGTACTCCAGTTATTCTCTGTGTACGCATACAGCGCGGCGGTCAACGACGGACCGACCCAAAATGACGTCACGCGGCAGGTAACCGTTGCGAACAATAGAATGCACATCGTTTAACTCCACAAAACAAGATCGGGTTATCTATATAAAATTTTATTCAAGCATTAATATTTATTTGTCTGTGCGTTGATACTTTTTATTTTATATTGTTTTATTTTTTCTTTATTATAATTTTGTTAGTAGTGTTTGTGTTGTATGTGTTTTATGTGTTACTAGCGGCCCCGACAGACGTTGTCCTGCCCTAAAAAGGAAATGAAATCCTAGAACCCGAGTACAGCGCCACCTACCGGATCTAATTGTTAATCGAAACTATTCTCAAACCCACCTGAGGACACAAAAAAATCATTAAAATCGGTCCAGCCGCTTAGGAGGAATTCAGTGACAGACACGTTTAATATGGCGGTTAAGTATTCTTAAATTTTCAAATTTTCCGCGTAATTTTCTTGCAAAAAACCTCCCTGCCACCAAATGAGTCCTTATTTAACGAAATTTTAAAATCCCTAAACACCCCCACCCCCCCGTAAATAATACCTAACCATATTTTTTTCCGGAAAAAAATCCCGAATAAAATTCCCGGTGTCTGTTTTCCGGGATAATAGTAGCCTATGGGCGGTATTAATAGGTCAATCTCAAGTTTGAGTTACATCTCAATTAGACATAATGTATTGAACTGTTCATACATTATGTCTACTTGAGATGTAACTCAAACTTGAGATTGATTTCCTTTGGATCACAAACTATCTCCATACTTATTTTCATAAGGTTCCACTGGCAAAAAACGATTTTCCGAGATTAAGGTCCGGGTTTATAAATATAAACCGGGAAAATTCCCGGGATATGAAGTAGCCTAGATTCTTCCCAGGGTTTAAAACTATCTCCCTGCCAAATTGCATCGCTATCGGTTCAGTGGTTTAGTCGTGGCGGCTCCACTCGCGAGAAATTAAAATCCGGGATATAATTCCCGGTTTATCTTTTTCCGGGATAAGAGTAATTATGTCCTCAACTGGATCTCGAAATATCTCTATACTTGTTTTCTTGCTGTTCCACTGGCAGAAAACGATTATCCAGGATAAAAGTCCCGGTTCATATTATCCCGGGATAAAAAGTATCCTATGTCCGTCTCCTGGTTCTAAGCTACCTCTCCACCAATTTTCAGCTAAATCCGCTCAGCCGTTCTAGAGTTATAAGTGGTGTAACTAACACCACTTTCTTTTATATATATAGATTTTTGTGTGTGTAATAAATGTGGTGACATGGGTCACCCACACTTTTTAAGTCCTCTATTGAAATTCTCTTCTCAGCGGACCTGCACGACGAAAAGTCCACCTCAACCTAAACGTGTGTTGTTAATCTAAAATATTTGTTGTAACATACATCAAGCTGTCACAACGACAGTATAAATTAACATCCTCGGCCATTAAATTATTTTTATTAAAACAGCCCTTGTTGATTACCCTCATTATTTCAAAGGTTGTTACCTTTTCTGACATCGCGTTATATTGTGCGAACGTCACATTAATTTCAATTATGTTGACTTGTGTTTTGTTATGAAAATCGGTAAAGTTGTATTTAATAGTTGATCGATATATTTTCTTGTCATCTGTGCAAGAAACTTGAAGGCTTTAATTATATTTAGTTTGATTTCATATTATATGCCAAACTTAGTGTGTGCAAATTGGAACGTTTCAGCGAACGATCAGTGAAGTTGTTGAAAACGCTTATTGTAAACCATTCCCTTCTTTGGACATTGACTACAAACTCATTATTGCTCTGACTTCGTGGACAATTCTTGTGATAATTTATTATAATCAGTATGTCGTGTTCTTTGGAAACGTGCTTAAAATTCGCGATAGCATTCGACTTTTTATTCTTACATGGTAAAACGACTAGCTGAACTATAGCATTCATTTAACAAGGAGATAAAATGATTTGTGTGGATTTTTTTGTTAAATGTGTGCTATCCGTTTCTATCTCGCCCCCCGCCAGGATTCACAGAAAAAAACTGTTTACGCATAATTGCCATATCGTGTCCATTAGCTAAATAGTCTAATGTCAATATTAGACTATTTAGCTAATGTCAATAGTCAATATTATAATATTTGGACTGCTCGTTACACTATATTTAACATTATGGACATAACCTGGGCATAATGTTAAATATAGTGTAACGAGCAGTCCAAATATTATAATATTGACATCATAACCTAGCAATGATGGCAAGAATTATGCAGTCGGTACTCATTCGTAAACAAAATATATTAAGTAATGTAACACCAGGTAATGGTCTATAAAAACTGAATAAAACCCCCTATACAGCTACACGTGAGGCTAATCATGAGACTGAATTGAGGCAAAGGCACTAATCGCAGTAGATCGCGTTTCAGCGGCCGTACATCGTGAACCCTTTATGGCAATAACACTTCTTACTAATGACGTCATTCGCGGGAATTATTGTTCACGCAAACGTAACGCACGAAATAACCACAACTTCGCGGAAACTACGCATGGTAAGAGTTTCGGGGTACTTTGGTAAATATAAACGCGATATGCTATAAATACGAACCGCATACTCACAGGCGCTGCACGATATAACTATCATACACAAGTGAGATATAACTGCGTCGCCATTCTTTGACTGTGGAGCAAATCGTTGGTTCTGAACGTTTGTCCAGCATATCGTGGAGGAATTTCTTATCAGAAACTTTCGAGGGGACTTACAGGACCAGGTGACATGGGATGCAGAGCTTGGTATGTTATGATTCTGAAAAAGTGTTCAATCGTGGAAAAATCTTGCTTGGGATTTGATTATCATTTAGTTGTTTTAAAATATTTCAAGTTACTAACATAGAAATCATATGCACAACTTCTTAGTTGTCACTATGTTACTCAGCATCAACTCAACAAATTGATCAATTCATTTATTTAACTCATCATAATTTAATACCAGTTGCACCTCTGCCTACCTTCTGGCATAAAAGCCGTGATAGTTTGTACGTAATTATAATTAATCTTTCTAATCTTCAAGCTTGCAATATGCAGTATGCACTCGACACTACTGTTAGTAATAATGTAATAGATTATTAGAAGCTTGCAATATCAGCTGGTTGTGCTTCAACTCTGATTGATTACATTCTGCCCCCACGGACCACCACCGCCCCCAGCCACGATCTCTCTCGACGTGATTGGGAGCGCCGTTTTATAGATCATTCAGCCCTATTTTTCAGGTCGATGGGTTTAAATGTCCTCAAGCCGCCGGCGGATTCGCTTTAATATAATATAAATATCACGTGAGATCGTAAATAGATGTAGGCGGAAAGTAATTTGTAAATTGCGTATATTGTATTGTATTGCTTGCTCGTAACGATTGAATTTCAGACACGTAGACACGGCGAAATATCAGTGCTCTTATTGGTGCGTTAAGTCTGGGGAAATCAGAGCGTCAGCTAAAAAACAGAACCGTGTGAGACATAATTTTTTAAGTCTCATAATACCTAGTAATTACGCTGGTACAATGACCTTCCAACTGTAACACTACAGTGCCTGCAAATTGTTGCTTGGGGATACAAATAGGTATTGCAGTGGTTCCTACCCAAACGTTCCATTGCATACGAGATACCTAAGCCAGGAATTTTTTATTGTATTTAGCGGTTTATTTAAAAAAATAATAATAATATCGTCTTTATAACATTTATAAAAATAAAGAATTTGCAATGTAATTATATCTGTGGTTTTGGCGAAATAAATTCGATTTCTGAGAAAGTCCTCAGGCAAAAATATAAACTTTCAAATAGAATCGTAGGAAGTTTTAATTAATATAATTTAGCAGGTACGAGTTTTCTACGTCGGTACAAATATTACGTTCTTTTTTTATTTTCCTATCGAGCTGTCAAGATATAGTTATTTTTTATTCACGCAACTAACGATCCAGATTTATAAAACTAATTGTACTATATCGACAAATTATTTATATATACATCACTTTAAATCGGTTCATCCGTTTGAAAGCTATGACATCACAGAAGTATATGAATGCAATGCAACAGCCCTGTATTATACTATACTGCTTTCTGCTGTGCACGGGCTTCCTCGATAACTGAGAGGATTTAAGCCTTAGTCCACCACGCTGGCCTACTGTGGGTTAGCAGACTTCACATACCCGCGAGATTCTTATGAAGAATTCATAGCTATGTAGGTTTCCTCACGATGTTTTCCTTCACCGTTAAAGCGAACCATAACTGATAAACAATACACACGTAACTTCGAAAAGTCAGAGGTGTGTGCCTTGGGTTTTGAACCTCCGGACATTGTCTCGGCAGACCGTACCATTCCACACTAGGCTATCGTCCACTTGGATATCGGATATGTGAGTGTAAAGTCTGTTTCTTGAATGGGTCGATTATGGATAAAGTTAGCTCGTTAATTTAAGTTTTAAATGAGTACACATTCTGCGATGAATTATATTATAAAACTGCTTAACATTTTTTACTAAATCTTTGTAGAATAAAAAAGGAATAATGAAACGGATTCTGTAAGACATAGCGTATAATTCACTTAACCGATTAGACAAAAGGAACAAATTCCAGAGACATACGTTTTAAGTTTCCGGCGCACAGAATAACACATCTGTAGAGCGGCCATAACCTCGCATTACCTGGCTCTGCGGACGATATTGCAGCTAGTTTCCAAACGGATATAGAAAACTATAAGCGTTAGTCAAGAAACAAGTCGGGAGAGGGGGCGGATGACTCACGTTTCACCGCTTTAGCTAAGTTTCACCCAAATCCGCAAAACTATCGGAATGAAATGCCATCGCATATTTATTGAATTATAGGTTTGTTGCACGCAAACAGTGGAACAAATAGCCCGCCCAGTTGCCAGTTCACACTAGATTTTACGTTAATAAAGTAGTAAAACTGAAATGATATACTTTACATTTAATTTTCTATGTTTGAAAAAAGAGTTAGCTTATTAGTTCTAATAAACAAATAAACTTTACCTTGGTTGAATATTTTTTAAATTATAATAGGTAACAGTTTTATTTTAAGCTTGCTTGCTATACTCGCTATCCACGACTTCTTCTGCTTCGTCTGACTAAGATCTATGTTTTTGCACTACATATTAGATACTAGACTTCTGCTCGTGGCTCCGCCCGCGTGAAAAAGTTTTTCCCGGACAAAAATATTTTACTAGTAGCATTCAGGAGTAATGTAGCTCCCTGTGATAGACGGCAGCGTGGCGGTTAAGCCTCACGCCGCCGTTGACGCCGAGGGCGTCCTTCAGTGCGCGGGGGCTTCTGAGACCCCTCCCCCCCCCCCAAACAACAGGAGACGGACCGCAATAGCGGTACGCGCAGGGGCGGTTGCGGACGACAACTTAGACGTGAGTCGGAGGAAGCCCGCAGCCGTCCCTAATGCGCCGAAGATGGCCAACGCGGAGTTTTGGTTGGTATGCCATGCGTTGTATATAGGTTAGGGATTCGGCCCGGCGGTCGCCCGACGTTTTCCATCTCTCCGGGCGGCTCAACGTCGGGTCGTAAGGCACGGTGAACCCAACATAACTGCTCAGTCTTCCCCTTGAAGGCTGGGCGGTAGTAATAAGTCACTTTCTCTGCGTAAAAAAAAGGAGTAATGTAGCTTCATATTACGAGACTATCCCGCCCTCACACGCACCACTGCAACTCCTGTAAGCCAGGATCAGCAGTGGCACGCATTTTATGACACCGAGCGGTGAAGCTCGGCGAGTCTCAGGAAACACTAATTAGTCTTAACCCGCAACGAGGGCAATCAAACAGAAGAATAGGGAGGAGTTAGAAATATATTTTACACTTCCCTCCATAGTAAAGCGGGAGACAAAATAATGAACTAAAAAAGGTAATTTAACCTTAATTATTTAGAGTTTCACAGCTGGAAAAGCCAGATGTAAAGCACCACGGATAAAATTAAAGGGGTCCTACTTGAGCTGTTAAACTTGATTCCAATAGTAGGTATGGCAAAAACGCCGGAAAGCACGGAAATTCTGCCTAGTGTCCACAAGGTCCATGTAGTATACAACTCCAGATGTTATTTGCATACTATCAAACATAATGTTACGCTCATTTTGCCAAAGACTACACTCCCAAATTATGTGATGCGCAGATTGTTCGTAGTTGCAGTCATTAGGAGAACATGGACACGCAGGCGAATCAACCAACTTAAAGGAGAATAATTTGCACTTAAAATTACCATGGCCTGTAAGGAATTGCGAAACACAATGGTCAATTTCGAGCCAAGATTTTGTAAGACGGTCCTGAACAGAAGGAAAAAAAATGATACAAATGCTTCATATTAGTGAAAGAATTTTCAAAACCGGTCCAGTAGTTTTTGAGTTTATCCATTAATAACACACTCATCCCTTGCATCCCCGAAGGGGTAGGCAGAGGTGCAACAAATACACCCACTTTTCGCGCGTATTCTATCCCATGATGTGATAGGGAGCGAGCCTATCGCCATATCGGGCACAAATTCCAGACTCCGGGCTAATAATGAATTTAAATAAAACTCAATATCACTTCGTTCGACCCGGGAAATGAACCCAAGAGCTTAGCATTTCAGTCATAACGTAACACAACTACGCCACCATCATTTTATTTTTATCATCGCATAGGCAAGTCGTGTCGTGTAAATTATACTAACGCCTACCCACTATGGTACTAAAAAAATGTGCAAATTGTAAAAAAAGCGTTACTAAAAAAATGCCTGGATTAGAGTGCAGCAGGTGTGAAAGAATAGTTCATGCAGATCCAGTATGTGCTAAACTTTCTAATAAACAGCTTAATACTCTACGAAATTCTTCGGGCACTGAGTGGAGTTGCGAAGAATGTCAAAAAAAACACCAGCCGCAGGACATCGTATATAATTCCTGACGAAGAAGAAGAAGACGGCTCTGATACAGGTTTTCTTGGTAATAACCAAATAATTGACACTAAAAAACTAGTGCAAGATATCAGCCGAGAAATTAAAAAAAACATTTAGAGAGGAAATAGGACACCTTGAGTCTTCGCTTCAGTTCTTAAGTGACCAAGTTTGTACCATGGAGCAATCGATGAAAATACAAGAAAACATAATTAAAGGGCTTGAAAGAAAAAATTTGGATTTAGAGAACAAAAATAAAAACCTAGAGCTAAGGGTTAGTGCCTTGGAACAGGGGGCAGAAAACCTTGAGCAGAAAGCGTTATCATGTTCACTAGAGGTGGCTGGTCTACCCGAGATTCCTGCTAAAGATCTGAATCAATTCATAAGATCAGTAGCCTTAAAGCTAGATATGAATGTAGAAGATGTTCAGTCATCAAAACGGCTACCCGGACCAAAAGATAAACCAAATACTATTTTTGTGGAGATGAAAACGAAAACAGCTCGTAACCAATGGATTACTGTCGGGAGAGAGAAATGTCTCACCGTAGGAGAAGTGATACCAGACGCAGCTAAAGAACATGTCGAAAATCGTATTTACATTAGAGAAGCCCTAACAAAATCTTTAAAAACCCTATTGTTTAATACCAAATCTACCTTACGTAAGTCATTTCAATTTATCTGGTGTAAAGATGGCCAAATTTTTGTTAGAAAAAACGGTAGTAGTAAAATTCATCTTGTTCGCAATGTACAAGATATTAAGGAACTACAAAATAAAGCGATGGCGTCAACTCCATTGTAAACTAATTACCTATATATTCATAAAAAAAAAAAAATCCTATATATATATTAACCTCTTGCGTACAGAGCGCTGGCCACACTGGCGCAAGCGCAATTTTTCGCGTGTCTGTCAACACGCGAAAATCGACCTACACGCACACACATAAGGCGCGTCAACACGCACACATATCGAGTTTGACAGCTGTCAGACCGGCCCGATTGGGCCGGTCGGGGCTCGAGAGGTATAACGTATAAATATGGATAGTCAAATTACAGAATTATTTAACTGCACTTCTACAAAATGTTATCTTCAGCAACTACCGCATAAATATAATTTAAATATCTCATGTCTGCATCTTAATATAAGATCGTTACAAAAACATTTTGTGGAATTGCTAGAAGTCATCCATAATTGTGCATTTCCATTTGATGTAGTTGTAATCACTGAAGTAGGTATTTCAAACAGCATTGCACATCTGTATACGATACCCGGCTATAATATGTACTCAAAACTACGTATTAATAGAAGGGGAGGTGGCATTGTTATTTATGTAAAAAATCATATTAAATTTACTATAATAAAACACGAGACAGCAACATTTGAAAGCTTAACCGGAAACTTGAAGTTAGATACTAACTATGATGTAACCTTATGTGCCATCTATAGACCGCCATCAACAAATAAATATAGTTTTATTACGGAACTAGGCAAGCATACGTCCTTGCTTGATTCAAAACCAAACCTTATATTAATCGGTGACATGAACATAGACCTGAAATCCATTTCAACATACAAAGACCTGTATTTAAACACACTCAGCGAGCACGGATTATCGTGTGGAATATCTGACTTCACTAGAATTGAAACGAGACTTAATATCGTCACTAAAACTTGCATAGATCATATATTTGCGCGCTTCCCTACGTATCATCCGTACTCGGCGGTGCTTGACGTCGTACTGGCGGACCATCGGGCTATTATATTTACCTGCGTTGGGACTGGAACAGCAAAACAAACACATACACAGCGTGTTTCAAAACTAATAATTGATTATAAAACTTTGTATCACGAATTATCAAAAGTTAATTGGTTAGAGACATTCAAAACAAACTGCCCTAATGAAATTTATAACTTCATACATAAGTCGTTTAAGGACGCCAAAAAAGTAGCTACAAAAAAGAGACTATTTAAAGAAGCAAAAAATGATAATATCAAGGAGACCTGGATAGATGACAAAGTTTCCAGATTATGTAAAACTCGCGATAAATTATTTAGTTTATGGAAAAAAAACACAAATAATTCTAAAATAAGACGAGATTATAACAAAATTCGGAATAGAATACATAAGATAAAGAAATACATATTATCTAAATGAAATTAATAACAACTTTAAGGACACAAAGAAAATTTACCAAATAGTTAATAGAATGTTAGGACGTATGACAGTATCGCTTGATGATGCAATAATTAAATCTTTCGATAAGCAAGGACTCGGCGTCAAAACTGTCGCAGATAATTTTGCTAGAAGTTTTGACAGGGCTGTGAAAGATATTATTCCTAGTTGTACAATAAAATTAACAGAATGCGATAAATATTTTAAACAAACGGAATCAAGTTTACTCTTCCAAAAAGCCTCGTCCGATAAAATACGCAACATCATACAAAAACTAAATTCTAAGAAAGCTCCTGGAGCTGATAATATTACTGTTTCGGAGATCAAAATGGGAGGTAAAAAATTATCGTCGGCCATTTCTCACTTAATAAATTGTAGTGTTTTATCTGGAGTATATCCTGACCCATTAAAACTTGGATGTGTTAGACCTTTATACAAAAAAGGGAAACATAATGATTATTATAATTATAGACCGATTACACTACTTTCGTCCATAGATAAAATCGTGGAAAAATATATTTGTGATCAAATTCATAGCTTCTATAAAAAGCATAATGTAATTACATCTAACCAATACGGTTTTCAAAAAGGGAAAGGGTCACCTGACCTGTTGTCAAAATTTTGTGACGAAGTAAATGGATATCTAAATCAGAAAAAAGTAGTGCTAGCCTTATTTATCGATTTCTCTCGTGCATTTGATACATTACAGCATAAAAAAATAATAAATAGGTTGGAAAATTGTGGAGTTCGTGGTCCAATGCTTAGGTGGTGTGAAAACTACCAAAAAAACAGAATTTATTCAGTTAAAATAAATGATACACTTAGTAACCCGATACCAGTAACGGAAGGCACCGCACAAGGCTTGGTTCTAGGCCCGCTACATTTTCTGACCTATGTTAATGACATGTGTGACTGCTTGAAGCACAGTACGTGCTTTCAGTTCGCAGATGATACGTGTGCGGGGCTCGGACTGGGCCAACACCCCGCAATGTGTTGTGTGTGTGCTGGATTGCGTGAGTGGGAATATGGCGATACCAGTGACAAAGTAACAAAGGCGTAAAATCGGGAAATAGCGTTTATTTCACACACTGAATCGAAAGTTACAAAGTTCAGCCACAACGGTAGCCAAATTCTCCCGGCGTTAATATTCGGCGCGTAGTCTCTCGTTGCTACGCCGTAGCTATGCGACGTAGCTGGAAGTCGTCCTCGTAGCACCGTGCCACCGCTGATGAGGAAGGATGGTCCACTCTGCATAAGCGCCTGTTTCCTCTTCAAACTTGCAGACTTCTTCTTTCTTGCCGACTACTTGCTGTTTTCTTGATGTCCCGAACTATTTCTATTAAACAAAACTCCTAACACGTTTTAACTCAAAAATACAAAAAAACAAATTAGCTTAAGTACTCCGCGGCTATACCGTACGGAGCACTAAGAGGGCCTTCCCTCTTTCTAGGACCTCTTTTTCACTTTCAAGATTACACTTATTTTCAATTCGCGCCTAAGTTAAATCTATATGCCTAAACTATAAGTGTCTTGGTACATAGACACTAAGTGGCTCTATATACTAAACATCATAAAACAACCTTATGTGCATTACAAAGAAAGTTATCGTGATTTACTTACTCTAAGTTTAGCACAAACGATGCACACAAGCAACATTTCTAAAAATAACTATTTAAACTTTATACATACGTTCATCCCGCTACCGCAGCGGGGTAGGCAAAGTTCTAACCTACACTATGACACCGAATGAAACACTACACAGTTCATACCAGGTGAGTTATAAGCGTTCAATGACCCTAACGATAACACGATTTTTTCACTAAGATCACTGACTAAAGTCTATGACGTCACTAAGAGGTCCGAGTTCTATTACGAAATCGCGCATGCGCGGTATGCACTTTACGTTGTTCTCTCTTCGAGAATATGCGTCCTGCACATTCTCCCGCCGTGCATCACCCAGCGTCCAGGGGGTGATGCAGTCACGCTGTCGGGCAGGATGCATCCGCCGCTGGCTGCGGCGCGGCGCTCTCGGTCCTTGTGTCGTCAGCTTGGTGTATGACGACGATCCTCTTCACGGGTCGTCGCAGGACACCTCCGCGGGTGGTGATGTCCACTGTGCGAACCACTCCATCTGGGCCGGGATACATGGCGCAAATGCGCCCCCGCGGCCATGTGTTGCGCGGGAGCGTGCCGTCTATGATGCGGACGACATCACCTATTTGCAGTTCGGGGCCCCGGCTGTGGGCCTCCCGCCGGTTTCTCAGCTCGGGGAGGTACTCCCGGAGCCAACGCGTCCAGAATGCGTCGGCGAGCTGCTGTGTGGCTTTGAGGTCGGCGTGCGCGCCGAAGTCGTGGTCGGCCGGGAAGTTCGGCACCGACCACGGGCCCCGACCGCCCAACAAAAAGTGGTTAGGCGTCAGGGCTTCCGGATCCTCAGGGTTCACCGACACGTGGGTCAATGGTCGGCTATTGACTGTTAGTTCGACCTCGGCGAGTAACGTTGCCAACGTCTCTTCTCGAGGGCTCCTCTCGTGGAGCACCGTTTTTAGTGCGGTTTTCACAGTCCGCACCAGTCTCTCCCAGGCGCCGCCCATGAATGGCGCGCCCGGGGGAATGAAGCGCCATCGGATCGCCCTCCGCGACGCCTCTTCTTCGGCGCCCGCGAGGAGGGTGTTGCGCAGCTCTCGTTCCGCGCCGTGGAAGTTGGTCGCATTGTCGGACCACAGCTCGACGGGGCTCCCACGACGCGCTGTCATGCGCCTGAGTGCCATGATTGCACCCTGCGCACTTAATGAGTGCACCACCTCTAGATGCACCGCTCGAACTGTCAAACATGTAAAGAGAGCTACATAGCGCTTTTGATTGCTGCGGCCCACGGTTACGGTGAGCGGACCGAAGTAATCAAGACCGGTATAGGTAAATGGTCTGTGATGATGAGCCAGCCGACAGGCAGGTAAATCGCCCGTCACCGGCTGCGGCGGGGTCGCCGCCCTCTGGCGGCACTTCAAGCAGCTCCTCAGTGTAGTCTTGACCGTCGGGCGTAGTCTCAGGATCCATCTCTGTTGGCGGCAGCAGTTGACCACGCTCTCGACGCTGGCGTGATGCAGCTCTGTGTGGACGTGCTCGATCCACAGCCGTGTTGCTCGATGCTCGCCGTCGACGACCGGAGGGTGCTTCATTTTTTCTGTGATTCCCGTGGTAGCTGAAATCCGACTATTTAAACATATCAAATTATTAATTAGTACAATACTCAAAGGATACAGGCGGCTATCCCGTGATACGGGTTTTCCTTGTGCGAGTGCACGTATTTCTTCGGCAAACACTTTTTCTTGACTCATTTTTATAATGAGGTATTCCGCCCGTTCTAACAGCTCAGCTGGGAGGGTCATGAATGTTATGTCCTCCGATTTTCGCGCGCTCCTCTTCAACGGTTTTTTCGACGTTTGAGCGCGTTTCCAATCCGGGTCCTTTTGCGAAGCGGCCTTTGTTCGCTTGTGATTAACGTAATCACACCGTCGCCGGAACATGCGCACTGCCTGCAGAGTGCGAGCTGTAGCTCTCAAGTATCGGGTCCAACTCGAGAACCGATTCACGTCGGGTAGGGCCTATGAGAGCTGTGGCTCTCGATGTCCTGAGGTGACGGCGCCTACTCTTTCTTCACCGGTCGTGGTGATGATGCCCCTTTCTTCCGTGGGCCATAAGTCGGGTGGATTTCGGAGAAATTCCGGCCCATTGAACCATCGATGTCGCTCATCGAAGTTGTCCGGCACGTCGCGTGTGGCATCGTCAGCGGCATTGTGGCGCGTCGGCACCCATCTCCATTCGCTCGTTTGTGAATGTTCCTCTATTGCCGCGACGCGATGAGCGACGTATGGTTTGTATGATCTGGATCCTGTTCTGATCCAGCTCAGCGTTGTCCGACTGTCTGTCCAGTAGGTCGTTGACTCGGGTTGTCTTCCGTGTTCGCGCTTCACCGCGGCTGCCATCCGTGTGCCGAGTACTGCTGCCTGTAATTCTAGACGGGGAATGGACGTTAGTTTCAGCGGCGCAACTTTCGCTTTCGCTGTTATAAGCGAAACCGTGACCCGTCCGTCTTCATCTTCGGCTCGCCAGTATAGTGCGGTCGCGTAGGCGGACTCGCTGGCATCGGTGAACACGTGCAGCTGCAATCTTCTAGCTCGAGTATAGCCTAGGTAGCAGCGTGGCACGGACACGTGACCCAATCTTCTCAGCTGTGTGACCCAATCCGCCCATCCGGCGGATATGTCGCCGTCAAGCGGATCGTCCCATGCAGTGCCGCGTCTCCAGACCTCCTGCAACAGCTGCTTGGCCCTTACCGTCACTGGGGATGCAAGACCTAGAGGATCAAACAGGGACATTACTATTTTAAGCGCTTCTCGTTTCGTGGGCGCTTCTCTGATTAACAAGTTTGGCGGTATGCGCGCCAAATCCAAATTGAAGGCGAGTCTGTCTTCCGTTGGTCTCCAAATGAGGCCCAAGACTCTCTCCGCCTTTTCTAAGTCCACCTCTTCGCGGTGGGGACTTGCCGATTCGCCGAGTGCTTCAAGTACCTCAGGCGAATTACTCGTCCATTTTTTCAATATAAAATGCGCCTCACCGTGAATGTCGCGCACTTGCCGCGCAATCGTTGTCGCGCTTTCTATGTCCGGATAGCTGTCAAGGTAATCGTCCATATAATGTTTTCTCCTTATCGCGTCGACAGCTTCCGGATGCGTCGATCGAAATCTGTCCGCGTTGCGATTCATGACATAAATCGCCGTCGCGGGAGAGCTAGATGCACCGAAAATGAGTACCTTCATCCTGTATATTTCCGGCGGTTCGTTATCTCGGCGATCCGCTCGCCAGAGATATCTGAGGGCGTCGCGATCTTCCTCGCGCAATCTCACCTGCATAAACATCTCCGTGATATCCGCGGTGACTGCAATGGGATGTTCCCGAAATCGCATCAGGACGGCGGGAAGAGGCTGCAACAAGTCTGGACCTGTTAATAAGTTATCATTCAAAGTGGTACCCTTTGTCCTGGCCGCCGCGTCGTGCACAACTCGCAGCTTGTCCGGTTTCAAAGCATTAAAAACTGCGAAGTGCGGCAAATACCATGTCCTTGTTGCATGGGAGGTCGCGGGGGCTGGCTCGGCGTAATCCTTCTCGATCAGCGCCTCCATCTGTTGGTTATATCTGACCTTGAGTTCGGGGTTCCTATCCAGCTTGTTTTCTATGTTGTGCAGCCTTTTCAAAGTGTTCTCGTAATTGTTCGGGAGCTCGACATTTTCTTTTTTCCACAGGAGAGACGTGGTATATCTTCCGCAGGGTTCTCTCGTGGTGTTGTCCTCCAGGATTCTCAGCGCCTTTTCTCCGGGGTCGCTCTTCGGCCTGCGGGGATCTACAAACAGATTATCAAGCAAAATAAATTCTTTTACGAGCTCCTCAGTTAGGTCGTCGGTTGCTGTCTGGCCGACGAAATTCACCCTGTGTCCTAGGGCTCTGGTCCGGCTCCCGTGTACCACCCATCCTAGTGGTGTGAGCGAGGCGACCGGTTGGTTCCTCCTCCCGGACCGTGTCTTGCTAGATATAAGCAAATGCCAATTATCCTGGCCTATAAGAAGTCGGGGTTTCGCTTCTTGCGTTTGTGATGCAGGCAGGAGGCCCTTCAAATGGGTACAGTCTCGCAGCGCCTCTTCAGGAATACGCTGCGCCGCCAATCTCAAGTTGTCGACGGTGCGGGCTTCTATCTGCTGCCGTCCCCGACTTCCCCTTATCTGAAACTTAACACGACATGAATTATTCCGTGTAGTTTTCTCTCCATCGTACGTGATTATGTGGAGCGGTTCATCCGGTCCCTCCGCGCCGATGTCCTTGGCCAGCTGATGGTCGATCAAACTGACCGTCGACCCGTCATCAAGTAGCGCGAAAGTGTGAGCCTCTCCCGCCGGTCCTGAAATGCATACCGGAGCTATTTTCAAAAATGACATTTGCGACGTCCATGCCGAATTTACCACCTCTTCATTGGTGGCCTCGTCGGTACTCTTACTCCTCCGGTCCGAGTGCAGCATCCTATGGTGATGTCGTTCACACCCGTCCGTGTCGCATTTTCGAGGCTTGCATGTGTGTTGCTTCGATCGAAATTTCAGGCACCTGAAACATAGCCTATGTTTTTTTGCTAAGTCCCACCGCGCGTCAACCGCGGCATCCCGAAATCGTGCACATTCGCCCATCGAATGTACCTCCTGGTTGCATACACAGCATGCGGGCTTCTGTTTGTCGGCGACGGTATGTATTCGTTGCCGGCGTGGTTGTTCGCCGCCGCTAGCCTTCACCGGGGCCTTGTCCGCGATGATCTCTGGCACGGCGAACGGACTGCATATCTCCGCTTCCCTGGCAATGAATCGGCTAAATTTTAATAAGTCGGGCTCACCTCTATGTTGTGCGGCGGCGAACTCATACCATTGCCTTCTCAGCGTCGGAGTCAATTTTTCCATCACCGCCTTCGTAACCTCCGGATTATACAGGTAGAAGGCACAATCGAGCGCTTGCAGGGTTCCCACGACATTTTCTATTTTCGTACTGAAAGTGCAAATATCTCGCGGCGAATCAGTGAGGCGGGGTAGCGCCCGGAGTCGCTCGATCTCGGCCAATGCGGTCGAGTCCGGACGCCCAAACCGCGTCTCGAGAGTCCTCAGCACAGCGTTCGGTTCGGCGTTGGTGATGAGCAGCCCTTGTACTGCTTCCTTTGCTGTGCCCCGTAAGCTGCGGCGCAATCGGGACATATTCTCCAACGCTGTAAAATAACTTGCGGATTCATTATAAGCGGCTCTATAAGTTAGCCAATCTTGATGCGCACCGTTGAAAATGGGCAACTCCGTATACTTCAACGGCTGTCTATGTTGTGCAGCTTGCACAGCTTGCGTTATGGCACACGCAAGTTCACTATAATCGGAGTTCGGTCGCGCTGCGACCAATTCCCCGCCCCGCACTTGACGCGGGGTAGGCGGGGGCTGCGGCGGCGGCGGCTGTTGCGAAGCTTCATTTTCTCTTAACCAGGCTGCTACTACAGGCGGCGGTTGCTTCGCAGGCAGCGGCTGCACATTCGGGTTCGATGCCGCAGGGTTACCTGAAAATGTTATGAAATCGAGCGGATTATTTGATGCATCATTTGCCACTGGGTGACACGTTGGCGGGGGCACGGCACTGGCTCCCGCCGGTGCAGACGCCGGGATGTCCCAGGATGCGGCGGTGATCACTGGGTCTATGGGTTCGGGTGGCGGCTGCACACGGGATTGCGCATCTTGCACTTCGTGAGGTCGGTTATCAATCGCGAGCAGCTGACTGGTATGTAACCAGCTGTGAACGCGTTGATCCTGCTCGACCTCGGTGATGACGGAGTTAAGGTCATCCTCGCTATCTTCCGCTTCGATCTCTGCTAGCTTTGCGGTCGCTAGCTCTATCTTGAGTTTTGTGAGTTCGGCCCTGGCCTGTGCCAGGCGACGTGCTTTCGTTGAACGCCTTGAAGAAGTGGCTGGTCGACTTCGGGGCCGCTGTGGCTTCCTCTCTTCCGGTGCGGCGGCTTGAAGCTCCTCCGCAGCGGTGCCGGCAGCGGTATCCCTATCGGTGGTGAAACACGTTTGAACGGTGTCGGCGATGGTGGTCTCGGTGGCCTCAGTCGCAGACGTTGCTGTAGCAGACGTCGCGGTCGCGGACGTCCCCGTTGCGGACGTCGCGGTGCATGACGTGACCGTCGTTGACGCTTCCGTGGCCGACGCCGTTCGTTTCCCGACTGACCTTGTCACTGGCATTTTCCACACTCACGTAGATCCGGCTCGCGAAGGACCAGAAAATGTGCGGGGCTCGGACTGGGCCAACACCCCGCAATGTGTTGTGTGTGTGCTGGATTGCGTGAGTGGGAATATGGCGATACCAGTGACAAAGTAACAAAGGCGTAAAATCGGGAAATAGCGTTTATTTCACACACTGAATCGAAAGTTACAAAGTTCAGCCACAACGGTAGCCAAATTCTCCCGGCGTTAATATTCGGCGCGTAGTCTCTCGTTGCTACGCCGTAGCTATGCGACGTAGCTGGAAGTCGTCCTCGTAGCACCGTGCCACCGCTGATGAGGAAGGATGGTCCACTCTGCATAAGCGCCTGTTTCCTCTTCAAACTTGCAGACTTCTTCTTTCTTGCCGACTACTTGCTGTTTTCTTGATGTCCCGAACTATTTCTATTAAACAAAACTCCTAACACGTTTTAACTCAAAAATACAAAAAAACAAAATAGCTTAAGTACTCCGCGGCTATACCGTACGGAGCACTAAGAGGGCCTTCCCTCTTTCTAGGACCTCTTTTTCACTTTCAAGATTACACTTATTTTCAATTCGCGCCTAAGTTAAATCTATATGCCTAAACTATAAGTGTCTTGGTACATAGACACTAAGTGGCTCTATATACTAAACATCATAAAACAACCTTATGTGCATTACAAAGAAAGTTATCGTGATTTACTTACTCTAAGTTTAGCACAAACGATGCACACAAGCAACATTTCTAAAAATAACTATTTAAACTTTATACATACGTTCATCCCGCTACCGCAGCGGGGTAGGCAAAGTTCTAACCTACACTATGACACCGAATGAAACACTACACAGTTCATACCGGGTGAGTTATAAGCGTTCAATGACCCTAACGATAACACGATTTTTTCACTAAGATCACTGACTAAAGTCTATGACGTCACTAAGAGGTCCGAGTTCTATTACGAAATCGCGCATGCGCGGTATGCACTTTACGTTGTTCTCTCTCCGAGAATATGCGTCCTGCACAATACGTGTGTCTTGATAGCTGATGATGATCCACTAAAGGCCAATGCCTTGTTACAGGACGATTTAAATAATCTAAATAAATGGTGCCATGATGCCGGCTTAGTGTTAAACGCTAATAAGACTAAATTATTGGCTATCAAATCACCGTATTCTAAACGATCTATTAAAACAAATATTATTGCCCATGATCACCCTTGTTTGCATGCCCAAAGCTATAGTACTTGCGATTGCCCATGTATTGAAGAAGTCAATAAGCATACTTATCTGGGTCTAGTAATAGACAACAAGTTTAACTGGAGCTATCACATTGAAAATGTTTGTAATAAGTTAAGACAATTCTTAGCAAATATAATAATACTAAAAAAACGTATTCCCTTTAAAGTCAAATTAATGCTATATAATTCGTTAGCTGAATCTTATATACAATATGGACTTACTAGCTATGGTAGAACATTCAAAACTTATTTAAATGAAATATGTAAACTCCAATCAAGAATCTTAAAAAATATTGTATCTAAAAATAATTATCTCCAATTTCGTGATGATCCTCAGGGGCTGTTTAATCACTGTAAAATATTACCCGTTCATATTAAGTTTAATTATATGCTACTTAAAGAGCAATTCTTTAATAAAACACTCCAGCACGAAATTAAACATCCTTTGTACACGCGTGCAATTGCACGGAACCGGCTCTGCACGACCAGCGCCTCTAATGTGTATGGCGAACGAACTACCTCCTACTTGATTCCACGATTAATAAATAACGTGCCTAACGACTTACGTGACCGTATCACACCTATTAATATAAAAAAGAAATTAAAGAATTATTATCTACAGATAATATGAGTACCTATGATCAATATTATTATTATTATTTTATATAAAAACTTATGATGCGCTTGCCTAGTTTCGTCCCTATGATAATGTAAATTATATGCATAACTATAAACCTCAGTGGTTTTTTATGCATGTAATACCTAATTATTGTATATACAAAAAAAAAAAAAAAAAATTAAAAAAAAAAAAAAAAAAAAAACCTAGGCAGTAGGCACCTTAAAAGTTTTCTTTTCTGAAGGGTAACTCATGTTTTTTTTAATAATAGTAAATAATATAATTGCTGATATTGCTAAAGTAATGTATTTTTTTATTATGTACCGACTTATGATACGGAGTAATTAATAAAGAATGTTATAACCAGTGTAATTACAGTAGTTGACTTTGAGACGAGCGTCATATTCGTCAGTGAATTGTATAAAAAAAAACCAGTTATCATAAACTGGATCCCGTGAAGCTGTGATGCGTACCATGGGAGTAATGTTAGGTAAAGCCCATAGCTCAGACTCGCAGTTTGAACAAATCGTGGTAACGGTGACTGGGCCGGACCGGCGCGCCAATAAACCCGGTGTCGCAGTGCGGGAGGGACGCAGCCCGTCGACGACCGCACAGTGCTGACGTTTGCAGTGACTCTACTACGGTCGAAAGTGACACGGATTTTTTTAATAATTTTTTTAGGTACTTTTTTAATCAATTTTGCTCACCTCATGAGACGCGACAGCAAAGTTGCCACCTCACGTCAAATTTGTGGGAGATAATTGTAAAGTCTCCGTTGATTTGTCCTAGAAATGAAAAAAATAGCTAGTTGGCTCTAATATTTACTCCTGGTATTATTTTAGTAAAGCTTCACACAGCCATGTGAGAGATGATTTATGATCGACAATAGCTTGCAACAATGCGCTACGGCTATAGCAGAATCACCATGAAAAACAAACAAATACAAAGTCCCCATCCTAAACACAGTCATGTTAGCGCAAAGATACTTTGCAGGGAAATATTTTCCTTAATTGCCATACTACCATCCCCTACACTGCATATAAGATTTGATCTAATTTAAGCTCGGTTGCAACCGGGAGATGTTATTGCCATTTAAGTGGTGTCGACGGTGACCGCTCGTAATCTATCGCCCGCCCGTGCACTGGCTATCGACCCGCTTGCGGCCCGCTCTCCCTCTGTTCTTTATTGTATAGCTTTAAGGGAGCGCTGCCATATTTAATGACATGGAAGAAGATATTTTGTTACTAACTTTAATTTCATGAGTTTTAGCTACGGGGTTTATTTTTGCACTTCATACAAATCATGTAAAGGTGAAATGCTTAAGGCATTTTCTGCCAGTAGACCTTGGGTGGTGCTGAGACAAAAATGTGGTAGGAAAACCGTTAGCAAGATGCTTCTATCAATTCACCCTCCATCCTAAGCGACAGCATCATTGAAGCTTTTAAAAACGAAATGAAAGGATTGGAAAATACGATGTCTTTTGCGAATTATTTTCATCTTTGGGGCTTACATGAAATCTTTATTAGATTCTTCTAGTATTTTAGATTCTCAAAACCAATTGCCATCAAAAGAACCCTTTGCTCTTTTGGTCTCCTGTAAACAATATTGCAGCATAGGTTCCAGTTGAAACTGAACCAAAGCTGCATGAAGCATGGCCAGTCAGTACCCTTTCTCAAGGATTAGGAAGAACAAGAGCTCTGTTCCTATAAAACTAAATTCAGTTGACAACTTTGGCTACAAAAGGTTCTGCGCGCGTGTAAAATTTTACGGTAGAGCGTTAAAACTAAACTCGTGAAATCAAGAGTTACGCAAAGATTCCATACTTTTTATAGCACTTTGATAAATATACCTGATACAAGTGGTAATTCGGTTCAGACAAAAAAAGGACCAGATGTTACTGTTGTTTGTAGTTTAAGGCAGGCAATTCAAATAGCAAAGTATAGAAGTAAAATGTTACTAGGTTGATTGTTGTCTGCAGGTACAGTCAGCCAGATAACTAGCTGAACGAATTCGAAATTTCAAATCACCTATACGCTTTAAGTTTATTTGAAACATTTTTTTTTCTTTGTGTGAAGTAAAAAGTAAAAATCACTTTAATTTTATTTTTTGAGTAGAAAAACGTAAATTGGGAAGAACACAAAAGAGTCGAGGTGACTTGAAATTTTGAATTTGTTCAGCTACATTTCATTTCATTTAAAAAATATAGCAGAGACCAAATGTTTAGGGAAAACTCTTGACCAAACGTTTCATCAAAAATGAATTACCTATAAAGACTCACCTTCAAATAAGAAACGTTGCCTTTAGTTTTGGTTTATAATCCGACTAGTACAACCGTGTTCATATTACACATACAACCCGCTATCAGCGTCCTTGTCTAGTACACGCTCAAAATAGGATAGACTTTCATTATATACGCTGTTATATTCTCTAAAGCTGTTATCAAATAAAACAATAGACAATTTTGTTCTCTATATCGGAAACAATAACGTAATTTGTAAGCAAAGCGTTCGGTAATAGAATAAAACAATGCAGCTGGAAGGCGGCACAGAAGTTTGTGTTTCTTTGTGTATGGCGCGGTCGGGAATTTTAAATAAAACCCTAATTGGTTTAATTATGTAACTCAATACTCGTATTCTATACTTTGTTTTAGACTTCCACTTCCGGGGTTTGAGTGGTTTCCGACGCTTTGCTCATATGTATTCCATGGCAGTGTTTAAAACGTAGACATTATAAATAAAAATGCTAGCTAGCTACAGCGCAGTTTACGTGTTCGGGCACGTAGATGTCGGTGTATGTATGTTCATCATCATTGTTCATCAAATTGCTGTAACAATTTCTGATGATGACAATTTCGAACACACAGTTTACTTATTATGACAAGTGTGATAAAGTTCTGTCGACTTAGAAATTTGGACGTATCTTTACGATTCACTCCATTTAGATGAGCAAGTGAACAAGTAAAGGATTCATATATATAAGAAACAATCATATCTGCTGTGTCTATAATATACTATGTACGTACGTATGCGAGCGATATAAGGACGATAAAACATATGTCATAGGTATCTCTATTCTCTGCCCACCGCTTTAATATATCGTCGTGAAGATCTACTGTTACTGTTACTGTTGTGGGGCTCCTTTTTCCTCCCACTCCATTACAGAGTGGTCGGTCTGACACGCCCACTGGTCATGACCTACCAGTCTTTTTGCTGCATTGCCGCAAGGTCACTGGTGAAGCCTCTTCGGACAAACTCCGGTGGTTAGGAGGGCGCTTAGCCAACGGTGAGTTAGACCCCCTTGGGGGAGTAACTAATCGTTGCCCAGGTATACCGGCGGTTGGGGATCCGTGTTCTAATTGGACGTATCCGCATAGACCACCCATCCCGCCGCACACGTGGAGGTGACCCTACAGCATACCCAAAGTCGTCGTGAAGAGCTACGAGGAAACAAATCTTTTAATAAAACTCAGATTTCTTTACCATTTTTAATGAACGCGCTAGCTAATCTCTCTATTTGAGACGTCCGCGATCGCCAGAAGTCGGTCAGTAGCAACTATTCTCTCTTGGCATCGACTGCCCCGACAAGCTCCGGGCATGCGCTTTTGTAAATAAATAAATCATTAATATATTATAATAAATAAATCTTTATTTGAATCACATTTTTAAAAACATACATAAACAAAAGTGAACGATCATAGCTGTTGTAGTTAAAAACTGTGTTACAGCTATTAACGCCCTTCCTTCGGATATATTTACGTTACACAAAATTGAAACTTAAATAATAATCAAATAATGATTTTAAATAAAACTTATTATATAAAATAAAATACAATAAGGTCTACTATAAAGTTATATATAAATATTGCCTTCTAAGTTTAATCAGACAAAATACATATATTCACTATCCTTTTACATTTTGCCCATTTATTAATGAATTGATGGTAAGCTAAAAACATTAAGCGTATTGTATAAATATAATATACTTAGCATATATATTTCATTTAAGGCTTACGTTTCTACGTTTTGTTAATTTCATTTTTATTCATTTTCCCGTTAAATGTGGAGTTGAATTTCTCTTTTCACCGTTTAAAAATTCATTTCATTGTTGTTAGAGTTGATTTGAAATACGCCAAATAATACTATGGTAATACCAATCATATTATATATTTTGATGTTTTGATATTCCCAGCTCTGTCGAAAATAGATAGAGTGGGTCTAAATAATGAACTACACGGGATATAAAATATACACACACACCCACGTTTTTTGTCCCCGAAGAAGTAAGCACAGCTGCAACTAGGACGCACACTTTTTGCCGTGCGTATTTCGTACCGTATGACGATAGGCTCACTCCGTATCACATCATGATGTAATATGAGGCGAGACTATCGCCACATCAGGCTCAAAATCCAGACTTCGGGCTGATACTGAGTAGGAAAGCCCAATATTATTTTGACCGACCCGGGTATCGAATACGAGACCTCAGCATTTTGTCGTACTGTAATACAACTACACCCCAAGGCACATACAATATAAACTATTATCTAGTCATTTTATTTTATGAAACCGTTTTCTATTAAATATTGAAACATATCATAAAAAAAACAGATTTTTGCTATCTAGTACTGAAGTACGTCATTTTCTAAATTGCAGTGGATCATTGAAAGTTTTAGAAATAAATAAAGTTTAAAAGTGTTGTCATTTCTAATTCCATTGGCTGGCCTACTCGTCCCTCTAAAGAATTCGTTCACCTCTATGGTTGTCTCTGCGATATCGTCTTGTCCATTATGATTCGGCGTCAAGCCGTTCAATTTACGAGGATTAAGAAACTAATTCCACTAAACTGCTTAATTCATAAATTGATATAAACTCATTTGGTAGGTTTTTTATATAACTGAATTACGAGACAAATGAGCTTTAGTAAATGCCTGCTCATAAATACAGAACATTGGATTATTAATTTATTTAAGTCAATTTGCTGCATACAAACGCTTCACATTAAATCACAGCGGTGCTTGGACACTGCGTGATAGTAATATACCAAATGGTAGATCGCACATACGGGCTCTCGTATAGTAACACCTACCCCCCCCCCCACACGCACGTGCCTTTCATCCCCGAAGGAGTAGGCGGAAACGCAACTAGTGCACCCACTTTTTGCCGCTATTCCGTCCCATGATGTGAGAGGGGGCTAGCCTATCGCCATATCAGGCACAAATTCCAGACTCTGGGCTGATACTGAATAGACAAAATTCAATGTCACTTTGCCCGATCTGGGGATCGAACCTGAGACCTCAGTATTGCTGTCGTACCGTAATACAACACCGCTACCGCAGCAGTCACCTAAAACCCACTACTTATCAAATAAGTTCTGAATATTTGAAACCATCGTGTACTAAAATAAATGAATTTAGCTTGAAAGGTTTCCAAAGAGTTCGTTAACGTTTCGGTAACGTTTTGCTGAATCAATTTTGATAGTTATTGAAGTATTAATTCTTTGTGCTAAATCTATTATCGTCACGTTCCATGAGAAATCAATCCCTAATATCTATATACATAAAAATAAGTTTTTCTGTATGTCTTCGTCATTTTGACCGCTAGATAGATCTAGATGTAAATTATCTTTATGGGTAACTAGCCTCTATTCCTCTATCCTCGCAATCCGTTCACGTCAAGAAGTTTTCCGGGATAAAAGTCTCACTATATATTTTCCCGGGATAGAAACTATTCCCGGGATACGACTATAAGCTATCGCCGGGCATCAAATTGCTTCCAGATCCGTTCAGCCGTTCAAGCGTGATGGAGTAACAAACATCAAAACTTTTAGATTTTTAATATTAATATAGATAGGAGACAATATATCTCGAGACATATCCCGCGAGATTACTTACTTAGACAAAATTATACGTCCTCTTAGATGTAATATGATAAATTATTATTATTATTAATTATTGACTGCCTCGGTGGCGTAGTTGTATTGCGTACGCATTACGAGTACGATTTGCGCGCTGAGGTCCTGGGTTTGAATCCCGGGTCGAGCCAAAAAAAATTGTGACTGGGTTTTTCCATCTTAAAATTTACTCAGTCGCAGCTCGGAGTCAGGAAGTTGGCGGTGTGATACCCCCGTGCCTCGGAAAGCACGTAAAGCCGTTGGTCCTGCGCCTGATCTCTCTCCGGTCACGTCGGATTGCCGTCTCATCGGACTATGAGAGTGAAGGAATAGCGAGTGCACCTGTGTATTGCGCACACACTTGTGCACTATAATATCTCCTGCGTACCTGGCTGATCTCCGTTGAGATTGGCCGCCGTGGCCGAAACTGGCTAGGAGAAATTATTATTATGATAAATTGCATATGTAATATTAGATCACTCATAATACGACTCACAAAAAAGGTACATTTTATATTATTTCATTTAACTGACTAAGTTAATATTTAAAATCAGATTTTACATAGTATTAATATACATTAAATTTTATTGTCCGTATCCAGAATGCAACACAAAACTCAAATCAAACAACACAAGTTAATTTGTAAATTAAATTCATTGGTCGTATCATCTCGACAAAAAACTTAATTTAAAAAATCTTTTCAAATCAAATCCAGCAATAAAATACAAGGAACCGATTCGAACTTAAAAACCAACGAGAAATCCGAGAAAATTAAAGAATTATACGCCATCAAATCATCCTCACGCCTTCGCGACTTAATACTTCAGAAAGTGTCCGTAACTTGGGCGTTTTATTCTTATCGCTACGATTTCATTGATAAAGTACTTTTTATGGCACGCTATCAATAACTTCTGTCTATGGCCACATCTATCTTCTGTTGGAGAGGAAGGCACTCACTCCACGAGTGAGCGGGTTATCTCTTAGTAAGTGGTCACCACTGACAGTGAGATCAACAATACTAGACGATTCGAGGGTATTACTCACTGGAGCATTTAAGCAGAAGAAAATTAAAAAGAAGTAGAAGATGCTATTATTTATGGTAATATTAATGAATGAACCAATAAAACCCGTTTTATATCGCGGAATTTCATGAAACAGTAGCATAATTTTGATAAAGCAAATTTATTTGAAGTGGACGATAGCTTGAATAGATAGAAAGAAGATGTAGTGACTAAGATTGAGAAAGGAATGCTTCGGTGGTTTGGCCACATTGAAAGGATGGATGAAAGGAGAGTAACGAAAGAAATTTATGTCGCGAAGGTGAGTGGTAGTGTCGGACGGGGACGTCCTAGACGTACCTTCATGGACCAAATTGACGACCTCTTGAGAAAGGGTCAAATAAAGAGTTCTTGTAACCGACGAGCATGTATGAAGAGACTGATGACTGTGGAAGACGCAAAAGATGTATGCTTAGATCGTAGCACTTGGCGCTCCATAGTCTCTGCCTACCCCAATGGGAGAAAGGCGTGAGTTTATGTATGTATGTATGTATGGACGATGGCCTAGTTGGGAATGGAACGGTCTGCTGAGACAATGTCCGGAGGTTCGAAGCCCAAGGCACACACCTCTGACTTTTCAAAGTTACGTGTATTGTTTATCAATTATCGTTCACTTTAACGGTGAAGGTAAACACCTTGAGGAAACCTACATACCTGAGAATTCTCCGTAAGAATTTCGAGGGTGTGTGAAGTCTGCCAACCCACACTAGGCCAGCGTGGTGGACTAAGGCCTTAAACCCACTCAGCAGTAGAAGAGGCCCGTGCTCAGTAGTGAGCAGTATATAATAAATGGCTGGTATTATAAATTCATTTAGCAATTAAACAGTCTGCAAGGCGGCTTACTCACATTATTACTAGTAATATTATATTAGAACATGAAATACATTTCACTAGCGCGTACCAATGTATGAATAATCCAAAATATCGGCAACTATGTTTACCACCACACTAGTCGTGTATTATTAAAACACACATAAATGTCACCGTTATATGAGTACACACACACGAAGCGCGCGCAGTGTTGCATGACTAACCCGCCCCGGGCTCACTGCCGCCACTACTTTCACAACAAACAGTGAAATTGCTCTTACAACGATATAATAATAATATCATTTTATTTATTCCATAGCTTAGTAAGATATAGTAGTAAGAGTAAGATATAGTATAAGAGGAGCAATGAATGACTTAAATGTTCTAACAGGTAACAGGACAGGGGTGACAGGTAATTTGTCTTTCTCGATGAAAAGAAAATAGCAGTGGTCTGGCCGTATGGTCAGATATAAAGACGACAGATTGACCACACGGTTGCTAAAGTGGAACGGCCCGCCAGGTACGAGAGCGAAGGGCCGACCTTACGCTAGGTGGTCCGACGAGTTCATAGAGACGACAGGTAGAGATGGGTTGAGTGTTTCGAAGGATAGAGACGGGTGGTATTCTTTGGAGGAGGCTTTTACCCAAAGGGGGTCCATACAAAAATAATTTTAGAATATTTAAGACATTCATAACGATGTCATATGCTACACCAAAAAGGGGTAAAAAGTAAAATTGGTCCAAAGCATAGAGCTCTACTTTTTCACCATTCCTTCACTCTATGTTGGCCTCATTAGTTTTTGCACGTATGCTCTATTTTTAAGTGCCGTCGTAAATTTCCATTTTAAAACTTCGTAACTTGATTTGGAAACATTTAAGTGGGTTTTTCTCGTCGACGGTAAGTTTTCTCGTGTAGTTAATTAAACGCTTATAATATGATGGTAGGCGTAGATGAAAGATACAAATCGTTAAATTTAAAATTAAGTTTTAGTTATACTGGCGAAGTTGTTAACTTATTTCATTTTCGTAATTAATGTTTTTCGCGCGATATAGAACGACAAAGCATTTTACACCGTAAAAGATAACTACAACGTTGTCGTCACTATCATCGTATTACAAACTCACCGACAAATCACAGAGATTCGCTCATGACCGTGAAAAGATTTTACGTCGTCTCGAAACAACTTACGCCATCAGAACAAATCTTACAAATAAAGTAAAACCCCTCGGTCTCCTCATCACGTCCCATCCCGTCCTGTCCCGTATCTGGCGTCGTTCAAACGAGCCGATCAATCAGCTCGGCCGATACGAGCGCTCTTATCGCGGGAATATGTTCCCATGAATTATAGCAAACGTTAAATCTTGGGAGACATCTCCTGGCTGCTGCGTGCTTGTCTTTGTGGCAGCTGAGAATCACCTTAAAGAAAACTGGTTATTTCTTCTACGCCTGTTTAAATATATTAAAAATTATTAAATGTAGGTATTGAATTTATTTATTCACTATCACAAAATTTTATGCTAGGTCAAGAAAGACACAAACATAATTTCAACGGAACATTTAATTACAATTGTTGACATTACATTTTATTTTTCTACAATAAAATAATTGGTCATTCCTGAACTAATAAAAAAATTAAAAACACTTTTTCATTATAACATTATATGTACGCCTATATGCAATTATTATTAGAAATCTCATCCACAGTTGATAACCAAGGCAATTATATTTAATACTCGATGTGCCTATAACATTGTCTACTTGCTTTTAGATCTATCTCAGACTATTACACCTCTCCAGAGTCACGAAGTTCAGGCAAGCAGATGCGATGGGGGACTTGGTTATAATATAACTAGACTTCTGCTCGCGGCTTCGCCCGCGTGAATGAGTTTTTCCGGGATAAAAGTCCCGCTTTATATTTTCCCGGGATAAATCCTACTAATATTATAAAGGTGAAAGTTTGTAAGAATGTATGGATGTTTGGATGTTTGGATGTATGGATGTTTGTTCCTCTTTCACGCAAAAACTACTGAACGGATTTCGATGAAATTTGGCACACGGGTAGATCATATCCTGGATTAACACATAGGCTACTTTTTATCCCGGGAAAACATAAAGCGGGACTTTTATCCCGGAAAAACTTTTTAACGCGGGCGGAGCCGCGGGCAAAAGCTAGTTATACATATAAACCTTCCTCTTGAATCACTCTATCTATTAAAAAAAAACCGCATCAAAATCTGTTGCGTAGTTTTAAAGATCTAAGCATACATAGGGACATAGGGACAGACAGCGGGAAGCGACTTTGTTTTATACTATGTAGTGATTAAAGACATAACCTTCAAAGTAAAAAGATAAAAGTAATCTGTTCTTCCCAGGATCTCAAACTATCTCCATACTCATTCTCTCGCGGTTCCACCCCTAAAATATTTTCTCCGTCATAAAAGTCCCTGTTTATGTTTTTAAAGTTAAAGAAAATTTATTCTCAAAAAGACGAAGAATGTCACTTACATGAGAACAAAATAACAAAACATAAGTAATTATTCAAATACAGTGGTCGCCTTGCACTCCCCTAACAAAGTTTTGTGTATTAGTTACTGACGAGCAGCTTTTTTACCGAGATAAAAAGTAGCATGTGTCTTTGTCTGGGTCTCAAACTATCTCCATACTTATTATGTTGCGGTTGCGCAGGCAGAAAACCATTTTTCAGGATAAAAGTCTCAGTTTATATTTTCCCTGAATAAGAAATAGTCTAGGTCCTTCCTAGAATCTAAAAATATCTTCCTACCAAATTTTATAGAAATCAGTTCAGTAGTTTGGCCGTGACAGCTTCACTCACAAGAAAAACAGGCGGGATAAAAGCCCCGGGTTGAACTTTTTCGGGACATGAAGTATGTTACTCTGGGATAACGTAGTATTCTAATGGTAAAATAATTATTGAAATCAGACCAATAGTTTTTGAGTTTATTCTTTACAAACATACAAAAATACAGATATACATTAGCTTCAATATTTTGTATAAATTTGAACCAATGTTAAAACATCAAAATACACCTTATTGGAATACTTGGGTTTACATCATTATTTGCCTGCCCGAAATATTTGCTACATCTTTAGCTCTACTTAATTTAACTTTAGAAATTTAATTACACTAAGAACGTTTTCAAATATTTAATCCAAATAATTTTACATCATAGATATAAAATCCAAAATAGATAACTAAACCAAAATAGATAACTAAACTAAAATACAGACTTAGCGAAGCTTGTAAATATGAAGTACACGTAAAAAAAATTAAGGTCATTTTTTGTATGGGATTGACTAAAAAGATTCATAATTAAAGTAAGAACAATTTAGTGGACCACGTGCGTTGGACAAAAATCGTCAATAAGGGTTTGTCTAAAACAGGTCTTAAATTAAAAATGCATCAATTTTTTTTTTGTTAATGGCCCTTCTGCCAGTAGCCTGACACGAGTTGGCTTTTCTGGCCACACCGGTCTTTAGGGTGAACGCAGAAGGCGCTCGCAACCCTTTGAATTAAGTGACCATGCTGAGGGCAACCCACTAACGGGTTACGAACCTCGGCTCAGGACGGCCACTGAGAGAGGATGAGACATCAACGATTAGGGAAAGATTGGTTTTTAGGCCTAATCCTATTAGATTGTGTTGTCATCGGCACGCGGGCCGGAACTGCTAGGGGGGTCTGGGGGGCGACGGGGAACACGGCGAGGTCCTCGACGGCGAGGACGAAACTGCGGTCTTGTGGAGTGTTGGAATTTCAAGAACTCGTTCTTACGGTGGATGGCCAGAGTGATTTCGTCCTCTGGATCGGTTAAAACGGAACTCGGCCGTCTCCATTTGGCGCGGTCTAATGGAAATTCATCAAGCTATGAACCAGCATTAAGCCTAAATAGAGCCACGACCTAAATAAAGAAGGTATGTGCTTTTCGACGCCCGTACATTATGTAACACGTATGATTTGATAACATCAAAACTCCGACAAATAAGTGAAGGTAATCTCGAATATTGTGGAACTTTCGGGGCAAGAACTAAGTAGACACATAAAATACTAATGAGAATTACTAACAGGAATATACTGTGCTCAGTGATATATTCTGGAGCCGTACGTCTTAATTAAAGTGGGTGCAGCGGCGACTGCGGGCTGTGGGGCCACTCAACGTGACCGCAAGATGTTTGCAGTTTTCACACTGTTTATGCGAGTTTTCATGAATTCTGACGTAGATGGGGTAAATTGTCTTGAATGGGGTAATTCGTTATATTAAATTGTTCAATCATATTTGATTAAACCACACTACCCATACGTCACTACTATTATTAGTACTATGTGAATTTCTTAATAAGGAACATCGTACAGTGCCTACGAACTGCACTACAAAATAAAGTGTGTTCATTTCATTTGTTCAAGTCGGTATCTTTTTGAATTTCCTCGAATGTATTGTGAAACGAGATAAAGTAAAACAAGCGAATGCAAAGTTAATTTTGAAGGATGGAAGAGGTGGTGTTTAGATTCACAAGGGTGGTGCGAGACGCGGCGGATTAACCGCTTCGTTAGCTAAAGAATATTCCGCGGGACGGCGCGCGGCTCGGCGGCCCCGCGCACACCGGCCGCTTGATTTAATTTTATATCCAATAAGACAAGCCAGCTACAATCCTACTTAAAATGGACGTGCGTCTTTTCCTTATGAGAATTGCTATGATTTATTATTTAAAAAAAATATTGCTGGTGAAAAAAATTGTGACGAAAAAGTTGAATGACTGAAAAGATAACAACGTTTTGTGCTAATACACAACTATTCCACAATCTTTGGATCTCTCTTTCATCATCTTTGGAAGTGGGACAAATATACCGATCTCGACTAACAGGTATAAAATCGTCAATGTCACTAACACTTTTTCCCGACATTTTTATTACCTTACTGTCCAAAAAAGCTCATTCACGTGCTTGCACATGTCTTGCAGTGCAAGGTGGGTAAGGGTGGCCCGACCCCACGTAGGCTCCCTGCCCCCCAGCGCTACTCGCGGGTTAATCTCATTTAGCCGGCTCTCGCCGCGCACCGATTTTGTTGAAAGAGACCGGTTTTATTGGTTCTGCAATCCCGACACATGTACGGTACCTGCAACCGTATTAATTATGTTCAAGCTATTGATATGCGGGTAAATTGTTTTTTATGCTGACATAAAAGTGTAGATGTTGGACGTGTAGACTGTCTCGGTGGCGTAGTTGTATTACAGTGCGACTACAAAGCTGAGGTCTCGGGTTCGATCCCCGGGTCGAGCAAAGTGATATTGATTTTTCCATTCAGTATCAGCCCGGAGTCACGAATTTGTGCCCGATATGGCGATAGGCTCGCCCCCTATCAAATCATGGGTCGGAATAATGTCGAATAGTGGGTGCACTAGTTGCGCCTCTGCCTACCCCTTCGGGGATAACAGACGTGAGTATGTGTGTGTGTATATGTTGGACGTTATAAGACCTAGGATTTAGGGGCATTAAACGGGGAAGCGAACAATGAAAAAAATGTCAAGTTCTGGATTTTGTTCATAATTGGGTCAATTGGACTTCTATGGGACTTGAATTAATGTAAATCATGTTTTTATTTTCTGTGAGCTTAGTTACGAATTAATGTGACTTCAAAGAACCGTAAAAATTTAACAGATTTTTCGATAGCTATTCATTTAGTAAAGCAAATAGACAACTATAAACGTTAATAGCGCCGATGAAAACATACACGAGTTCTTCGAGATTGGAACTTAAGAATCGAAACCCATTTGTTCAGCTTAACAAATCCGATAAAACCACAGAACAGGGATATAGACAAAACATACACAGTATTGTCAATATTTTTTACGCGGCTATGGCACACACGTATTGAACAAAATTTCCTACCCTTTCTAATTTATCAAAAACTATAATTCAATGTAGTTTCCTGTGTTTGAATTAATGTAATTAATTCTAACAGAGGCGCGTGCAAAACAGAGTTAAACACATCTTTCGACTGTAATGACATAATTAATTATTAATAATAAAAGCGGAAATTGGTGTATTAATATCCTTTAATAATTTGATGAGACGATAATAGGTCACAATTGAAAACAGTAGGAGGATGTAGACAATTTTGTCTGTAACACACATTATATGTATTGCCCGAGATCATACCACTATCAAGTAAGTGGTATGACATGGCTTGGTGTGGCTGAGATTACCAAAAGCGCAATAAAATCCTCAACCTTCACCACAATAAAGAGGTTCCCTATTGGATTGCATAATTTTTTTTGTAATAATATTGTTACGCATCTTAGCTTTAAGCCTAAATACCAATGTGCATAGTAATCATTACGAATAATTGTTTTAGCATAAAATAAAAAAGCACGACCATTAGAACGACTAACGCTAAACTAAAAATCAAAAGTCATAAAAATAAATAAGCATCATTCATGTTTGGTTTTGTCTGATTTGCAAACGTCTTTAACTCGGTTCTGACAGTGGTTCATGTTCACCTAACACGCTCGTCGATTCGCTCCTCGCTAACCTAATTTATTCTAAGTACATGTTATGCAAAATGTGTATTAGTGTAATACAAATTAGTCGAGCTAAAATTATTCCAATAGCTTATTATGACAAAAAAGTAGTAGGCCAAAATATTAATATGCGATAATACTATTATGCCAATACATATTAAGCAAAGTCCATTATGCGAAAAAAAAATTGTTTAAAAAAAAGTAGGCGAACCAAAGAGATCCCCATTAAAGACCGGAAACGCCGATGACTGATCACAAAGTACTACATGCTATTGCATTGCACTCTTCAATAGGCATTACTTCTTAGATTTAAAGTTCCATGCTGCCGATGAACTGGTTATAATATAGTTAAACCGAGACATATCAGCGGACAGCCTGAATACGGTACAACAAGCTGCTTAGCGGCACCAATGGACGATACAACATCAAAGCTCCTCGTAAGTTATCTTTCTTTCTATAAGTTATCTGAACTCACACAAGAATTGATCTTATTTAATCCTTTACCAGGCTTGTATCTTACTAAATGAGCTACAAGTAACAAAAACTTATGAACGTAAAACTATCATATATTTATAAAGAAGAAAGAAATAACGTCATCAGATATTTATAAAGAAGCCAAAACATCTCGAAAGATTTCTAAGAAATCTAATCCACTCTGTACTAAATAAAGTCAAAATGTTAAAGGCGGTAATAAAGGGCGTATTTTATTGAGCTTGATGGAAATCTTAAAGCTATTAAAGATGCGGCTGCCAACGTGAGTACTTTAATTACATTAAAGGGGGGGGGGGGGGCATGTCGGAATCTCGTCGAATTTATTAAAGAATTCATGCTTGAGTACAAGACTTCAGTGGCGTAGTTTTATTACGGCAAGACTGCAATGCTGAGGTCTCGGGTTCGATCCCCGGGTCAGGCAAAAATACAATATAAATTGAACAATGTTTTCATATATTTGATCCTGTATTTCCTTGGTTTAGCTGGCAATTAAAATTAGGCATCGACTCCATATATACGTATATGCTAAGCGAATATAAAATAAAAAAAAATAAAATATAAAGTTGAATTATTTTTTGCCTTGCAGTGGTTTTGAAGTTTGTTTATTACTTGTTAAAAAGTTTTTATTTATTCTATTCAGTATCAGTCCGGGGTCAGAAATTTATGCCTGATATGGCGAAAGGCTCGTCCTCTATCACATCAGGGGACAGAATATGCATGGCAAAAAGTGGGTGCACTAGTTGAACCGCTGCCATCGGTTCGGGGATAAAAGGCGTGAGCCTGTGTATGTGTGTACATATTGTGTACATTTCTTATACTTGTCCTCGTCCCTCTCATGCGGGGTCAGCGTAAGCATAATTCACTTTTTTTTTCAAATAACAGTAAGACTTGACTTAGATTTAATAAAAATAAACTTGGAATTTTTCCAAAGTTTATTTTCAATAGAGTTAAGTAGCTCTATTGAAAATAAACTTGGAATTATGTAATCAAAGTGGATTATTGTAAGATTAAAACAATGCGTTGTATTACATTAGGTGTTTCGACCCCGCGCCGGCACGAAAGAGTGCTACTTGAAAACGTTACAAATGGGATAAAAGTATTCAGTGTTCTGCCAGTTGTTTTCCCGCGCGGTCCCATACGATATTTGAATCTCTTTTATATATTCTTGTTATTTCATTGTACTTTTTAGGTTCTGGATGTATATATTTATGTCGGCATACGAAGCGCATAAACAATTTATTGCCTCGGTTTTCTATCGTACTACTATATCGTACTTGACCGTAGTTAAGCCGTAATTAATTGTAAAAAAAAGCTATAAAATGAGCCCACTTTATAATTATTTTCAGAATGTAATTCTCTATTAAATATTATGTTAAATTTTTAATATGGTTTTGGCAATACCGCGCACGATGAATGTATATGAGCCGAGGGCAATACGGGCCGATTACTAAATTTGTTAATCCTTCGATCAAATCTGTAGCAATCATTTGCCGTATGGCGTTAAAAAGTGTACACACGTGCGTAAATTTGATACTCTTGCCGACCATATAAAATGCATTTCTTCATTATGGTGAAATCATAGCGGTTTTTAAGCCCTTACATGGCAGGTCTTCATATAACTAAAAAAGAAGAGATTATCTGTCCCCCTAATGACAAGCGTAACAACCCCTAAACCGTAGTACCAACAGCTGTGCAAGATGCTACGCTTAGCGGGGATCCATCACCTTATCAGAAGGTGAATACTTTACTTTAGAATTCTAAACAAACATATTCCTTCTAATTCATATTGAATAGCCTGTGTGCACGCACCCTAACAAGCAATCTATTAGGATCGTGCAGCGGTATATAATTCAATATTATTGCAGTATAGATTAGCGCACCATACAAAGGTAATCCTGTGTTGTGCTGTGCTGAGGGTTGCTTGCTTGCGTAATTAGATTTGATAATGTAATTACTGTATACGGAGAGGATAAGACGTTGTTGTTCACCGTGCATGCATTTATCTATACGAATATGTGAAAATATATGATAAATAAGTTTCAGTTTTTTAAATATAAGTCAATACAAAAAATCTAATTTTTGTGTGAAATTTAATTTTGATTTATTTTATTGTGATTATTCGAGAAACTAACAGGTGACGAAGCATCTTCTCCCGGTCAATCACAAATATCACAATTTAATGACATCGACCTTCATTTGGCGTTTTTACCATATTCTAAAGAGGCTGACTGTCAGAACTACGACGGCTTTTTAACTGTAGCAACACTGCAGCGACTTGTGTTTTCAATGGATAAAGGACGGCAATATCATGAAATTGCGTGCAACCATCACCTTAAAACAGAAGTGAACTTGGCGCTGGAATACAAGAAATAGCGAAAAAGCCCAAGAGGAAGTACAAATCCAATACGAAAGACATACTACACAGTGCGTTCTTAATGTTATTACCGATCTTCAATAAAAAGAATCCATACAAATGTACTTGAAATAAAAACAAAAATTAACTATCATTAAGTTCACGTTTTGGATAACACGATTTACTGAAAAAAAAAAACTCTGATGCTAATTCCAAATCCTCAGCAAATGAAAAAATCCAAGCACTTCTAAGGCGTCATCAAACGTATTTTCTATCTCCATCGGGAATAATCAAATTAATCTAATATAGTATGTTGCTATCTCTATCTCTCGTCAAGCGTGCGAGCGATACCGTAGGTGGATCAGGCAGCCATATATCAGTAACGTATGGGAGAATTGTGACGAAGCCATTGCAGTCGTGATTAATTTAATCATGTGTGGAAAAATGTCTACAATGTATCGATACACATTTTGAACAAAGTTTTCGAATACCTATATCGTTTTATGAACGCATATGTCGATGCCCAACAAAAGGTCAGAGATATCTACTTTTGCTGACAAAATGAGTAGTAATCATAGCATTTAATTCACAACAAAAACAACTGGTACAGCAGTGACTTGTAGAATATGATGTTTAGTGCTATTTTGTAAATTTTCAAGCCATAATTCAATATTGCTTGTATATTGGTGGCTGGCGATAGCAATTGACGTTGCTGAGATAGCTATGAGATCTATCTGTGAGATCTACAAACTAGTAAACCTGTTACCATAACATAGTTGTAGTTTCATCTTTTTTACTTCTTATGCCCTCAAAATAGGTATCTGAAGGAAGTAGACTAAATAAATTTCCATCTAAATAAATTTCTTGAAATAAGCGAGCCTTTTTATTATTACAAACTTAGCTGTAAGACAACGAGACTTACATAACACTTTATTGATTTGTGTCGTTTCCACCATTGAATAAACATGATGAGTATTCAACTACTTCCAACAATACGAGCCGAAATACAATCTATTGAAGTAGCTACCATTATTTATTATTTCGGCTAAGAAAAATCTCGAAATTTCTGAAAGTATTTCAAACAATTCGTAAACAAACAATAGGGTTATTCGAACGAATACGAGACACACACAACCGGTAAGGATCCGTGCAGATGTACCGCCGTCTCCATATAAAGTAAAGTAAAAACCTCAGAGCCAGTTTCGATCACGGCGCCCAATCTCAACGGAGATCAGCCAGGTACGCATGAGGTATTATAGTGCACAAGTGTGTGCGCAACACCCAGGTGCAATGCCTTCACTCTCATAGTCCGGTGAAACGGCAATCCGACATTACTGGAGAGAGAACAGGCGCAGGACCAACGGCTTTACGTGCTTTCTGAGGCGCGGGGGTATCACACCGCCAACTTCCTGATTCCTGTCTGATGCAGGCACCATGTCCATGTATACTGAATGGCGACTGACTATCCTCTGATAGCCCTGGATTCGCGTTTTTAGATATGCCTCCGCTTTTATGCCTGAAGTGTAGGCAAAATGTGTAACTGTTGTACCCAAAACTTGCTATAGTTACGTTTGCACCACAATCTAAGTAGACAACAGGAATTTTGTTCCTAACTGCCCACGCCCCTGGCACTTCCCGCAGTCTGAACGGCGGTGTGCGACCATGGCGTTACACGATGAAATATGATTACGTCCGAAATATTCAGGACTCGCGCGTGGGAGCTACCGGACCGAATCCATCCACTTTATTAGCTAAAACGTTCTCAATATCGATGCGGAGTAATTAGGAACAAATTTGAGAAATTATTTGTTATAAGCAGCGCGATCTTTTGTACGTTTAAAGTATTAGAAATAACTTTATTGCAATTCCATGCTGTTTAAATACTGTCCTCGATGGTATCTACTGTATATGGCCATGATATAAATAAGCAATAATTATAATGCCTGATGGTACTATAAACTTATCGCATCCAAGAAAACGGAAAACAGATCTTTTTGCTTTCTTATTTGAAGCCATCAGCTATGAGTTTCAAATCGACAGTGGCTTTCAAGTTCAAATGCTTTTACGGCGTGAAAATGATAAACGTGTGTTAAAAGTAATCTGAAACTAGTGTTATGGTATACTAGTATTCCCTGCACATCAGGCGCGTGAGAGTAGCCTAATTTATGAATTGGCCTATCCATTAAATTGTTTGCCCTCATGTAAAACTAAGCAATTGCCAAAGTCTTTGTCGAAATCGAAGCCCTCACAATTACCCACGCATTTTTATACCTTCCAACCGTAATGTTCGAACGACCGTCGGTGGGCACGCGGTCTGTACATTCACAATAATGTGGCATTAGGGTCCCGTTTAAGGTCCGGCCTCGTTGGGTCTCTCGCTAACAAATGATATTAGTACAATCCGAGATTCATTCCATCCCATCTCGCCCGAACTGTTTTGTTTAGATACCCTTTTGGGATTTCGATTTGGGATAAATTGTAAACTTTGAGCTGCGATAGCTCGGAGTGTGCTTTGTGTTATCAAAAGTCTCAGGTTTGATTTTTCCAAGTAACTATTGTTTATTAATGCTCTCTTTAATAATGAAAACGTTGTGAAGGAACCCACACACTTGTGTTCTCCTTGATTTCGCAGTTGAAATCTACCATCTAGTTGAAAGGCGCCGTCCTAATGCGGGTATCAAACTGCGTAACGCCTTCATCTGGACTTTGTTCCACGTTTGTTATAATTTTTTTAGGAAGAGTCAAGCAATTTTGGAATAGAAAGTAGCCTATTACTATGACTAATTATGAATAATTATACATTACAAAATGCGTCGTTCCGAATCTGTGCAAAATATGGACATCGAACGCAACAACATTCAGAACTTACATTATTGAACCCTCTCAGTAGTTGAGGTGAGCCGCGTCCAGTAGTAGTGCGGCATCGCGCAGGGGCAGTTCCGTGCAGCTATCTTCGTGCAGTAAGATAATCCGGGGCCGTCCCGCAAGCGCCGACGAAAGCCACCGCGGGTTTTGGTTGGTATGCTGGTATAGGGTGTATAATGTATATAGAGTTAGGGACTCGACCCGATCCTCTTTCGGATGTCTCCCGAGTGTTTGGCCGTAAGATTGGTGAAACATAATAACTATTCCAGTCGTCCCTGGGGGTGGTAGCATTAGTATATAGGTATATTTTTTTATCACATTTCTTTAAATATACAGGCACACCGATTCTACTGTTTTATTATAAGCATAGACGTTATATTGTTGACGGCCTCGGTGGCATAGTTCTATTATGGTACGACTGCAATGCTGAGGTCTCGGGTTCGATCCCCGGGTCGGGCAAAGTGATATTGAGTTTTTCAGCTCGGAGTCTGGAAGTTGTGCCCGATATGGCGATAGGCTCGCCCCCTATCACATCATAGGAGGGAATAACGGCGAAAAGTGAGTGCACTGGTTGCGCTTCTGCCTACCCCTTCGGGGATAAAAGGCGTGAGCGAGTGTGTGTATGTTATGTTGATTTGATTTGATTTGATTAGACTTATATCGATTGAACTCACTAATTCCGCTAAAGAAGTACGTTAGCTCCCCCGGCCTGCAGGTAATTAAAACGCTATACGCAGGCCCATCGTCTCGTGGTAATTATAAACATACACGTATAGATGGGCAGTCACGAGAAAAATGATACTAGCTGCATGCAGTTTCGACCATGTTATTTTGTTTATGGTATAACAATGACTGTATATAACTGGATTCGTGAGATTGAAATAATGTTTAGAAATTGATAATTTATTACAATTGCGTATAGTATAGATAATATGCACTGCGAAAATGCGAAAAGCGTTTTTACCATAAACTTCCATCTGCTGGAGAAAGGCTTCCCAAACTAGGTTGCTTTGTACTTTCTATTATCAGGGAAAGGTCACCGAAACATTGTCCAATGCACGTTGAAATGGTTAACAAAAAGGTGCTATTTATTACTGTATTAGAAAATAATAAAGTATTTGCCCACGTTTATGCAAAATAGAAACAGATCAGCGCGGTATCTATACGTGTATATCCCTCAATTGGGTCGTGTTTATGCTCCGCGGTGTTGCGCTGACGCGGACCCAATTCCTGAGGGTCGCGCTTCCCATCTGTGATTTGGGTCCTGCTACATGGCAAATTGGATTGTATCGTGTTTTACTGTGTGATTAAAACCTCTTTTCCAGTAATCACAATTAATGTGATTGTTTGAACCTTTTTCGTATTAAATGTGTCGTTCAAGCATTAATTATTTATTACATTTTCCGTGCACAGTGAACTGTGTGATATCTAGTGTCTTACTTCTTTTGTAATTGCCCTGTCCCTGTATCTTCGTGTACTCTGTAGTTTGTCCTTAGTCCGTCAGATAATAAACAATTCCTATATTTTTACGTTAATTAGCGACAGTGATCACTTACTACCAGCCCACTTGTTCGCTATAATAAAATCTCCAACAACCGAAGCGCTTTTGGCTACATTCGCTTCTATCATTCTCCATATACGATTTGAACTCTAAATTCACACTACATTATTGAATCCAATTCCAGCGCCGATCGCACTGAGCTGCGATTGAAACTGATTTACGAACTTTGAGCTATTTGCCATTAATCTGCAGTTTTTGTGAGCAATTTTACTTCTTTACGTAGATTTTTTTTGTGCGTAGGAAGGCAAGTGGGTAGACAGTACCAAGTGATCACAGTACCAATTGCATTTACGTTGCTTATTTGGACAAAATGGACGAGTATGCGACTTCTCAAAATTTTGACAATATTTATTCATGGATGCAATTCTCATACGAATTATAAATAAATAAATAAATAAAATGAAATTACAATAAAACTAATAAAGAAAAAGAAACGTAATCCTCCTAGCCAGTTTCGGCCACGGCGGCCAATGTCAACGGAGATCAACCAGGTACGCAGGAGATATTATAGTGCACAAGTGTGTGCGCAATACACAGGTGCACTCGCTATTCCCTCACTCTCATAGTCTGGTGAGACGGCAATCCGACACAGTGGTCTCGAACCTACCGATTTTTCGGTATTTCTACCGATATTGGGTCTGTCCTACCGAAATGACATGATTTTTCTAAGATTTTTAGAGATCCAGAAGATTCTACCGATTTTCAGCAATTTGAGGTGAATATCCCCTTTTTCTTTAATATTTTACGATCCCATGGTTAATATGTTACTGTTTAGGGCGGCGGGGAGCAGTACGTGTAAAGAGACGACAAAACGTTACTTGAAATTATCTTCTGTTGTTGGAATAATAGTCCCTAGAGTAAAAAAAAGAGATTTCATTGAATATTGCTTGTTTTTTTACATATACCGATTTTTTATCCAAATATACCGAATTTTCTTGGCAACTCTACGGATTTCACATTTTGTCGTCCGAGACCACTGATCTGACATGACCGAAGAGAGATCGGGCGCAGGACCAACGGCGGGATTCGAACCCAGGATCTCAGCGCGCAAATCGTACTCGTAACGCGTACGCAATACAACTACGCCACCGAGGCAGTCAAGATAAAATTAGTACCAATTGCGTCAAGGGGCGAAATATCACCGCAACTATCTATAGCACTACTCTACATTGCCATGCATACTGTATGGCAATAAAAATTTACAATAATTTACCTGAGGAATTAAAACAAAGTACATTGAATGAATTTAAAAATAGATTAACTCAACTGCTTATTAACAAACTATATTACAATATAAATGACTTTTTAAATGACAAAAATATTAATAAGAATTGAAATGACATACCTATTATTGTGAATTTTAATTATAATGTATATTAATGACTAACATTTGAATTATTACCTATAGATACTTAAATACTACTAAGATAAATCTAATCAAACTTTTTTTTCTCTCTCTCTACTTTCATGAAATTATTACTATCATATTAAATAAAAATAAAAATTACAAAAACTATCATAAATATTTGCACGTCAAAAATGAGAAATTATGAGACACTGAATATGAAATATTGTAATTATATTACTTATGCTAACATCTTTATGTACCTAACCACAATCATACAAAAAAAAAATTCATTTCATTTCTATTAAAACAATACTTTTTTTTTTTTTTTTTATTTTTTTTTTTTTTTTTTTATTTAATAGGAAAACAAACAGTACAATTATACATATAAAAATTAATGTATAATTGTACTGTACACCTTGGCTAAGGTGGGGCAAATTGAAATAATTTGCCCCACCTTAGCCAAGTATACAACATATAAAACTTTCCACATCCAGGATAAACAAATTTACAATTTATGAACCAACTGTACGTAGAGATGTGACAGTGTAGAGTCGCACAACTCGCCGTTGGACATTTACGGTCACATTGGGTGCTCTTACCACAGTCGGCGCCAGTTTTGTTTAGATCTCACGATAATCGAGCGCCCTTGTGTTGCGACAGTGGATATTGCAGTAAGATAGTGCTTCAGAATGTCTAATAGAATGCAGCTTTCTGTAAAGCCTTGGCTCTGTTTCTGAATTATGAAAGACCTTTACCTATGCCTTTTTACTTTCTTATCGAAAATTACCCCACACACACACACACACACACACACACACACACACACACACACACACACACGCGCCTTTTATCCCCAAAGGAGTAGGCAGAGGCGTGCGTGCTAGTGCACCCACTTTTCGCCGTGCGTATTCCGTCCCATGATGTGATAGGGGGCGAGCCTATCGCCATATTGAAAATTACCAAAAAAACTAAACTAATATAAACATAATGAATAAACCATTCTTAGTTATATTATGCAGTAAAAAAATAATTATCTAGCGATGAAACATTTAGAATGTAAAAATAAATAAAACTGAACCATTTTTTACGAGTTTCGATGACACAGACATACAAAACAAATAATCAACGACTATGTCAAATGTACACACTACTTTTTATATAGCTATATTAACTCAAAGTAAAAAGAAAAAAATATATAAGGAACACTGTTTGAAATCAAACGATCAATAAATCTTTCCATTCTCACTAGACTACTTCAACTCGCTAGAGTTATTAGTAGCTTGTAACTTTCGCTGCTGTCTAAACTGCCACTGTCTATGGGTCCTGTGGGTCGGTCCTTGGTCCGCCAGACCCCACCCCCTCCTGCACCGCCTAGCACGCCGCACCCCCACGCTTGCCTCACGCTAGAATTTACGACGTCCATTGACGTTAGACGTTTTGTTTCATTTGAACAAATTGTATGAAAGTTCGCCGGAGCTCGTTTATCATGCGTGTAATTTTGTTAATAAATAAAAGTTTATTGGAAATTGAATTTGAATATAGTTTCTCAAATTGACAGCTGTGCGTGATTCAAAGTTTTCGTGTTTAGAATTTAATCAGTTTCTCCATACGTGAAACAGAACTTTTGTATCAAAACAAATAATGATTTCTTGGTAAAATATAGCTCTATTAATTTTTTCTATGGTATATAAATCAGATGATTCTACTATCTTATTTTATAGAAAACTATTATTAAGTGGCTGCATAGGTATTGTAGTGAACTTTTCCCTTCTACAAATATTGGCAAATAACACTTATATTATAACCATAGCCATAACCAACCACGTAGGTACCTACATACCATCAGAGATCCCATTTATACGTTAATTCTCTAAAAACTGCAATACTTTCACAAATAGTTGCGTTTGATTAAAAGTTTTTCTCAAGTGCTCTGAATTTAAACAATTCTGTTTGTACGTGCAAAATAACGCTATATATTGACACTGAAGACGACTTCTAAATTGCAGAGTAATATTATATTGCATTTTTTCTACAATAAACTAAAGTACTAAGTGGTAGTCCCTTGTATGCGAGAGTACCTCTAGATAGATACTACCACAATAGCTAATTTTCATCTTTAAATAACATGTGTAAAAAAACACTTCCTTCCAACAATGCCTGGTCGTCCATATATCTAAAGTATCTCTAACATAATGAACATATAAGAATTACTGACTATAAGTACCTACACATCACTTAATCTAACATCTCTACTATAAAAAGAACCAACTTTGTTGATTCGACAGCAGCTGTATCTGATTAAAAGTTTTTCTCTAATGTTCTGAATTCAACCAATTTTCTTTGTACGTGCGAAGCTATGTTTGTATTGTTTGTAACAGACATATTGTTTCGAACGACCTGTTTGATTCCTGGGAAAAACATTTGCTTAAAGTCAGGTGTTTGCTCTCGGGTTTACATGTTGGTGACATGTTCGGCGTTGTTCGTACCATTTACGAGGGATTCTTATTTAGTAATAAGGTGTTTATGTGTTAGAACATTGTTAGAGTCCAAATATTCGGGTATTTTTCTCAATAAACTGATGTTCACACGTTCGTCGATGTACGCACGTTCGCAACAATTTTTATTAGTTAGGATCGAATGCCGAAGCTTTAAGGTAGTAAAGCTCAGTTGACTTCTACTCACAATCAAAATAAATCATTGAGCCAAAATTAAGAGTTTGAAAGCTAAGATCGATAATTCGATTTATTTCAAGTAAATAACTATCTTATTACAAGGCAAGAGCCTTTGTTTCTTCACATCAAAGGTCATTCTAAACTGACACAATATTTAAGTTTGTATCCATAAATTTAAAAGACTTCTTGAACACCATCAGTGAAAGTTTTACATTATTCTTTTTTATAGACCATCAAAACACAAAAGCGTTTGATGATAAAATTATCCAAAAAATACGAACCCTCACCTGCCAAAAAACTCTCTTAACTTTTATTAGAAACTATGAAGTGGATGTGTTTAACATATTTTTACGTAACTTTTTTGTTAATGCACGGCTTGAGTTGTGAAATAAAGGCAGAAAAAATACCGCCACCTGTGACCTCTACATTATCGCTCTGACTTTGAGGCCGATGATCCGCCAAAGTCACAACGCATTTTAGTTCGCGCATACGATCTGATGTATTCATTTATTCTAGATTTTGTGAAGTGTGAAGGGTATTTCTTATGTTAAATAAATTGACAGAATCGCAATATATTGTTGCTAGAGCGCCTTAAAGCTTCATTCTTATGATTAGTTTGAATTGGCTATGGCTTTAGACGCTAAGAAATACCGGTTAATACAGATAGATTTAAGTGTGTTTTTATTTATTTAGGTCTAAGATTTAAGTGGTATGTGACCAGAAAAAGCATCGTGCAGCTAATATATAGTATAGTATTTACTATAATTAATACGCCATTTGAGTTTTCATAATGAACAGATATTTTTTTTGTCTACTTACCTGGATACTAACAATATAACATGCTTTAAATGTATTTACACAAATATGATTGTTGTATGTTTATCAAATAACCTTTTACATGTAGGCACAGCATTCTTAGCACATAAGACTGCAACAGAATCTAGTTGTGACTACTTATATCAAAAAACTGTTCAGCTCAAGAGTCGAACATAAACAAAACAATAATTTTGATATATAAAAATAAAATAAGTATTTTACATACTGAATATTTATTTTATTTTTATTATTTAGAATGGTCTTAAGGTCTTTCTTAAAAACAGCTGTTGTTTTTGTGAATATGCCCACATCATTGCGAAGTACGAACTGAGTTAAAATATGATCACATTGTATAGACTGATAAAACTAGCTCACTTGAAAGTAGGCTAGTAACCTTCCTTGTTGCAAAACTACCTACGTATCCAGTATCAATGGATTTTTTTTATGTTCCAAATATACTCTACAGTTGTCCGAAATTGGAATTTGTAGCCGATAATGCGATTCATTCGCAACCTATCACATTATGAAATGGAAATAAGCCCAACGAAAAATGATTGTATTAAATGCCTGTCTACCTATCAGAGACATACGGTAAAGGATATCTTTATTTAATACTTGAGTTCCATAGAGTCTCTATAGTAAACAAGTAAAAAAGAAAAAAAAAAAGAAAAGCGGACAATTGGTCTCCATTTCATTCAAGAAGGGACACATACTCGTACAACGGTGAAGGACTCTCTTATTAGTCATTACGGAGAAGTATTCCAGTGCCATGTATACTAGACAATTGCCGAGCGTAGTAAAAAATTTACACTGTCGCAGTAAAATTTGTGAGAGACGAGGAGAGTTTAGTGGCTGCGGTGGACGGCCAGCCGCGGCCTCTCGGCGTACTCGCTCGTAAAAGTACCTACAATGTAGAGCCGCTGGATAGACTGTATTTAGGTAAATTGTTTAAAAATAATGGGTCTTAAGGTTTATGAAGCGTTTGAACTTTGTTTAGGATGATTGATGTTCACAATTTGATATTACGATTCAAGGAAGGTATAGTAAATTTAAAATATAAAAGTGTTTTTTCTGTTCGTTATCAGCTAGGCATCAGGAATTTGTGTCCGATATCCCTTCCTATCATATCATGGGACGGAAAACACATAGCGTTGTCACTATGTATTTTCCGTGGGTGCTCTGGTTGCATCTCTGCCTACATCTTCAGGGATAAAGTTTTGAAGTGTTTATAGTGTATATTTTTTATAAAAGGGATTTACAATATTATTAGTATCATAGACATAAATATACAGAAAAAAAGAAAACGGGGCTGACATAAAACGCATAGTAAAACACATGGTATATTTCCCGTCATAAATAAACCCAGTTATAAAATCACACGCCAATAACAATATTTGCATCAGACATAAAATAAAATATTTACGAGGCTTGGTTCGTGAGGCGCTAGTAATCCCACGGTGGGCGCCATTTGTCCAGCACTGGAGCACGTTACAAAGTGTAACATTATTACTGCCGTAACCGCGCGCCGACCGCGATAAAATGCCGAATTAGATTTTATCAATATTTGAGAGTGCTATCTTACTCTACATAGCTTTTACGTGACGCACTGATTGCATTTTCACGACGTCTCCATTGTAGAGGTTCTTACACTTATATCGTTATTCATGAATTTTACTACGCAATTTTCCTTGAAATATATTTCAACAGAATTGCAGTGTCTTCTGATTTCATATTTCTGTGGGTCGCTTTTTGGTTATGTACTGGCCAATATGAAACTTAAAATGTAGCGTCTGATAATCATAGGACAATGCAATGTCATGCAGTGCTTTATAATTTATTTTTTTGGTTGAACTGCTGTGTTTTTCAAAGCTTTCACATTTATCATAAGACGAATAAGTCACTTGTCTCGTCTTTCGGTTGTATAATAAAATTCAATTACCGACAACTACTTAGGAGCATTACAACTTGTAAGATTAACCTTCCCCGTATTCTATTATTCTCGGAACTATTATTTCCTTTGTGAGAATGAGACCTTTTCTTACTCGTATGAGCCACATTTCGGAAATATGTCTTCTGAATTATAATTTCTAGGCTGATATAATATAATAAAAAGCCAAATTTCCTTTACATTATATAATTCAGAAAAAATCATGATTTGAAATGGATATAAAATTACGACTGCCTCAGTAGCGTAGTTGTATTACAGTACGAATGCAAAGCTGAGGTCTCAGGTTCGATCCCCGGGTCGGGCAAAGTGATATTGAGTTTTTCTATTCAGTATCAGCCCGGAGTCTGGAATTTATGCCTGATATGGCAATAGGCTCGCCCTCTATCACACCATGGGACGGAATAACGGCGAAAAGTGGGTGCACTAGTTGCGCCTCTGCCCACCCCTTCGGGGATAACAGGCATGAGTGTGTGTGTGTGTGTGTGTGTGTGTGTGTGTGTGTGTGTGTGTGTGTGTGTGTGTATAAAATTACTTAAGAAGAGACATAGTATCTTGCGTAAATGTTTTACAATGTTATTTATGTATATATCGGTATTTCCGAGTTTGAGTTATATTTACGTTAGGCATAAGTAGAAGATTGTTTTATAATATAGACTGTCTTGGTGGCGTAGTTGTATTACGGTATAGCTGCAATGTCAAGGTCTTTGGTTCGATCCCCGGGTCGGCCAAAGTGATATTGGGTTTTTCTATTCAGTATCAGCCCGGAGTCTGGAGTTTGCATGCGCGATATGGCAATAGGCTCGCCCCCTATTACATCATGGGACGGAGAATACACGGCGAAAAGTGTGTGCACTAGTTATGCCTCTGCTTACCTCTTTGGGGATAAAAAGGCGTGAATGTATAATATGTATCGTTTAATAAGGCCCACACTTGACGTTACCTCTAGTCCCGATACGTACTGTGTTATTGAGTGTTGAAGGTCGGATACATCCACTCATTACCTAGAATAAGCATAAACTCTTAAAAGCCTTTCTTTGGGTTTCAACTCACATAGCACCAGGAGCCATGAAACCACTTTGAATTTCTAAGGAATTAAAAATAACTAACACCCCTAACGCGGCGCAAGCAAGCGGCGATAGCCTAGTTGGGTGTGCGACGTACTGCAGAGGCAAATGACCGCAGGTTCAAAACCCAGAGGCACACATACACCTCTGAGTTTTCTCAATATTTATGTGTGTATTCTTTGTGAATTATTGCTCGCTTTAATGGCGAAGGAAAATATCGTAAAGAAACCTGCATACCTGAAAAGTTCTATGAATTTGGAAGGTATGTGAAGTCTGCCAACCCGCACTAGGCCAGCGTGGTGAACTTAATGCCTTAACCCTCACAGTTGTAGCGGAGGCCCGTGCTCAGCAGTGGGCAGTATATAATACAGGCTTGGTATGGTATGGTATGGTGAAACCCCTAAAGGTACTAGCATACTTGACCTACTAATACTGGCCACAAAATGACACTACCTCAGTACTATAAAGTGAAATAAAAAATAAAACTTCAAGTCATAAAATAAAACTATTCCAAACACAAATCTGCCAGCTCAACAAACTTTAATTCGACGGGCACAATGCGGATGAGCACCGAACATGGTTGGATTTTAGAGAATCGCAGTGGTGTCGCCCGTATTGAACAGAATTCAAATGCTGCACGCTACGGCGCAGACGTCTGGAGGTCACCGCGAATTACACGCGTAGGGGCGGCCAGTGTCGATGGTTTTATAGCGAGCGTTGCGACGAGATTTATCGCAGTTTCTAGGTATTACTGGGTTTATACCCTTTTATATACTGGTGATAAGATACTCTACTAGATAACAATTTTTTTTTTTTGTGAAAAAGGTTCGTTTTGATGTCTCATGTTTGTGACTAGTCTAAGATAGGCCCCGTTTTTTTAGCTGTAGTTATCTTTTTCTCCGGGTCTTATTAAGCGGGATGCACTCGCAGAGCTGCGAATTCGCCAAGCGTAAGGCACTGCGAGCTCGTCCAGTTAAATAACACCGAAGATTACCTTAACTGCAGTTCGATATAAATTTGCTGACCGTATTCTATCGTCTCTTCTTCGTCAGTATTATACACAACTGCATTGTACTTACTATGTACCGTGTAGTAACTTTGCAGTGCTAAGATATATCATCCAAAGTGCACCCGTGTCGTGGCGGTGGCACTTCTATCTCACTATATAATGGAGAGAATTGCTGCTATATCCGGCACAAATTCTAGAAAATACCTACACAATATGTAGATATATTACATCTTGATTCTTGACAAACTCAATAAATTACTAAGTCTAGGACTCAAATCTTGGATCTACTGATTACTAACCATTTACTACGTAAATGAAGCGTAATTTCTATATAAGAATACTTAAGCGAGCTATTTTATCTTAAACTTAAATGAATAATCTAGAAGTTTTGTAATTAAACGAAATAGTTAGTTTTAGCCTATTCTTTAGTTTTCATTACTTTTCTCGGGGTAATTAATTAAATGTTCTATATTATGATGGATGGGTTATGAAAAGAATGGATGCCGGTTTGATTCTTGTGTCTAAATAAAAATAGATGTGGGTTGGGAGTTTTTAAAGAATACCACCATGGTACCATCACCTACCTATCGTAAGAGGCAACTAGTTGGTTAAGAACTTACGCGCTGTTACTACACCAGTTAGCTGGGCCCATCTTTAGACAAATTTGTCTTTTACGTAACTATCCATTGTAAGAACCATCTTCTATATTAAACTACAAGTATCGTTCGCAGCTCCGCCCTCGTGAAAAAGGTTTCCCGAGATTAAAATATTTTCCCGGAATAAAAGTAGCCTATAGTACATACTCCGGAGTAATGTAGCTTCCTATAAGTGAAAAAATATAAAAAAAAATCAAAATTGTTTCAATAGTTCCTGGGATTAGCGCAATCAACCAAACTCTTCAGTTTTATAATATTAGTATAGATATACAGATTGCAATAATGTTTGTGAAACAACAATTGTCCATACATTGCTGTGAATTGTCCAATGTTTACTAGTTCACGCATAAAACACAAGTGGGCAACATTAACGAAACAACAAACAACTAAACCAGCATCAGCGCGGCAAACATCGACAACAGGGGCATGACTCTAAACTATCGATGAACGTAAATGCTTTGTCGATTTCGTATAATAGTAAATAGCTAAATGATATCTGCATTTAATATCAACGCTTTCAATAAGCTGCGGGTGCGTGCCGGTGTACATTGATAAGAGAAGCGGAAAGCGATTTCGTTCACATTACATAATAATGCCGGTGTATTTCAATGGACTCCAGAAAATTTAAATAATAATTCCAGCCCTGTATTATAGACTACCCACAACTGAGCACGATTATCTTCCACTACTGAAAGGCTTTAGGCCTTAGTTCACCACGCTGACCTAGTGCGAGTTGGTCGACTTCACATACTCAAAACACATACATAATATAATAAAACTTTTCTCTTTCTTTCTTCTTCTTTCTTTCTTTCTATACTTCGAAATTCTTATAGAAAATTTTAAAATTAATTATATTTGAAATTAATTGAAACAATTCCCAATATTTGTGGTACGTTCGTGATAGGTAGTGACGTGTTTGCCTTTGTACTGATTAAATATCATCGTTACGTTTTAATCGAGAGAGTTTTGACTTTAGGCCAATAATACTGATCGGTAAAGCAAAGCAATGCAATGCAATGCAATGCAATTCAACCAGCCCAGGATTATAGACTGCCCACTGCTTAGCACGGGCCTCCTTTACAACTCAGAGGGGTTAGGCCTTGGTCTACCACGCTGGCCTAGTGCGGGTTGGCAGACTTCACATATCTTCGAATTTTTTATGGAGAATTCTCAGATATGTAGGTTTCCTCAAGGTGTTTTCCAAGGTACCGATAAAGCGAACAATAGTTGACAACAATACACACGTAACTTCGATCGGTAAATCCTTTATTAGTAATTAGGCTGCGTCAAGTACTGGTATGAAATGTGATAGATGGTGGTTCTGCAGTCTCAGTATTTATACGGGCGCAGAAAATTGACTTCACTGTACTCATTTATTTATTTATTTATTTGTTATGGTACACCAACAGCATGTATATTAAAAAATCATAAAAAGAACATTCTCACATTATATAACAGGCTGATATATATGCCCATTACAGGTATACGCATCTCTTATTTAAAAATTACATGTTTCAGTGGAAAACAAAACAAAAATAAATTAAACTTCTAATATAAACTATAATAAATTATGCAAGAGGACTACAAAAAGCCATTAATTTTTCTTTAAAAATTGGATATTTATCGCCAAAAATATCTAGTTCCTCAATTTTGCTACTGAAATCGTTGTATTCGATACACATGCGTGTAATTGGATTTTGCAATCCAAGGTTAGTACGTGATGAACTAGTGTGAAAAATTTTAGTTATGCGGGATCTAGGGTAGTGGTAAGGAATCGATAATGAGAAACGGCTTAAGAGTTCACTGCTTTGAGAAATTCCGTTAACAATTTTAAACAAAAAGTTCATGTCCAATAGTTTCCGCCTAACTCGGAGGGAGGTTATATGAAATTTATTAAGTCGCAAGTTATATGGACTTCTGTGGGAAAAATCTGTGGTTTTATAAGCTATATGTCTTGTGAACGCTCGCTGAAGACTCTCAATGCGTTGTGAATGAGTGCTGTAGAAAGGGGACCACACAACACTGGCAAACTCGAGTTGGCTGCGCACGAGCATATTATAGAGTAAAATTTTAGTTCCTATCTTAAAATCTGCACTATTATTATTTACTCGATGCTAAGTAACGTGACGGGAGACGATTACACCTAATCGTCACAATTATGCCAGCCTAATTAATATTCTTTATATAAATACATCTAGAAACCACTTTATTTTTCGAATCTGTGTTAATACACTGCACTGTGCCCGCAGCCTGTCAACCCTGGCTCAGATCTCATCTTTATATCTGGAAGAGCGCGCGAGGTTCTTACGTAAATAGCACCGCTTCCTTTATTCTGTTACCAGATATAACGTGGACCATCTCCAAACATGCTATTTTTTAGACTTATATTAAAACATTTTATAAATGAAAATTACAATGGGTCATTTTATGTGGGTCGATATACGAGCCATTTTCGCAGTGATAGTGGGTTTTTAGATTAGTCTCGCATCAGTTCAACCAGTTACCTTGGTTTGATTTAGGTTAGATTGATCTTGTATGCGAGAGTTCATTTGGGTACTAATGCTTTATTTCTATAAAAAAACTTTGTCTATTATGATTTTTAATGGTTACGCGATTGTACCTAATCCAAAATGAAACTAGATTTTGATTTTTGAAGTTATACTTCTTTAGGCGCGTTATGAAAAAATGATGAGAGTGAAATTTTACGATGCGCGCGCATGTGTGACACCAAAAGTATCACGGTTGTTTATTTATAATTTTCCCCTTATAGGGAAGGCAAAGGGTTCAAGCCCATACAGCCTCATCTTAAGTGATATTATTGGTTGTCTTTTTTAAATTAATTATTAAATTTATTTATTTACTTTTAAAATATTAAATAATCAATAATAAATATTTTAAATTAAGAATCTTATAATATTTAATACAAATTATGTCATATATATTTATTATTATCTAAGTTTTAGAATATTAACCCCTCAGGCGTCCGCTTGGTCACATTGGCCCAGTACGCGTAATCTGTCAACAAGCGAAAATCTTATATGTAATATATTTTTTTAGTAAAAGGAGAAGCCAAAGACGCTTAGCCATGCAGCCTAGTCTGTTGTTTTACCACATCCAAGGATTTTTTCAAAATTCAAAGGCCGAAGCCAAGACTGCAATTTTCTCAAACTATAAAGGTTAAAGATGCTAAAGAAGTATAACTTCTCACGCGCGTACATAAGTACACGCCCGGTTTTTTTTGTATTATTGTAAATTATTGGTAGATATTGTAACTTCCACTTTGCGGATGACCCGCACCTCAGTCCACCTCGTGAACATGAAGACTGCAAAGTCTTCGAAATTTCGTAAGTAAACTAAAACACACACACACACACACTCACGCCTGTTAACCCCGAAGGGGTAGGCAGAGGCGCAACTAGTGCACCCACTTTTCGCCGTTATTCCGTCCCATGATGTGATAGGGGGAGAGCCTATTGCCATATCGGGCACAAATTCCAGACTCCGGGCTGATACTGAATAGAAAAACTCAATATCACTTTGCCCGACCCGGGATCGAACCCGAGATCTCAGCTTTGCAGTCGTACTGTAATACAATTACGCCACCGAGGCAGTCAGCTAGGCAGGCAGCAGTAAACTAAAAACCGCGGTAAATTCCATTTAAAATTATATTCCAGCTGATGTTAGAATATTTTTTGATTTAAAAATAATATAATATAATATAATATGCCAATTGCAGACGGAAAACTAAACTAGGTAAGCTTAGCCTAACTCGTAAATTTGAGAAAATTGCACATAGTAGTACATAGCTTAGTTTACATAGTTTTAAGTATGTACACAAATAGGAAAACATATCTCAGCTATGCGACTTAAGTAATGAGCAGCGTGCAATGTTTTGTGATAAAAAAAGCCATCCAAATCTATCAAACAAAGTGACTGCGGCAACATAAATATGTAATCACATATCTTACAAGATATTAAAGTTGTTTTAAGACGTAAGATTAATATGAATAATATATTAATCGCGTCTGAACCAATGTTATGTCAATATATAGAAGGAATTTTCTATATCAATGCGTCTGAAATATAAAATTTGAATTAGAAATACTATCTTACTTATAAAATATTATACGCTGAAGGTCTGGTAATAGAAAATTACGATTACAAAGTTGAATCTCATTATCTTTGAACTACGCGGGACAACTTAAATAACAAAATTTATCTGAATTTCTTGAGAAAGATATCCAATTTAACTATGATAGATTATAATTATCTTTTTAAAAATAATGTTCTCGAGGTGTTAAATCTAGTAATCTTATATTTGTACGCAGATGGAGGGCCGGATTTGGAGGTCAGGAGGGCATGGGATAACGAAAGAGCCCCCAATTATTTAACAAATAAAGAAATCATTTTCTTTTCGTGACGACATCACGAATCAAGGAAACAAACGCTGAACTTTCGAGGCAGTATAAGTATTTCCACTGATATGCTCGATCAAATCATAAATTGATAGTAAATGAAAACTTGCTTTCTGGTATATCGATATTTTACGAAGTGAAAAAATATCGATATTATATTATTTTTAATATTTAAGAACAATATTATTATGTTTGTGTGAGTATTGTCGGTAAAAACACGGAAAAAGACTGTTTGAAAAATAAACGTAAAAAGTTGATGACCCGTCGAAATTTCGATATTTCCTTTTTTATCTCTATTGTATCTCTATTTTGTCCATCTGCCCGCCCCCAAATCCGGCTCTGCAGATGATAGTATTACAATCGCCAAGGTGAGACCACACTAAGGTTTTATTGTGGTTTCACACTATTGTCGCATTAGGTCAAACTTCAAGAGGCCAAATTCCTAATCATCAGCCATATGAATTCCACTCCTGAACACAGGCCTGCCCTAATTATTTCTAGATGGACCTACTAAAAGCGGCCTGCATCCAGTGTGTTTCTGCAACCTTTATCAATGCCAAATGCCATTATCAAATGATTTCCATAGGTCGCGGTTGCTTAGGCTTCCTAACGCGTAATGTCATTGATTATAATTATTGAATTAATAGAGTCCCCTCTATTAATTATTATAAACAATTACATAACGCGTTAGCTCAGTTATGGCATTCGAAATCTGCCCCCTTATTCTCTACGACACGCGTTATTTTCACCGCTCGTAACAAGCGCGTAACGTAACTCATCGCGTTTATCACTATGGAAATTGGCATACAGAATACCATTTTACGCACATTACACGAACTGAACGTGACGCGGCCGCGTTACGAGTTAACAATGTCATAGAGAATCATGCCTCTGAACCAAAACATTTCTCTATAACCAATCCGAACAGCAAGTATTAATTTCCATCCCGGTGGGATTAATTTTTTCTACATATTCAACGCTTGTACCAATTTGGAAAAACAGCGATCCAATTTGACAGCAACACCCCATCCCCTCAGCAGCACTTTATGCTGTGGACGTACACGCAGCTGGAACCAGATGCGACCGCTCCCACAGGACGCTATGCGTTTCACAGGGTTGCAGGATTTTTATATTCATGTATGGAAATTTATTTATTCCCGCGGGAAACTACTGGTGGTAGGAAGGTGGTGTTTAACAAGATAGTTTTGTAATACTACAGACGTCCGTTGTTCTTTTTGTTGAAATTTTATTTTTTAGTCACAGAGTTTTTTTAGTTCATAATTTTGCACAGTTCAGTGCTTACGAGTGATATAAATACATCGCCTCATGACAGTATACATTTGCTGTGGACTGGGAGGTAGTCAGTTCAATTCCTAGGTCAAGAACCACTATAGTTTAAAAAACCAATCAGAAATGACAATTTATTTTATGATATATGACGTGTTCTCATGGCGGGTATACTAAATGACAACAAAATGCCATTTCTACCGCGACTCGCATGTGCCAGCTTAGAACATAAGACATCAAAAAATATATTAGAGTAATAGATTTTCTGCACACATTGACCTAACATCGTAAAGAATCAACACGAGTAAATTAGCGTCAATTGACAACCCTACTCAAACGCACCTTAACGCGCCATCGCTTTGACAAAAGCACACATTTCGATTTTACATTGCGTCGTAATAAGCACAAGCTGTTGTAAACCTTAACCGTTGCACTATAAAGCGCATTGTCTTTTAACACACAGGTAAAGTAAATATTGTCGTGAAGTTCCAGGGTGTCACCCGGGTGAAGAAAATCGGGTAACGGCACTGATTATCGGCCCCGATCCTAAATAATAAATGTCCGGCATTGTGCGTGATGTGTGTAGCTATTCGAGAAGCGATGACGGGGGGCACGAAGGACGAGCGGGGGCGCCGGTCACCGGTCAGTTTGATGGATGTCGCCATTTAAAAAATAAAGGTTTGAGCTCGTTGATGTTACATTACAAAGGTAACTAAATTTATTTGACTATTTTAGTGCGAGGAATAATTTATTAGTCCAATGTGTGTAGGTGGAAAGTTTGATTACGTGTACAAAGCATTTTTATTCTTCCATTTGGGATAGAGGTCTTATTTATTCCTAAGAATTCCGAAGAATCGTTCGAGAGACATTCATTGTGATACGGGCTGTATCTATGTTTCATTGTTATTTTGGGACTGCGCGCTCAAACGCAATTTAGGATCTTGTGTATCTTGTAAGGAGTAGATAGTTAGTGAATTTCAGTTTTAAGGTTTATATTATGTAGTTTCCGACATATAATTGTGATGAATCCTACTAATACTATGAAGGCGAAAGTTTGTAAGAATGTATGGATGTTTGGATGTTTGGATGTATGGATGTTTGTTCCTCTTTCACGCAAAAACTACTGATCGGATTTTGATGAAATTTAGCACACAGGTAGATCATGTTCTGGATTAACACATAAGCTACTTTTTATCCCGGTAAAGTATAAACCGGGACTTTTATACCGGAAAAACTTATTAACGCGGGCAGAGCCACTGGCAGAAGCTAGTAGCAGATATAAATAAGCATTTTACTTTTTTTTTATAGCTATTTGCGGATGTCCAAAGATAAACCTACTTTCCTTCAGGTGTTCATATTTTTTTCGTTGTGTACGACATTGGTTAAAAGCGGTCGTAAAGGATACGTTAAGTATTAAGAAAGGATGGAGTTCTTCTGGGCTTCAAAATAAGTCAATCACCAAAAATGTAATAAGAAACTGTTACTTCACATCACTTATCTGTGTGACAGTGGTTACATACCAGGTCGACCTATCCTATTTTACTGTAGACATAATATTGCGTCTATGAATGACTCCACCATTTTAAAAACGTCTCGTACCCACATCAAAATCTCTTAATATTTCCTTTCTTAAAACGAAATGCTTAAAATAACGACCGATTATGGCAAAACACTAGCGAAGTAGACTTAAAAGTTTATAAATAGCACAACACTAAAATGCATCGCTAAAACACTAAACATTTTTAGAACTGACATTTAGACCAATTCGGCACTCGCCAGCTGATGTTATTAAGCTCCATTACGTACAATATTTTAAAACAGCTTTTAAACATTTCCTATATCCGACACGACAGAATAGTCTGGCTCTGTCATCTGCTCGACATGAAATATTGAACAATAGTCTAACGGCTGAGGTTTGGTTGTTTCAACCTTAATCAATATTAATTCTCTCATTATATTTTCTCTGTATCAGTGTTGTATAATATACTAGCTTTTGCCCGCGGCTCCGCCCGCTTTAAAAAGTTTTTTCGGGATAAAAGTCCCGCTTTATATTTTCCCGGGATAAAAAGTAGCCTATGTGTTAATCCAGAACATGATCTACCCGCGTGCCAATTTTCATCGAAATCTGTTCAGTAATTTTTGCGTGAAAGAGGAACAAACATCTATACATCCATACATCCATACATCCAGACATCCACACATCCCAACATCCAAACATCCAAACATCCATACATTCTTACAAACTTTCGCCATTATAACATTAGTAGGATTATTTATTATAATTAAACTGTCCATAGAATAGAAATACTAAGCATTTTCCCCCACTTCCTAAACATCCGCGAAAATTACAGAAAGAAAAAAAGGCTCAATAAATCGCCTTTGTATTCCTATCCATTTCTACTGCTTATAGGCCGGTAATGCACTGAAACTTTACTCATTTAACTCATTTACAATGTTAGTATTCATGGATTGATCATTGTACTTATGTCTATCTACCGTTTTAAAAAAGAAGTAAACTGAAATTAATATTTCCAACAAATACTTTGATACATACATTTGATTTGGAACTATCCGGCCCATTTCAAAATAGGCTTGACTGGCGTTTCTAATTAACGACGAAACGCAGGGCAAAAACAGCAGTGCGCTTTGTGGTAGCGGCAGGCGTCAGTGACAGGTGCTCTCACCTCACCGCCGCGCCTCTGTGCGGATATTGTAAAACTAACTGTTGTTAGTTGAGATTTCATTAGGTATCTTCGTAATGACCTATAAACTCAGCGAGAAAAGTGTAAACTGTTTTTTTATTTGTATGACGCAGTTTTATTGACATGATTTGCTCATAGTTTATGAACCGCGAAATATCGTAGGGATCTACTTATATTTGCAAAATGAAATTGTTAATACTAATGGCCTTATTTATAAACATTTTATAAAATTATTTTAGTTATTGAATGTTTTGTCTTCTTCGAACGTATTTTGAATTGAGTTTGAAGGAAGAAGACAAAACATTCCATTATCAAAATTGGTTTATAAATCGGTTTTTAAAAAGACCATTAGCATTGAGAATAAATAAAAATTCCTTATTTTACATCTTGGATGAGCATAAAAACAATTTATGAAAATTCGTCTTCTAAGGAAGTTTAATAGATTATTATGAGAATCAAACTAAGAATCTGAACCTTATCTAAGGCCACATAGGCTCCCACTCGCCCTAACAAGCGGTAAACAATTATTAAAATAATAATCACTGCGATATATTTCCAAGGCAGTTATTGTTTGAAAGTAAGCTGAAAAATGTATATGAAGTTGTAGTTTTTTCTTGCGATAATAATTAAGGGAAACTTCAATAGAATTACATTTCAACTCAGTTTTTTAAAGTTGAATACTCATAATGTTTATTCGATGGTGTTAAACAACACAAAGTCATAGAGTATTATTTCAATCTCGAGGCTACCACAAAATGGGGAAGAAGAGTAACTTTTTGCATTGAGTTATTACCAATAGAATCTAGTTTTGGGAAGAATTGATAGCTTGTATAAAGCTTTAAAACGGTGACCATCCTAGCGATGGTATTACATCCTAGCGATGGTATTACATATACAATGACTATTAATGGCGAGATAGACTACATCAGTAAAATGATTATTGAAGAGTAGGTACTCATATTATATTAAATTTTCTTCAATAACATATATAAAAGTTTTGATAAATGAATAATTATCTATTGATACACGAAGATAAGAAACATCTAGAAAACAGAAACATTGTCACATCATAGAGAATTATTGAAGTGTGACGATTTCTGTCTATCGTCTTTAAAATATGGGAATGCCCGTTTGTCTCCGCTTCTAAACCATTTAGTAGAAAATTATAAATATATACCACTGCAAATTTTCTTTATTCCAACTAACTTTCAGCCACATATTCAATGCTGTTTCATTTTAAATTGTATAATTTACTTAATTGATGAATTTTTAATTTACTATTTATTTTCGTGCGTAATTTTACTCACAAATGTGTGATCAATTAAATATACCGAAAGCCAATTACCGCTTATGAGATATCGGTTAATATATTTTACGAAGTAACAATTCATGTAACAATATGAAAATGGTTCCGAGCGAACCAATATTTTTAGTTGTTTAAGAACTGATAATATGTGATATGTCATTTTAATAGCTATTGCCCGCGGCTTCTCCCGCATTAGAAATTTTTAGAGTAAAATTATAAATCTGAACCATCTTCGAATCCGCCTGAATACACACAAAACATAAAGTGCTGTAGGGCGAAGCACGGCCTTCGACGCGCTATTTATAGGCACGCACCCCCGGCCGATACCGCCGCAACCGCTATGTCCCTACATTTTAAATGTGTTATATCTTTGAAAACGTGTATTAAAATTACAAGCTGTAAAAAGCCATATTGATCTATATTAGATGAACAATGTATTTAAAGTACTTAATTGGATAAGAATTAATGCTGTATTTCTTAAAATCGCTTCGTAAATAATCCATTATTTCTTGTAAAAAGTAAAGGATAAAAAATGGTTATCCCTATGAGATAGACATATACTATCGCAGATTTTTTTGTAGACCTTTTTAAGATATACAATACTGTACCTACCTAGTACATTATTTTGATCTATCTTATAGGGCTTAGCCAGCGTTTGCAATGTAAGCTTTAGAAACCAACATTGAAAAATGATCAGTGTTTCTTTACTATATTATGCATATTATTATATTATACATATAAACCTTCCTCTTGAATCATTTTATTTATTAAAATTAGCCACATCAAAATCCCTTGTGTAGTTTTAAAGATCTAAGCATAGGGACAGACAGCGGGAAGCGACCTTGCTTTATTCTATGTTAAGATCAAGATAACAACAATTGGCCACTACTCGACTGCGAACATAGAAAAAAATTCTGCAGTGAGTTCCGTTCATGTAATGGATTCCAGCCGGTAAAACGAAGACCAAAATATTATTAGTAAACAAATATTATATAAGTGAATAATTGGACACTATTTCATACAGTATACGAGCTAAACCAATATAGTTTCTAACCGTCGATACCAACTGGCGAGAGAAAACAAAAAGGCAGCGTCCCTTACCCCACTGTATTGGCAATATAATTTTTGTGTATGTATTTGCAGACGATTTCTGACCCCTATTATTTGATCTCAAACTACTATAGGGAACGAAGGGCAAGCGCGCTGACGGCGATAGAAATGAGGTTCCGTTAACTATATATTATATAGAGGTTACTTGCGTTCGCTTTTTAAATTATGTTGTTATTTCGATACATATTACATATATATATATATATATATACACTCACGCCTGTTATCCCCTAAGGGGTAGGGAGAGGCGCAACTAGTGCACCCACTTTTCGCCGTCATTCCGTCCCATGATGTGATAGGGGGCAAGCCTTTCGCCATATCGGGCACAAATTCCAGACTCCGAGCTGATACTGAATAGAAAAACTCAATATCACTTTGCCCGACCCGGGGATCGAACCCGAGACCTCAGCTTTGCAGTCGTACTGTAATACCACTACGCCACCGAGGCAGTCATTTTGATGGTACACAATAACCGCGTCACACCGTACACAAGGTATAAAAATCGCCAGTGACCCGCGTAAGTGTATCACGTTTCGGGATCCGCCTTATGAAGACACATATGTTTTCATCAGGCCGGCATAATTGTTTCTGCTGGCAAGGAGTAACTCATCTCTTGTCAGTCGATACTCTACGTAAACCCAACCTAAGCTTCAGTTGCATTGGAGTCATTATGCCATGACCATAATATATTATACAATTTTAAAAGATACTTTGCGTAGGGGGTGCTGTGCGGTCCAATTAAATGTCCGTAGCATATTGTGATGTTAGATAAAAATTCGTAGTTCTATATTATTGTAGTTATTCGTAGTTCCATAAATTTCATATATAGAATTAGTAAGTAATTATATGTCATAGCCGGGCTATGACTACGTAGTACTATCTACTTGATATTCTGTGCTATAAGGTTCAGCATAATATTGTGAAATTAATAATCTTAATTTTAGCTTTTAATTGTGTTAACAGTCTTTTTTTGTTTTGGTTCAAGTATCAAAATCGTTTATTGTCAAGTATTTTCCCATATTATAATTATAGAGTACTAGCTTTTGCCCGCGGCTCCGCTCGCGTTAAAAAGTTTTCCGCGATAAAAATCCTGCTTTATATTTTCCCTAGATAAAAAGTAACTCATGTGTTAATCCAGAACATAATCTACCCGTGTGCCAAATTTCATCGAAATCCGTTAAGTCGTTTTTGCGTGAAAGAGTAACTAACATACCTGTCTATCTGTACATACACCCTTACAAGCTTTCGCGTTTATAATATTAGTACGATTTGCTAATTTACGATTCAATTTACCAAATATTAGTGTTAGTTCGAGGATCTCTAAGTTTGTAGAGGCCGATGCGGGGAAATTTTGTTTATACCTCTCCAAATGGCAAATGTTATTCGTTATTTTTGTTATTTGAGTCCCTTTGCGTGGGGTTGTTGTAGTTTATCGACAGAAATTGTGCAACATTATACTTGATTGTCTTTAATGATTGACAGGTTCCATATCATAGCCTATGTTCGTCTTATGCGAAAAAATAATAATAATTTATTTCCAAAAAACAGAATTACACCGGGAGATGTAACAAAACACTCTACACTAGGCAATGCCTGTCTCGTAGAGTGTAATACGTAGGAGTGACATTTTGGACAGGTGTGCCGTGCTTAAAATATTATCAAGAGACTACAAAGAAGGCTCAGATTAAATCTAATAAAAACTAGGGTTAAAATCAAGTAATACATACATACACACTCACGCCCTTATCCCATAGGGGTAGGCAGAGACTATTGAGCGCCACATGCTACGATCTTGACAAACCTCTTTCGCCTCTTCCACATTCATAGTTCTTTTCATACGTTTTTCGTCTGTAAAGGGTACTCGTGACCTGTCCTTTTCTGAGGAGATCATTTATTTGGTCAGAGAATGTTCTCCTCGGGCGTCCCCTTCCAGCCGTACCATCCACATTCGCTCGATAAATACCTTTTGTGATCCGTCTTTCATCTATCCTCTCCACGTGCCCAAACCACCTCAGCATACTTCTTTCAATCTTAGTCACCACATCATCCTTTAACATACATCGATCTCTTATCATACTATTCCTCATGCGATCAGCAATGGTGACTCCACATATACTCCGTAAGGAACGCATTTCCACCGCATTTATTCGACTTTCATGCTTCTTTTGCCAAACCCAACATTCACTTCCATACATAAGCGTCGGCACCAGCACACAATCATCAAGTAAATATAAGCAAAAATAAATGACCACGATATTAAGCTTAGTTCATGCTATTCATAAAGTCTTCAGTGTGTGAATGGGACCATTTTAGCAATTCTTTTGTGATATTATTTTTAGCTTCCCAGTAGTTGAGTTTGTAGATTTTATGTATTTTATTGTATTTATTATATAAATATGGTTTCATGTAGAAGCTAAAACGACGAGCAAAAACAGTTCGAACCGGAGGAACTGGTATAATAAAGGTACATATGAATTCTAAGCGCACACAGAAACGAATATTAATTCTTTATTATAAAATTTATGTTTGATATGTGTATCCGAGGTAAGAAAGAAAGAAACATATTTTATTCGCACAATATACTGGGACGCACAAAAACAATTAACAAAAAAGGACTTAATACATATTACATAAAGCACGTGGGCAACGTGAATCCCATGATACTGTCGAAAAGGATCCAGTTCATCATAAAATGCCAGGCAAGGTGTACCTGGCGCTGGTTTTCAACTGGAACCCTCACTTAGTGGATAGTGACTCACGGATTGATTATATTATATAAATAAGAATAAATAGATAAACAAAATAGTGGGAAAAGGAAGCAAATAAATACTATAAATAAATAAATAGTTAGTTAAGAGTTAAGTATGAATAATAATCCCACTTCCTACTTAATATTATAAAGGCGAAAGTTTGTAAAATGTATGGATGTTTGTTCCTCTTTCACGCAAAAACTACTGAACGGATTTCGATTAAATTTGGCTCACGGGTAGACCATGTCCTGGATTAACACATAGGCTACATATTATCCCGGGAAAAAATACAGCGGGACTTTTATCCCGGAAAATCTTTTTAACGCGGGCGGAGCCGCAGGCAAAATCTAGTAAATAATAATTTAATTAAAAACTAAGGAAATACGAAACGGCTATAGACTTATCGGGTAGCGGGCGGGAGCGGCGCGGGAGCGGCGCGCGGGCGGCGCAGGGCGCTCACTACGCTAGTCGCTAGATTAGCAGCCAGCCATCAATATCATCCATGCAGAAAATATTATAATAGTGAGAAAATGGTAATAGTTATGTGTGCAATGATGTAAGTACATACTTGATTTAATTTTATGTAATATAGCCGTGGACAGTACGTAAAAAAAACTTAGCTATTTGCATTTTTTGCAGGTGTGTTTCTTATGAATACATAATACCAATGTGATACTCAACGTTGAATTCAGACAAGACATAAAAGAAACAGAATCATTCGAGGGGTATTAGTGTTACTACAGACGCCAGCGGACTAAAAAGAAGCGAGAAGGCCATACCAAACAGGTAGGCACCATAGTTATACCATCTCTTTACGCCTGCCATGTTTAAATATAATTAGCTTCTCATAATATGTACCTATTGCGCTGACAAAACAACAGGTAGACCTATCCGTACAATGTATGATTATACTTAGCTTATATTTAATATTTGGTACTTGTGAGCTTCATAAGAATTTCGTCAATATTTAAATTATGCGAATCCCCATCCGGCAAGCCTGATTAAGGAAAGACATAATCTTCCTCACTGTAGAGCAGACCAGTGCCCAACAGTGAGACTATAATCTATCATTATATAAATTCGAAAGATTGCTTTGTTTGTTACCCATCACACCAAAACGGTTCAACGGATCTAGATTAAATTTGGCACAGATAGAGATTATAGTCTGGTATAGTACATAGGCTACTTTTTATTCCCGGAAAAGATACAGCGGGACTGATATCCCGGTAAATACTTTTCATACCGGCGGGGCCGCGAGCAAACCCTAGTTTATAATACGGGTTCATAACAGATCAATACAATTATTCTTAATATTATATGATATAAAATTTACTTCGAATGACACCACAGTGACGTTAAGTTTTTGTTTACAATTAACAATAGCTTTTAACGTGAAAAGCTTTTATAATGCAGCTGAACATGAATGGAGCTCAAGTTTCTTCAAATATAATCTAACTATGAGCATTATATATTTGTAAAATTTTATATACTTATTAAGATGGAACATATTATTTAAGTATTGTTGATTTTATTAATATGTCAGAATTGTTTTAAATGTCGAAGAGATATCACATTGAGTGCCATTGCTGGAGATCTAATGGTGCTGGTCTCTCATATGTAAGAGTGAGTCTGGGTGCGTTCCACCGCAATTTCTATTTTTACCGCCAAGCAGCAGTGTGCATGCACTGTTGTATTTCTGTTTGAAGGACATAATAGCCAGTGTAGCTACTAGACATAATGAGATTTAACATCTTATTTCTCAGGATGACGAGTGCAGTGGAATGCCACATAGTGTTTTGTAACTCTAGGTGCAGAATGGTGTTGCTGCTGTTTATGGGTGGTCGTATCACTTACCATCAGGCAAACAGCATGCTCGTCTCGTCATTCAATGCAATAAAAAATATATCTTGTCGACGTTCTGTTATCAGAGTTTACGCCAAATTACAATTATAACAAAAGCATGATGATGATGATAGGATAATTTCTAGGGTTTACTCCATAAGAGCTAAATAGGTGGATCAACACAAAGAGACAGGTGTTTTTTGAAGTCATCATTTTTCAGAGTATTTTTTTTCATTGCACTGGATTACAATATCAAGGTCCAGATAGAGTTTCCACTGAAAAGAAATGTTTACACCTCACGACACATGTCGGCCACTATGAATGTAAATGTGTAAATACTTGTTTGACTTGCAAATATAACGTGTGTGCTGTTAGCGTAACTCTTCTTATCTGTTACATAAGATTTATATTGTATTAAATGGTCACGTATAAGTGTTTGTCGAAAGTAAAGAAAAATCAACTTCACTAGGAAAATATTTTCTTGTTCGAACACAAACTTTATAAAGTAACTATGATAAAATTTTCTTTTAGTTTCTATAGTCGCTTTGACTCCTCAAGCCCCGCGACGGACACCGGTGTCCATATATATAGGGTTTTCCCATACATCTATATATATATGCGGGGCTTGAAGATTCGATTCGATTATTTTCTTTTACTGATTATTACGAATACTTGTTTCTAGAGAAATATATTTGCTATTGGAATATTATTTACTTCAACCACTCAAGGATTCTTTAATACCAGCCTTATATTATATATTGCCCACGGCTGACCACGGGTCTCCTCTACAAGTGAGAGGGTTTAGACCTTAGTTTACTATGTTGGCCTAGTGCGGGTTGGCAGACTTCTCATACTTTCGAAATTCTTATAAAGAACTTCTCAGGTATGCAGGTTTCCTCACGATGTCTTTCCTTCACCGTTAAAGCAAGCGACAATTCACAAATAATACACACAGGTGACATTGTATGCTCTTAATTATTTAAAGATGGTTTAGAAGGTTATTTACAGGAAATATATATCTATAAAGATATCAACGACATTTATACGCATTTTTCTTTGGTTGAAATATTTTTGATCTAAATTTTGAATTCTTCGAGAAAGTTTTAAATATAAAATAAAATTATGTTAAAAATTCTGCTAATCTATTTATTACTAAAGTCATCAATCTACCGATCTGCAAACAATACTTCCAAAACTAACAAGCTTACCCTACTCAGAACATTCTAAGCACTAAGGTCAAGATGGATTATTCAAAGCTGAACATTTGCATTACGAGGCTTAACTAATGTCTCGCGGTACGCGCAGTGCACAACTTTGTAACTCAAAGTTCTATGTTGCTAGCATTTGAATATGACTACCATCTGACTGTGGCACTTTTCGTCTCTAGATATGAGTAGTCAGCTTTATTTTAAAGAATACTTTAAGAGGTGGTACGTCTCTCGTGAATCATAGGTTTGTCTATTTCTGCGCTGGAATTTGTAGGTAATCTGGTTTAAAAGGTATGGAAAAAACTGAAATTACACGCATTACAATTCTGAGATATATAGACAATAGAGAGACAACTTAAAGAAACTGGTGGTGCCAGGAAAGTAGAGGGCAAAAGAGCACGTGGACGTAACCCAATACGGTGGACCGATCAGATCCTCAACACACTTGGTACCACTGTATACGACGCCATACAAGTTGCCAACATTCGGGACCGATGGGAGCGAAAGCTGGGGCGAGGAGGCCACGACTCTCAGAACTGAGGTGAACTATGCAAGGAGAAGACAATACTGAGATATCTCAAGGTTACAAACGCAGTAGCATATTTTGTAATTCGAAATTCTGGAGCGTCACAAGCAAAGCTGCCACCAGAGTAGCCAGTCTTGAAAACTACGAACTTACATTTACGTAAATCAATAGTAATTTATGATAAGTATTACTTCTACACATTACAAACATAAAACAATATGTTATATAATAGAAAACAGGCATTGCTTAAATGCAATATCGCCCTTAAACACTCAGGAGACTTAGCTGTCAACACATATTTACTTCGCTTAAGTAACTACAGAGAACACTACATTCCTCTCCATTAGACGATGGGACAAGGTGAATGGGGAAGTGGGATGGATGATAAGTTAACCTTTAGGAGAGACAGGGAGAGACAAGAGTGATATTTATCGCGGGTCAAACGTACGCCAGACAATATTGTCTTATTCGCATTCCCCTTACGCTCCCGTTCTTTCCTTGCACGTGGGTGTAGTGCATGGGAAACAGTACGACAGGCTATTGTAGGCCTAACAGACTTCTGCCCGCGGCTCCGTCCTGCTTTATATTTTCTGCTTTATATTGACTGCCTCGTTGGCGTAGTTGTATTACAGTACGACTGCAAACCTGAGGTCTCGTGTTCGATCCCCGGGTCGGGCAAAGTGATATTGAGTTTTTCTATTCAGTCCCAGCCCGGAGTCTGGAATTTGTGCCCGATATGGCGATAGGCTCGCCCCCTAGCACATCATGGTACGGAATAACGGCGAAATGTGGGTGCACTAGTTGCACATCTGCGTACCCCTTCGGGGATAAAAGGCGTGAGTGTATAATATGTATATGTTTTTTTTAAGTTAATAACAAGACATTATCGCATTACAGGTGTTACCCCAGTATATATAAATAAATATTTGGCCACTACCGTAAGCAGGCATATCATTCAAGACATAGACTAGTATACATTTTCAGCATTTATTTACAGTATTTTTTATTCTGCCTATACAAATAAATACTGTCATGCCTGTATTGACGAAGAGATAAAGGTACGTTTAATTGCCAAAACTTGCCTAGCTGATGACCGTCCCATAGTTGAACTAGTTGATATGTACATTTTAATTACTCATTTTTAACTCAAGTTCTGTCACAATCCTGCCACTAGCTGTTTTAGGTAACTTATTTTTTTGCCGCAATAACAAAATATTTACAAAAATAGTTCATATTATGACTATATTATAAAAAAACCACTCCCACCATATTAGGACCCTAAAAATACTTAGCGTACCGTTACAAAATAAACTGTGTGTTGTAAACGCTTTTATGTACCGCTGGTTTCCAATAACACGCGCTAAGTTTATTGTATTGGCGATATTTTTACATGAACCACGCCGCCGCGCCTTGCCGTCCGCCCCGAGCTGATCTACTGCGCTTATATTTCATGTACCTGTATGAGGATAATGTAAATGTGATTAAGGTGAAAATTATGGATGAAATGCCTTCGTATTATTCATTTGTTACGAAGGATCTTCAGAATGGTTTAAGGGTGTGAAAATATTTATGTATTTTTATGGCACCAAATAGACATAATTCATTTTATTATGTCCCTCAAAAGCTAACCTATCTAAAGAATGTATATCTTGTTTGGATTGTGTGGTAGACTAAGTATCGAGAAACCTAGACATATTTTTTGTACTAGCACTACAACTTTCAGATGGATTGTCTTCTGACGGGAGAAGATAATTATCCAACGTTAGACAACATAACTACAATAGCCTGTTCGAAACCAAGGAGTACAAGCTGATCCCAAAACGCGTTGTTAGTGACCACACTGGGCGGAAATCTTTAAGTACCCCAACATCAATGAATGTCCTGCGACATGACTACTAATTAGCACATTTAAACGTGCTGTATTTTAAACAAAATTATTTATACGCCTCCCAAACCAACAATATTTAAACAAAACTATTTTGCGGATTTTATCGCGGTTTTTTTATTAATTTATATTTTCTTCCGATGTTTCGAAGGCTTTGCAGCACTTCTTGGTCACGGGGCAGACTGAGGTGGTAGGTGGGCTGAAAAAATATTTTTATTTAAATGTCTAACATTCGCATAAACACAAGAAACCAATAAAATTTGTGTGGACGATCAAAATAATTACAAATGGTAACCATTTCTCACTAATATGAATTACTTAGCTAAACAAACTAATTTCGCGTTTAAACCACAAATCGGAATGGAATGAAATAAAGCGTTTGTGCCAACACTATTGTGTATGCCAGTGTGGGTGTCTACTGCATAATACTATATTCAAATGATGGACTTATTTCAAAAATATGTTTAACTGCGTTATACGTAATTTATTTATTTATTTAAACTTTATTGTACACCAGAGATATAAAGCACAAAACAAAAATAAAATAAAATAAAATGTACAAATGGCGGTCTTATCTCACAAGGCAATCTCTTACAGACATCCATGGTAATTTATATATTTTTTTAAATACTATAGTAGCTATAGCCGTTTTTAGAGAACCAATGTATTTACCCGATATGATATATATTTTTTTAGTATTTTAATTTATTGAAACAGCATATAGCAGAATGATTTGGTTTCATTGCCATGGCTACCTGTCACCCAACATTGCAAGATGCAATCCTGAACAAGTCGTGCTAAAACTCACAAATAAATATTTTTTCATACAAGTTGAATCCAAGACCTTCCGGTTTTCGCTAGCCTAAGGAGATGATACATTTAAGAACGTTTCTACGTCGCTCATTTCTGCGTGTGTAAATAACAACTTCCTTATTCATTAAACGAAAGTAAACGTAATAATACGCATAGAAACGTCAAGAACACACGGATTTGTGTAGTTAGCTACTAACATAACTAATTTGTTCATAATATTTTCAAAATATTATGTTAGGTCTAAAGATAAGCAATTGAATTGCTTTATTGTCGACGTGGCACGGCTTTTTTATAAATTGACTCAGCTAGTCGTGGCCATCATCAAACTGCTTTGAATTACAAAGTTATGCACCGCGTTGCGTTGTTATCCTGGGACGAAGTAAATTGTTCAAAAAAGGCAGATATATATTGTTTGATAACAGAAGTAAAAAGGCAAAGGTGATACGCATTTAGAAGAAATCTCTCATAGAAGACACCCCAACTATGTGTACAATGTACTCCAAACCTCGTTGAGGATCAAAATCTTATCATTATCCAGACTTGAGCAATAGCGTATAATCATTAGTCTCAGCAGAACTGAAACTAATCTTCCCTCTACAGATAACATTTTTCTCTGCGAAATAATGACGTTGCCGCGAAATGTCTCAGGAGTCGCAAGACAACAAATTGAATGAGTCTCTTGACTTTATTATATGGAGCTAATGGTAATGCTTGAATGACGCAAAAGGGTTTTGTTTTTGTTCCACGTTACTCTTTTGCGATAAACTGGGAATGAAAAACATTAGTCTGGTCGGCATAACTGTGGCAACCATGGGTGAAATTTTTTCCTCGACTGCGCTGTACTTATCATTAGATTCGGTGTAATCATTTTGCCGAACTTGGATCAAAATAACTGTCTGAGTTGGTACTACCATTTTCCTATTTTTATTTCTGGGTTACGATTTGTAAGACACTGTAGCCAGGGTATTTAAGCATCTAAAAGGTATCAAGACGATAAACACGAACCCAAAATTGTTCAGTCTTGTACCATACCTATAAAATGTAAACCCCTACTTCGAAATGCTATGCTCTATGCATGTTTTTATTTTGTATTGAAGTTTTCACTTTATTGTATGACATTAAACTGTATATTATCTCATACTGACGCCTTTTATCCCCGAAGGGGTAGGCAGAAACGCAACTAGTGCACCCACTATTCGCCGTGCGTATTCCGTCCCATGATGTAATAGGGGGCGAGCCTATCGCCATATCGAGCATAAATTCCAGACTCCGGGCTGATACTGAATAGAAAAATCTAATATCACTTTGCCCGACCCGGGAATCGAACCCGTGACCTCAGCATTGCAGTCGTACCGTAATACAACTAAGCCACAGAGGCAGTCACCGAGGTATTATAAAAGAAAAGTAGTTAAAATCTCTGTGAACCGTAGGGACCTACTTATATACTACGGTTTAACTTGTAGCTCCACTAGTCTGGGAGTCTTTTTTGGATTATCTATATGATCCGTACATTTACCGGAGAAAAATATAATATACACACGAAGCACACTCTGACCCATAAACTATTTCTCGTAAATCATTGAATTCTCCATCGCGGTCAGGAAGAATAATATGGATATTGATATCCGTAAATCGATATGTTACAGATATTCTTCTCGTTTTGATTACGTACTCTATTGTAAGCTCTTACCTTCGTCAATTAATGTCAAGTAGCTTGAATGGTAAAGGTATTCGTATGTACTTTGAATCAAAAACTTGTTTATTCGGGATATATTAGTAAAAATATCCTGCGAAACCTACTTACCTAAGCATTGTTCATAAGAATTCGTCTGTAGGTAACGCTAACTGTTCTAGCTAGGTGTGTGGTAGTATTATTGTGTAGAGCGTTCAAGGATGCATCCAGTGTGTTCTCTGGTTTAACGGACACTATAGTCAGGTTACTTGGTGAATTTTTCTATTGAAACTATTGTCCAATACGACGATAAACTTGCCGCCTATCGTACCATTAAGATCAAATTAATCTAATGTACTAGTAGTACTAGTAGTAGTAGTCTCTGCTTAACTCCTCGATGACATATTATACGTAAGCTTTGATAGCCACGTAAACCACCATTCACACACACACACACACACACACACACACACACACTCACCTTTTATCCCCGAAAGGGTAGTCAGAAGCGAAACTAGTGCATCCACTTTTCGCCGTGCGTATTCCGTCTCATGATGAGATAGGGAACGAGCCTAACGGCATGTCAGGCACAAATTCCAGACTCCAGGCTTATACTGAACAAAAAAACTCAATATCGCTTTACTCGACCCGAGATTTGATCTCAAAACCTCAAGACAGAGACAACTAAGCAACCGAGGCGGTTAACCAATAATAAGTATCTATGTATTTAAATCTTTGGAATCTATGTACAAATTTCTAAAAAAATTTCGTATTGACGATAAGCCCTTACAATATACAACCCTTAATAATTCCACAAATAAGTGAAATCCACCTGGGGCTTTTAAGATCAGGTCTCAATAGAAGCGTCCCAGACCGTTACTTGGGCTTAGGATTTACAGCTGTGTCCTATTAAACTGTATCCCCCACCACCCTACCAGCCCTGTATTATATACTTGACTGCCTCGGTGGCGTAGTTGTATACGCGTTACGAGTAGGATTTGCGCGCTGGGGTCCTGGGTTCGAATCCCGGGTCGAGCCAAAAACATTGCGCATACACTTATGTATTGCGCATACACTTGTGTACCATAATATCACCTACGTACCTGGCTGATCTCCGATGATATTGGCCGCCGTGGCCGAAACTGGGTAGGAGGATTATGTATTAAATACTGCCGACTGCTGAGCACGGGCCTCCTGTACTCTCTCGCTGGCCTAGTGCGGGTTGGCAGACTTCACATACCTGCGAAATTCTTATAGAGAACTTCTCAGGTATGCAGGTTTCCTCAAGATGTTTTTCCTTCACCGTTAAAGCGAGCGATAATTCACAAAGAATACACACATAACATTTTAGAAAAGGCAGAGGTGCGTTCCCTTGAGTTTTGAACCTGCAGACATTCATCCGGCAGACCGTTCCACTCCCAACTAAGCTATCCCCGCTTTTAAACTATCTTCATTTTGTTATTATAAAATTCACTATACCGCTCAGGGTAAGAGAGACTCAAGTTAAAGAAATACCACGTAAAATATAGGTATTTTTATTTAAGCCTAAAAATAATACTGAAAATATATAGTTTTGAAAAGTTGGTAGATATTTATTATATTATAAAATTTTCCTTTCTCTAGATAAGATATACCTTTCATGCTTATGTAGGAAAACTGGCCTAGCAGAATAACCGCATAGGAGTGGTCTGGAATTGGAATATAACAATAGGAACCTTGATATATCATAAGAAGAAATAAATATTACATTAGATATGATAACCTTACGTGTATATTGTATCCCACCAAAAAAATAAATGAAAAAAAGGAGAGCCAAGCTCAATACAAAAATTATGCTTGACTGTGGGCTTCGCCGCAAAAAAAACGGAGATCTAAATGAGTGCCAAGTTCTATGCAAAATCCAAATATGTATTTATAGGAATAAAATTTAAATAACCCCCGACACAAAAAAGCTATAAAAAGTAAAATAATAATAGTGTCTTTGTCGTTTAAGTACCTAGTAATATTTTGACCCAACCGTCGTCGCGTCGAGGGACCGCTAAAGAAGTATTTTCATCTCCCTGGTCCGGAGTTCGGTCCCCCGACGTGAGGACGCTTGTGTCAAAATATTACTAGGTATTTAAACGACAAAGACACTATTATTATTTTACTTTTTATAGCTTTTTTGTGTCGGGGGTTATTTAAATTTTAATTTAATTTTTATTTCAAACCTTTTAAATTACTTTATTCTCCATCATGGGGCCTTGATAATCAACTATCTATCACCTACTCGTTGAGCCCATCCTTATGACCCCAAACACACTATATCTGCTATAAGTTGCTAAGGAGTTGGGTATCCCGCAGACTACTTGATGCCGCAGCATCAGCTCATGTTTACAAATATATTGAATGTCACAGTACACCAAATTTAAAGTCAATCGGATTTTTCAAGTTGGAAATGAGCTGATAATCTTCAAACGCCTGAACAGATTTTCATAAATTATAGCTAAGAACCATCGCAGTCACATCAGCTTTCAAACAAAAAAAACCGCGTCCCAATCGGTCCATTCGTTTGAGAGCTACGATGCCACAGACAGACATACAGATACACAGATACACCGATACACATCCTAAACTTATAACTCCCCTCTTTTTTGTCGGGGGTTAAAAATAACATTATGAACAAGTATTAAACTCAATTTCTTTGCTTTATTGGATACCTATAACAGTTGCTGTTATTTAAAAACGTGAGATCTTAATTAAAGTAGGTTAGATTTGACTTGGCCAGTATTAATTACATCAGTAATTTTATAAAGTTATTCAACAATTAATTCTGATAAAAACTGGCCAAGTCAAATCTAACCTACTTTAAGATTTCACATTTTTAAATAACAGCAACTGTTATAGGTATCCAATACATATACATCAATGGTTTACATTAATAATATCGCTCTATACATAAAGTAAATCAAGATTTGATGCTGAATAGGAAACATAAAATCCATCCTAGAAATCATGATTACACGAGGAGCTGCGAAAACTCATTAGGTAGTTACATGATATCAAAGAGTCGTGTATCGGAATTTATCTGTTTATGGCTAAGGACAAAATAGCTTTTACAAGCTTTGATACGCAGTTCTATCCGCGTATGTCTTTATTCGATATAACTATCCGGGGCCTCCTAGCACAGGTATTGCCATACTTAAAAGGAGTGCTCCAATAAAGATAAAATTTACCTTTTTTTTTTTTTTAACATTGCCATCTTCGGCGCATTAGGGACGGCTGCGGGCTTCCTCCGACTCACGTCTAAGTTGTCGTCCGCAACCGCCCCTGCACGTACCGCTATTGCGGTCCTTTTTCCTGTTGCGGGGGCTCAGAAGCCCCCGAAACACCGTGCCGTGTCCACCTTTTGAAGTCCGAGGCAGCGTAAGACACGCTGCCTCGGACATGTCCATCACGGGGGTCACAAAAGTTGGCTAGACTAATGGGTGGGCGGCACGTCCCGCCCACCCGTGACCCCCGGAGGCCCCTATTAGTCGCCTTTTACGACAGGCAGGGGATACCATGGTGGAATTCTCCAAACGCCCCCAATCCACAGGGCGGAAGATAAAATGTACCTAGATTAAGATAATGCATTAAATTACTATGAAAGATCTTTTGTCCAATATTAATCACATAAGTACGCATATTATATTACCAATGTTTATCTTTACTGATAATATAAATAAGAGAGCTTGTATGTAGCACGGCTGAACGGATCGGTATAAAGGAGATGTCCGCTTTTTATATGAGTGCTGGGCCTCAAAATCTGACCAGGCTCAACCTTTAAGCATATTATTGGAGCAAAAATATGGATTGGATCCTTTAAAAAAATATATTTTAGACCTCTCCATTTACAACTAACTTTTTTGAAATGTTCATTTTAGTGTAGTGTATGTGTGTGTGTTTAAGTGCAGTTTTTTAGCAAAATATAATCACATAAATCTCAAAATCAGAGGACTTTAAAATCATGCAATTTATTCCAAAGGCCTAGTTTTTAGGAGGGTTATCGAAATATATTATATAAAGTATCTGAGTTAGAATTATAAGCCCGTTTTGTACATGTCGTTTGGCACAGAGATACAGTCTGTAATCATTGACGTATTCTACCAATAGACACAAGAAGATTATAATATAATTCTTGAATAGACACGAACGTCCATGAAAACAATTTGTTCAAAATAATGGAGTAATAACTAAAGTTTGCTGCAGCGCCAAAATATTATTTATGTCGTCTAACCAAACTTAAAACATACAGCGCTAGATCGCTTTAATAAATGCTGAAGCCACACAAGTCAGGTGTACGGATTGCAGTACAGTTCACTTGAACAGACTGATTGTTCGGATGGCGTAATCTAGTGAATCCTACTAATATTATAAAGGCGAAAGTTTGTAAGAATGTATGGATGTTTGGATGTTTGGATGTATGGATGTTTGATCCTCTTTCACGCAAAAACTACTGAACGGATTTCGATGAAATTTGGCACACGGGTAGATCATGTCCTGGATTAACACATAGGCTACTTTTTATCCCGGGAAAACATAAAGCGGGACTTTTATCCCGGAAAAACTTTTTAACGCGGGCGGAGCCGCGGGCAAAAGCTAGTAGTACATATAATTATACCGATGTCTGTAATTGTACATAGCCTACTTTTTATCCCAGGAAAATCTATAAGAGGACATTAATACATACATACACACTCACGCCCGTATCTCAATGGGGGTAGGCAGAGACTATTGAGCGCCACATGCTACGATCTTGACAAACCTCTTTCGCCTCTTCCACATTCATAGTTCTTTTCATACATTTTCGTCTGTTAAGGGTACTCCTGAGCTGCCGTTTTCTGAGAAGATCATTTATTTGGTCAGAGAATGTTCTCCTCGGGCGTCCCCTTCCAGCCGTACCATCCACATTCGCTCGATAAATACCTTTTGTGATCCGTCTTTCATCCATCCTCTCCACGTGCCCAAACCACCTCAGCATACTTCTTTCAATCTTAGTCACCACATCATCCTTTAACATATCGATCTCTTATCATACTATTCCTCATGCGATCAGCAATGGTGAATCCACAATCAAACATTAAAATTTATTTTCAAATAGCTTAAAAAAGAAAAAATAAATAAACTATTTTATCTACGTAATAGGTGTAACTGGTGGAATTGAAATGAATGATTAAAACACGCCAGTTGCGATAAGCCGTCAATAAGACTGGAGACGGAACCGATCGGGGGCGGATAGCGTCTTTGAGCCAAGACTCGGCGCGACAACGTCTTGGGTAGACTGTATGCGGGCACCGCGGCATCCACGGGTTAGAATGCAATGCTATTCAACACGATTGCTTATTTTATTATTTAAAATTGATTTTTTTAAAAATAAAGAAATTACTGCAGTTCGTAAAGATGTTTACCTGTTTGTATATTTGGATGTGTAGTATTCGGCGACATAGACTATATTTTATGGACTAATTTGATTACTTCAAATCCCAAAAAGGCACACGGCTTCAGTGTATCTTTTATTCAAGTAATGGCAAGCAAAAGCTAGTACACTTTTATTTAAAAGTTGTTAACTAATAAAAGCAGATTGTGTGGGCAGGATGGGATTTTTGATATCAATAAGTTATTATGAGTTACGAGTGCTTTTAATATAATGAAATTCATATGAAACATAACTCTACTTTTACTGTAAATTATTATTGTTTTTCAAATATTACATCGGAGAGCTAATGAAATAGATTTAAAGTTATTTTTAAAAGGAGGCTCTCAACTCTCAATTCGCTATATATTTTATGTTTATTCAATGATATATTCTTTTCATGTCATTCGAATTTGTTTCATTTTACATCGGATTCATTGTACTAATACCAAGACTGTATACTGTACGGTTCCTAAAAGCATTGTATAAAAACAGACTTAAATCATGAACACTTCACCAACGCAACACCCGTGACCACACCTTATCACACATTTAAGGCTACACGATAGCAGACTATTCGCTCTACCCTCGGCGTTAAAGCGAAGATAAATCTTGGCGATAGTTCTATCTAGGACAATAAATACAGGTGATAGCAGTCGTCGGCCTCCCCTCTCCAGCGCCCCTCTGCCTCTCACACCCGCGGCACCCCTCCAATTGTGTTATCTTGTGCCTATTGTGGCTCGCAGCCAGATCCAGCGGTATTATGATCCGCTGTCGGTGCTGCTTTACGGCGTTTTGTACTGAGATTGGAGATTTGGGTCAAGGCTTGTTCAAAGGGTTTCACTGAATGGAGGCCTCTTTATCGTTTAAACTATAACCAGATGGGAAAATTAAAATTGCAACGGTGTGTTTGATGTTCATTAGAGAGCAATGCCCGTTTTGGTCCTGTGTGCGGACCTAAATAAACAAAAAAACAGTTATAGGTACATAAGTTTTATTATAGAAATATACGATTTTTACATATTATACTCGAAATATGCCAATATTATAATCTACATTTAGTGTAAGTAATTAAGCATCGTTTGAGTACACGCCATCATGCCGGAAAAGAACAAATATAGCACATTCTGCGCAATTTCTAGATGTTCTGATGTTGTATGAAAATAAAAACATAGAAGGGGACTGAAAATAATTAGTTTTTTTACCTTCCCATAACATACCACATCGGAGAACACAAAAAATAAAAATTAAACAAATATCTGCCCGCTTTTCAGTTTCCTCTATTGTATCTTGTGCTATAGATAGATTTATTGCAAGAGAACTTGTATATTTTTTGTTTACATTTTTTTTTTCTTTTGTGAATGTAGTATATGTAATAAGTGTGTAAATACATATAATCCATGAAAACTAAGTGTGAAGTGATTCATATAACAGATATCCTCATTTTTGATCGGTTTTAATAACCTCAAAATGTAAGTTTTGTTTACGTTTTTGTACCTTTAATAAACAATGGCAGGCTTTTAAATATATGTTCTGATAGTAGATACAGCCCTGATAGTGAAATAATATATTATAATTCAAATTTTAACTGTCCGTTCCTAGGCCCAACACACTATGGACCATGGGGCCATCCCCTTTGTACCCTGATTAATATCCTTGCCGAGTACAGACGAGTAGTCACAAATTCGAGTATATAAACAGGTTATTAGGGTGTATTTGTTATTCATCATTCATAGTCATATTCATACACGAGTTATTCGCCAAGTTATTTGACGAATTATTCGCCAATTGTCTAAATGAAGACTGAGAAAGACGCCAACAAATAAAGAAAAGATATAACTGGTCCATAAAATTATTGGGAGTACGCTTACCAATACGACCTATCCAAATGTATTCGTAATCCATTTTTATCAAATCTATTAAATAACCCACATAGACCTGCCTCTCCATCCACACACATACAATAAGATAATAAATACATTATTGAGAACAGCGCAATAAAACGTAAACTGAAGATGAAATTCAAGCACGTAAAGACGGTATGAAAAAATGCGCGTATACGACCGTTTAATATAAATGCAGATAGTGTAGCGGTGAGGCTGGCACCTCTGACTAGTACCCCTCCCACCCGCATGTACCCCCCAGCCCCCTCCAGTGGTAAACAATCGCCCTTCACCACGGTGAATAATTCATCACCACGAGGAATTACAGCGATATAAGGATTGTATCATAGATCAGTGATGTAGAGTTGGGTAACGAATGTATATTTATGCCTAACGTATTGCACTGTTAGTAGAAAAATACTGTACAGGTTCAAAGACCAATAGTCAATACTATTAAATCTATTTCGAAGAGAATATTATACTCATGGCCTCTCACGTCGAACCCGGTCCATGGTCCGACACTTCAATATAAATATTTTAATATAAAAGAATAATAGAATTATCTACTATAAGATTGAAAAATAAATCGCGCATTTTTAAATCAGATTTGGCCGTTTCCAATTTTGAAGCATATATCTCTGAATCAGAATACAATACTACACAGCCTTGAGGCTTGTTTAATGGCCCGTGTTATTCTGAGAATTATTTGATTACAAAAACTTATCGAAAAATTACGCGACATACCCGAGATTCTATTTAGCTGCAGTTAGTGTAATATGCTCCACCCTATTACGTCACGTGTTGGATATTTCCTTTTCATTTCCCGTGGATGCAGTCCCTAATTCGTATTAAAAACCCCACAAAGTATTGCTCGACTTAGGGTTCGAACCAAAGATCACTCGACTGGCGACTCGTATTTTATTTTATGTTGACAGAACGTTGCCACTGCTGATCATTTATATATTTGTTTCGTTTTTATTAAATGAAGTACAATCATGAAAATTTTATGTAACATACAGACTTACACAAAAACTAGGTTACATTCCAAAATATACGCCCTTATATGTGTAAATTACAGAAAGCGCGGACTAACAAAAAAAACAAAACAAAAAAAACAGCAGTAGGTATTGCCAGTAAATATAATTTTTGTAGACCTCTTGAGAACGATCCAAATCTGCCATTCATAACGTTACGGTTATCAGTAAATCAAATTAAAAAAAATCGTTCATTTTTCAAATATAAAAACCAAATTACTAAATTCAGTTCCGATTAAATGTCTTTCTACAATCCTAACTATTCTATGCACGGTGCGTACCAAGTACCTAAAATGTGTGTTCGCTCAGCGCACTACGAATGACAACAGTTTACTTTTATTTTTTTCCATGGGACGTGAAATTGTCGACTGATGCTACGCATTTCAACACATGTATCGTTCTATATTTGGGATATTTATAGTTTATTTCATTTTTTGGCTACCCTTGCCTCAAATATTGGTAATGTTTTTAAATAAAATAACATTTAACATCAAAACTGTTTTTAAATAGTTTATAGCGAATTATAACCGTAGTAAGTTGTAACGTGCATAGTGCAGTACAGCATTATGGAATAAAATTTTACGTGATTTAGATTTATTATTGTTGATTGTCAGAAAAACGTCACATTCTCGTTCAGAGTGTAGGGCCACTTCCCATACCCGTTACGGCTAAGAACTCACAACAAACTACTACTTACGAAAATATAATATATTATTATGAAAGTTCTTGATATAAAAATAGTTTAGGATTTATTCTTAATTATTTTACAGCCATGTTTCCATGTTGTAAAGTTTTGGCTTATTGATAACCGCTGGCCCAAAGTAAACTCCCAGCGGGAACACGTTACCCTTTGATAGATAACTGCCTCTATCTCCGTTATTACAATACAGTTACGTCACTTCTCAAGTTTGTCCCTAAACTTTTAATGAGAGAATCCTTTATGAGGAATATTTGATAGGGTCTGTAGCGCGGGGGGATGAGCTGTCAGTGAAATAGGCTACATGTTCGACGTCTGCGTACAAATAAATTTATATACCTATAAACACTATGAATACAACACTTTAGTTTTTGTTTTGCGTTTAAAGGAATCAGAAACTAGAAGTAGCGCAGTTACTACAAGACACGGCGCGCGTCCATTGTCAGTGTAAACGTTCTGAAGGAACTAAGTATTGAGTTTGTTGATCAACCGCATGGGAAAATTAAGAGTTTTTTTTATTATGTAGGCCTTCATATCAACTTCGAGACCAATACCTGAAACTTATCAGTAAATGAAATTAAATCCATGTGTTTCTCAATTTGTTTTTGCATAAGGTAGGAACAGATAAGCGATTATGCACCGCAATTTTTTGCAAATTCGCGATATTACGAACAAATTCAATTTTGATTATCAAATTCACAGAGTAATGACACATATTAAATTCAATACAGATGGAATCTCTACCATGAGTATTGATCTATATATTCAAAAATGTTGAAATTAATGTTAGTGATTTGAATGTTTATCAAAGTATGTTTATTTCCAGAATTTCACAAACTGCGTCTCATATCGTCTAAAAACAATAAATAAAGAAGAAACAGTCCTGCGAGTCATTCAAAAGAATTTACTTGTTGTTTTTATTACTGGATAGACAATAAAAACAAAGTTTGTGTACTTAATGGCGTGTAGACGAAGAATATAATTTCGTTAGTAAATCACTGTTTAAATTGAAGCAAACATTACGTTTTAAATCATTGGGTATGTCTAGGGTTGCCAACTAGAGGTTTATAAATAAATTTTGCTAGTTTCGAGTCATATAAATATATCTGTAAAATATAATATTACCGTTCTACCGCCTCCATTTGTTGGTTATTAAAGATAGCTTGAGGGCACATGATGGATTATTCATATTGATTAAATCGTATTCTGAAGTACGTTACAAACAGAAAAGTTATCGTTCGGGTTTGATCCACAGGAAGGACAAATATATGCGCTTTTCGACTCAGTATCAGCACGAAGTCCGAAATTTGTGCCCAATATGGCTATATGCTTGTCGCTCGCCCCTATCACATCATGGAGCGGAATATGCACGGTGAAAAGAGGGTGCACTAGTCGCGGTTCTGATTATCCTTTCGGGAATAAAAGGCTCCTAGGATTGCGTGTGTGTGTGTATTACAGCAGTTCCGAGAAAATCTCATTTCCGCCGCGCTCCATAAGACGCTTACCACTTTACAGCTTTCGATTTAGTTTCTTTAATTAACGCCACTTGATATTGATCGACTTAGAAAAAAAAACCAAACGAAAGGTTTGGATCTCAAATACAAGTAAATTAAAATAATTAAGAAATAAAATAAAATACACTATCCATCACGTAGGCGAACATAGTTGCATTTCTGATAAGTCAAGATACATTAAATTGATTGTAATAATAATTATTGATACAAAAGGTCACTTATATTACTACCGTCATTTTTATTGAGATTAAAATCAATGATGAAAACTAAAAAGCCAGCTCGCGCTGGCAGGAAAGGGGATATAAAAATAATAAGAGATCATTTTTGTTACAAAATTAAAATTACGCGATCCTCACCGGTGAGGACACTACAGGCCTAGCTAACCTACCATATTATATTTACGTTAGATTTCTGACAAAGTAGGTGGCGATGCTTTTAGTGCATTAATGGCTCGTCATGTCTATTTTGATCCTACGATGATAATATTATCATACTTTTAAATTCTTAGGTTAAGTATAGTACATTTAAGATAATATTACATTCTTAGGTTAAGTACAAGTAGTAACTTTTAAATTCAAGTATTAATGAGTCATAAATCCCAACCTTATCAGGTAGCCTATCGGAATTTCACTTACCATGACGTGCACTGGTCTGTTCGTAGCAGTATAGTCGGAGTAAAATATCGAACAACAAGAAACGTCTCGAAACTATCGTTACTACAAAAACCTGTCTGTATTAACAGCGTAAAAAAATGAAACACTTACTAAAATCACATCACAGACGTTTGAGACTCCAACAAATTGGACTCGCGGCACTATAAGAGCATTTACAATAATCGCACAGCTTCCGAAAAAGAACTGCGCAAAAAATAAATCGTATTATCTTCTTTGTTGTTTCAAAGAAAAATGGTGGCGAAAAAGAATACGAAAAACATATGGAACGTATGATGTCACACGGCTACGGATGCGTTCACATTGGGCTTGCTTTATTTGTCGGTAGAAAATTTTTTAATATTATTTTTTTACATGCCTCTGAATGACAAAATGGTCAACTCCCTACCTAATTATTATTGCTACAACTATCTTCAAATAGGAGCAATAACAAACAGAAGTTTGAACTATATGGTAAATCTACTTTAAACTAACATTGTTGCCGGCATAGAGCCTTATCTCGAAATAAAACTTCCATTTTGTATGCCAAATTTCATCAAAATCCATTCAAATGTTTAGGAGATTTTTTTTTTATAATAATAATAATAATAATTTATTTCCAAACAAATGTACATACAAGATTCTCTCACAAATATTAAAATCCATTTACAAATCAGAACAAAAAAAAGAAATTTCTTATTATTTTAATAATGCGTTGACACGAAACGTTAGGGATTGGCGTCTTACGATCTCCTTAAACTAATGTAAGTATGCCTACTTAATTTTGGGTCGACGCCAAACAATCAATGAACAAAGATCACTAAATTAACTTGAATTTAAAGAACTCGCCGACTCAAAATTACTTAGGTATATTTACATTAGTTTAAGAACTTAGTTATTAAGGTTAAATAAAAACGTTTATTATTTTTTGCTTTTCAGTTTTTCAGCGGTTCAATTTTTACGTTAATAGTTTTTATTTTATATTTTTATGGCTATAAACTACATGCTTAATTTTTAATACACAACTCAGCACTAAAATCTGTGAGTAAATAATAAATCACCCCCTTTTCCCACCCTTGGGGTAGATTTTGAAATTTACATGGGACCAATTTCGAGGTATATCCAATAAATTTACTTGAAACTCAGAAAAGAACCTGTGTTGCTTCTTTTGACAATAAATGTTGCTCGAGGTAGCAAAACACTGAATAACTGTTACAGACGTATACAATGTTTATTAGTAAGGCGATTTATGTTTAAAACAAAACTTCACTGTAGTCACGCCCTAGTCCGTAGTACAAGCCGTCGTCGCGTACACATGATGTAAGGGTTTCATAAAAACAAACGCAGCGGTAAAGAACGTCGTTACGCGCGCGTTCACGACGCCGTAATTAACACCGGCTCCTCAGTCCTCACAGCTAGCTTTGACATTTCTCTTTTCCTTGTAGCAACTATGTCGAAGTGTCTTTACACCTAAATACCTAATTATTTTTCCGACTCATGTAAAAAGATGTGAATGCTGTTCGTAGTACTGAAATTCAATCTAGACTAGAGTGATACTTAAAAAAATAAGTTTAGATTACACCCGCAATATTCACACCTTTATCCTGAAAGGGTAGGTAGGGGGTCCACTAGTGCACCTACTATTCAGCGCGTATCTTCCATCCCATGATGTGATAAAGGGCGAGCCTATAGATATATCGGGCTTCAATCACGAACTGGACTGATAATGTGAAGAAAAACCCAATGTCACTTTGCCTGACCCAGGATTCGAAACTAAGATCTCAGGGCGAACGTTCTGCCATGTACGCAGTAAACTTTACGTATTCTATCCTGTTCTATCAGATAAACATTTTCATTATTATCCAACTTGTCTAGAAGCCGGAATGGAGAACCCTACATACCTTTCTACCAAGCTCAGTAATATAATTCAGTAATTGACAGTGATTGTGTTTCCCTATTCAGTATAAGCTCGGAGTCTGAAACTTGTACCTAACATGGCGTTAGGCTCGTCCCTTAACTCATCATGGGATGGAATACGCACGGCGAAAAGTGGGTGCACTAGTTGTGCCTCTGACTACCCCTTCGCGGATAAAAGTCGCGAGTTTATATTTGTAAATATATGTAATACATTTCATACCTACCCTGCAAAAAGGGCATAAAATGTACCGGTCAGTACAACGAGGGGATCTCGTTATGTGGTTATAAATAATGGCATACCGTGCGGTATTTATGTAATTTTACTCTTAAAAAAACAATTGGCCGCCTAATTGTAAACAGTTATGTGCACGCAACACGTAAATTATCACATCGCTCCCGGCCGCACCGCGACAAAACAACATTAATCGTCGAATCCTGTTAATTGCACTGTGCCGCGCGACGGCGGCATGGCGGATCGACGCGGAGACCTGCGGGGCGGCGCGGAGACCTGCGGGGCGGCGCGGAGGCTGGCGGTGTAGCGCGGAGCTGCGTGCGGTGCTGCGGCCACTCCGCGGCACGAAGCACGCCCGCGATTAATGTGTTTACCCCTTTATAGTACAATCGCGACGCATTGTGTAACTCATGTGATTAATTTTCTTTTGAATACCTTATTGCCGCTTATTTATGATAATTACATTTTAAAATAAATGATCGTTCAAACAAAAGGGAAATTTATGGGTAAAATTGTCAGGGCTATTACGAGATAATGGCTTTCGCAGGCGTCTCAATATTAAAAGTATTTTTATGAAATTACTTTCAGCTGAATGTACACGACATTAATAATTATAAATCCGCCGAGTGGACCCGCCGATACCGACGCGCAACAACAGCGATTCTATTTCTGATTCTCTATTGGATTTAAAACAAATAATAGTAAACTGGACCAATATTGAGTCCTGACCTCATGTTCTATACAAATGTTTTGATATGATCTTCTTCGTTGCGGAAAGCGCGACTCTCCGCTTTACTTTCGGTTCATCGGCCGACACGCCGCAAAGGAAATCAATAAGCTTAAAGGATAATTGAGAAATAATATAATATTATTGGTTTGCAGCCGAGTCTATTTAATGTTTCATGATTTTTATGGAAAACAATTCTATTTTTGCTGAAATTTCACTAAAAGTTTAGTATGAGCCTAAACTATAAACCAGCTGTCTATATTTTAGGATCTTTAGCCTAGTTTAATTGATTTTAAGTAACATTATATAATAAAATTAGGCACTGGACTACTATTTTTTTTGTATTAAATATGTCTATATAAAACACTAAAATTATTTAAATACACATCCCACTCTAGTGCAAAGAACTGTGCATAAAAACTTTGTGAGAAAAGGAAAAAATCTAAATAATTGAGTAGTGAGGAAGGTACGAGTGTAGTGTTTAAGTTGTACATTAGTCGTACAAGAGTGGATGTCCCGCGCGACGCATGACAATGTCGTGCGCGTCACTTGTCGCCCGCGTCACGTGCGCGCCGCGTCGTCGTCGCCTCATCGTCGCCACTACAAACTGAATTGATAATGCTTTGTATATTCGGACTGCGTTTTCAGATTTGTTGAAGGAGTAAGTGAAAACTTCAACGTCTGAGTTTGCAGTTGAGTTTCTCGAGCTATTTTTTAGTTTCGAGTGGTCATTATATCTAATGGTTGGAGTTTGGTGTTTGATGTGGTCTGGAAAGTCTCTTCGTGGAAAGTTTATGCGCGAAAATCTCGAGTAAAAATATCAAATTTTTATATTCAATACATTTTCCAAAACTTTTATTTTAGTTTGACTTGTTTATTTACAGCGTTGACTGGAAAGCCGCAATCGAGACACCTGATGCTTATCAAGTACTGCTGACGACTACGTATTATATTATAGGGGTCATGAGTGCATTATCGACCTTATAAGAAGAAAAGGTCAAGGAGGGTTTAATAAACCAGCTGCAATCTCTCTAATCGCAACAAAGCTTATATTAAAGACGTACTTTATTATGAATATCATTGATGCATTGTCGACCTTTAATGCAGGAGTGGGGCCTTTGCTAAAAATTTGTATGGCATAATAACCAGAAAATATCACTAGCGAATGCCGTTTCCACAAAGATTTCACTTTGGGAAGAAAGCTGTTTGCAAATCATACCCGTTCTTAGAGACTAAGCCATTTACGCGGTAAACAGCAGGTACAGCCTATCTCTACCAATTAAACATGCACAAAACACACAACGAGACTTTAATTTCCAATGCAATTAACGCACAAGTTAATAACACTCCATCATCTCAATACAATGAAAACTGTCATACGAGACACCTGCCAACACATTCACAAGTATCTACCCCACGAGTACGCATGATTTATTCCCCTCAGCATCATCCCACTCCCTTCGTTGGGAGGGATCTTCACGTCCCCGAGGACCTTGCAGATCAGAGATACTAGAATCGGGGACACATCCCTTTAATCACTCATGTCATCATGCCTTAGATAATCTGGAAGTTATTAATTGTATATTATTATAATTGAGATGTACCTTATGCCATATGTATACAGTATAATGTATAAACATCTAGGATGGATTTAACTGAACTAGTGTTTTCAATAGTATTTCGCCTCCTTAGGCAATCAATTTTGAAAATATTTTCTTGGTACATTATAATAATGATCTCGTGTGTAAATACATGCTGCGATAACCATATGTATAAGTTAAGCGTTGTCTGTCAGCTAATGTCAAGAACTTTAGTAAGTAGATGACCTTTCTCTTAACAATAGCAATTACGTACATAAATTAGAAAGAACTGTACAGCGCTCAAAATTTTGAAACATGAGACTTCATTGGTCATAATATCTAGTAATTACACTTTCAATGGAATCATTATGCAGTGAAGGCCATTATTTGGTACTCTTGAATGACGATTAAATAAATTGAGCCGAATCTCAAGATTCAAGATGCTTGAAGGCTTGAAGAATGAAAATTGTTAATTGTTTTATAACCTATACATTGGACAAATTCGGCGCAATCCCTTAGCAATGTATTTAACAAAGAAAAAGCGCCAGTTAAAAAGTACAAAGAAACTAATAAAACACAATCCGATCATTCGTTTAGACATACACAATAAACAGAAAATTGGGAGCGGAATAAAACACAAAAGCAACAGCGGCCCGCCCCGCGCCGCGCCGCGGACCCAATTTCAACTGCCAATAAAATCGGTATCTGCAATCCTATCGGTAGCCATATAAATAACGTTTAAAAATATACAGGGGATTGCTAAAAACACTTCTCGTGGAGACATAAAGCGCGGCTCTATCAGAGGCGCTATAAATCCCGCTGACGTATGTGAGTGCGGTACTGCGAGGAGGCGCGAGGTAGCACGAGGCAGCGGACTTGGCGGTTGTTCGGAATTGGAGGGAAACGTGTCTCATATTTATTATTAGACACAGGGTATTGGTATTAAAAATATTAAAAATATAAACAACTATTTTTTACTTTCACTCTTCGTCTTCACATTAAATCACAATTACGACAGTGATAAATCAATTCACTAAATACAATAAAATATATTCCAATACACATGGTGATAAGACTAAAAAATAAATATAACAGACAAAAGTAATAATAAACTTGAATAAAATAGGTTTTGTTAATTATTGTCACTCAATCGATCATACATCATTCCAACGAATGTATCTGATGTGTTTATATTATTCTATAATTCAAATACTGCAATATATAAGTGTATCTACGGAGTGGGAAAGATGTGGAGAATCAGTTTCATATTGCATTATACGTTTATTTACAACACCTGATTCATAAGACGATCATGTCTCGTAGTAGTAAGAAATTTTACTTAATATAGTTACTGAATATAGTAAACTAGCTTTTGCCCACGGCTTCGCCCGCGTTAATAAGTTTTTCCGGGCTAAAAGTACATAAAAACCTTCCCGTTGAATCACTCTATGACTATGACGTTGATACAACTCTTAACAAATAATGCATTAATTTCGACCAAATTTCATTACCATAAAAACGGTTCTAGTAAGTTAATCTTAAAAGATAGACATATACTGTTGCGGACATTTTTTTAGATAATTTCAAGAGGAATAATTCTTTCATACATATATTTTTGATATCTTGAACCGTTTTCGCAGCGCACGCAATGGAAGCCCTCAAGGATGAATAATTTTCCCCGCTTTTTTCACATTTTCCATTATTTCTTCGCTCCTAATAGTTGCATCGTGATGTTATATAGCCTATAGCCTTCCTCGATAAATGGTCTATTCAACACAAAAATATTTTTTCAATTCGAACCAGTAGTTCCTGAGATTTGCGCGTTCAAACAAACAAACAAACAAACTCTTCAGCTTTATAATATTAGTATAGATTAACATCTGATGTTTCATAGTGACGAGTGAAATCCAGGTGTCTACTCCCAAAAACGATATTCGATATATCGCGACTTTTGTCGTGTCGAAGCCTACTCTCAGTTACATCGTTTTTACTATCTAAACGATCAACGAACGAACGAAACATATTTGCCAATGTCGTCTGTAAGCCTACTCTAAATGGCAACTGTCAGTGACGAACATTTGATTTTGACATCGACTCAAAAATACTTACTATTACCCGTCGTTTAAATATATTATAATTTCAAGAAACATTGAAATATACGCGCTGTCTCCAACATAGTTTTTATATTTTCTTTGGCGCTGCCTGCCAACTAATTTAGTGTTGGGTAGGACATACAAGAGGCAGTACATTTGTCCCGTACATGACGCCAAAATGTAAGAGCGGCTCAACATTTTTTATTGTACTACTTCAAATTTCATGTCGCGGTAGTCGCGAATTCGTGGTACGCACTATCTATCTCAGAAAAACTATAAGACGGTGACAGAGAGGGGGCGAAAGGCATGCTACAAATTACAATAGTACGTTATTTTTCAATGAAAATATGTCTTATTTGTACTCGTTACTTCAAATGTATCACCGAGCTTCATTACGCCTCGCCTCATTTGAAGTGGGACATTGTACTGGCTAAGGAAAAGAGGCTAGTCTTGCAAACTCTTTTTTTTTGTGCCGTGTCCTACCCAACTATGAGTATGTGGTACGCCTCTCTGTGTGTGTGTGTTTTTTTTAATAATTTTCCATTGTAGGGAAGGCAAAGGGTTCAAGCCCATACAGTCTCGTCTTAAGTGATATTTTTCGTTAGCTTTTTTTTCCTACGTACTATGTCGTAGTAAAGCAGTGACTAACCAAGACTTTATCATGAAGTTTTGGCGGCAACGAGAAAGCACTTGATTGGCACAGTTATTTCAATTCACTTCATTTGAGCACTTTAATAGAACTATATTGGATAATATACCACTACAATTATGCAATATAACACCAAATATCACCAAAATAATGAATTGAAACTAGAGCACCTCATGACGCTTCCACGTTCCCGCCAAAACTCCGCCTATCTGTGACTATAACAAGTTTGTCTTTTTTTATTATTTATTTAAATATTACGGCTCTGGATACTAGTCCATTGAGCCCGTCTTTCATAAATTTTTATCCTTAGTCCTAACTCTTAAGTCCTAACTACTATGTCGAAGTAAAGCAGTGGCTACCTTACCAAGACATTATCGAAGAGTTTTGGAAGCGACAAAAATAAACACTTGATTATCACAGTTATTTCAACTCACTTCATTTGAACCCTTTAATAGAACTATATTGGATAATATACCACCATAATTATGTAATACTTAGTATTATTATATAAATAACACTAAGTATTACCAAAATAATGAATTAAAACAAGAGCATCTCATGACACTTCCAAGTTCCCGCCAAAACTCCCAAGTTTGTCATAACTCCAGTGCTGCCAGATGTATGATGGTTGAAGTCGCCGAAAATTCATCGTGAAGTAGCCTAAAGTCGCCGCATTGCATATGGAGAGGCAAAGGAGCAAAAAAAAGTCCTTAATTCCAGATGAATGCTGGCCCAACTTGCCAAAAATTGGCAGTAGCCTAAAGTCGTCCAATTGCGTGGGGATGCGAAGAGCTAAAAAAAAGCTCCCCAATTTTACAATTATCGTGTGATCTGAGTACATGTTTTGTACTCTCAAAGTTTAAAATATCCTCTAATTCGACGAAAACAATGTTTATAATACAAACTTTCCGAGGTAGCCTAAGCCTAAGGGCAACTCGCGTAATCGACAACTATATATAAAAAACCAGGCCTATGACACTGTAGTTCCACGACTTCCACATGGCGCTAGTATCATTCGGACCGCCATCTTGGATAACGTTGTTCTGACTAATTTAAAGTTATCTGTGCTGTTAGACTGTCAGTTACTGCGTGGCTTTTTCAGCGAAAATGCCGGTGTTTATTTGTGTATTCCTCGCTATCTAGCTTGAGTTGAGTTACAAATCATACCAAATCGTTCCGTAATTAATCACGTACCAACGGACTATCGTTTACGACATGAATTACTAAAAAAAATGCTGTGTTGGAAACTGCCTTTCCACTAATCGCACTCATCGTCTTTTTTGTCTGCCGAAGGACGACAATTTGAGACTCTTGTGGCTTTCTTTTCTAATAACCACTAACATAAAGCTCAGCGGTTTATCCAAAGAGCGGTTGATAGCAAAACGAGTTTGGCAAACAATTAAAAAAAGAAATATTAACATTTAATTTGGACTGGCTGGGTTGCGCAATACATAAGACAAATGTCTGTGATTTTTTTTAAACTAATTTTAAGATTACACATATACAATTGATGTAATATAATTAACAAAATATTAAGGGGGGATATTGAAGAAAAGTATGTATTAAAAATGAGCGGTCCTCCAATAATGACATATAATAAATGTAAATCATCCGGGTGTCCCTTGACACTTCTCAAGTTTTTTGGGATGTTATTCTTTTTATTTATTTTTTTGGGCTTGTTTGTCCTATGCATGTCTGTCCGTGACTAATAAATTACTTTTCTTTCTTTCTTTTTTTTTTTTTTTAAATCACATAAGTTGAGGAATACAAATAAATAATTATTAATCTTTGTTTCATTTTGGACCAAACTCCCTAAATAAGAATTAACAAAAATAATAGTAGTTGGTACAAACACCTATAGGTGCCTACATCTGCGACACTAGCGCCGTACGGAGATAGTGCCAAACTTTTTGCCCAACCCCAGTGTCCTATCTGTCTCTGACTAATATTCAGTTATGACAAACTTGGGAGTTTTGGCGGGAACTTGGAAGTGTCATGAGGTGCTCTTGTTTTAATTCATTATTTTGGTAATACTTAGTGTTATATTGCATAATTATGGTGGTATATTATCCAATATAGTTCTATTAAAGGGCTCAAATGAAGTGAATTGAAATAACTGTGATAATCAAGTATTTATTTTTGTTGCTTCCAAAACTCTTCGATACTGTCTTGGTAAGGTAGCCACTGCTTTACTTCGACATAGTAGTTAGGACTTAAAAGTTAGGACTAAGGATAAAAATTTATGAAAGACGGGCTCAATGGACTAGTATCCAGAGCCGTAATATTCAAATAAATAAAAAAAGACAAACTTGTTATAGTCAGTCCAGTGCTGCCAGATTAGGCGACTTTTCGCCATTTTGGCTATCTTAAAGAGTGTTGGGGCGACCAAAAATTGCGAATGGCGACTGGTCGCCGTTTAGGCTACGCGAATCGTGATTAGTCGCCAATTTAGGCTACTTCGGAAAGTTCGTGTTTTATGCATTGTTTTTGGCGAATTTGAGGATATTTATATAGCTTTGAGGGTACCCCCTTACACACAATCATTGAAAAATGGGGACCTTTTTTTTTTGCTCTCCGCGTCCCCACACAAGTGGGCGACTTTAGGCTACTTCGAATTTTCGCCACGATGGACCAGTATGAATTAGAAATTGGGGAGGTTTTTTTTTTTGCTCCTTCACCTCTCCATATACAAAGAGGCGACTTTTGGGCTACTTCACAATGAATTTTCGGCGACTTCAACCGTCAAACATCTGGCAACACTGTAATATATAGTTATCTGTGTCAAAAACGATACTACACTGCTCCGAAAGTATCGCAAACAGCCTACTCTAACAAATGTACGGATTCTTTATGGTTTATCGTAACTATAGACTAAGTTTATGTCTTTTATTTCGTTAATCGGAGTGAATGATATTGTGCAAAACTTACAAAAAAATATTCTTTATGGAGTCACTGGCAAATACGCTGTGAAGTTGACAAGAGTTAATAAATATCAAATCATCAAACTTGTAAACAATATCTTTATTCAAAAATCGAAACACAACAATTTACGGTATCATAAGTATCAATTTGTTTGATTGTGTTGTTTTATGTGACTATCATATACATGTAAAAATAATTATTCTTGTGTTTTTGTAGATTACTATTATTGTTAAAACATCAACTCATTACGCCAGTTGAAAAAAGAGGATTAGTAAATCAATATAACATCTCATACAACAAGAGTCAATCGCCTTCGTTTGTCTTCTCCCACCAACCAAAGTCTCCAATGTAAAAACATTCAACAAACTTTGCAATCTGCAACAACAACAACAACGTGATATTGGCGGAATAGCTTCATAATCATGCATGTCGCCAGTAACCAAAGAAGGAGAAAAAGAACAGTTACGGTACGTTTCATATATGTAACATTAGGAAATTGCAAAGTTTCCTACAATTTATTATAGCATGATGGGATTTTTTTCTCATACATATTTTATGTTTTTAGTATGTGTCTCAATCATGCAGTACCAACCAATTATATGTCTCATTGAATTTCCTTCACGAGCATAAAGACATAGCAAAAGGTATACTTTGGATAATTGACGGGAATGCTCAAGCACAGTGGTTGTGGGAGGAAGTTGGTTAGCTTTTGAACTGTTTGGATGGCAGAATAAAGTTGAGGCTAAAGGTAATTAATGTTTTATTGATACAATGTATCATGAAAATAAAAGTAATGACTTCTTTTTCCATGTTGTGCAAATTAAATTAAATTCGAATGTAGACTGACAAGAAATATCTTGCAATATAATTAGCTGTCCGCAAAGACCATATAGAATATAATGGTGGTTTGAATCACATAGAGGACAACTGGGTATTCTAAACCCTTAAAGATGCCTGGCCTGGCGTTACAACAATGAAACACATGAGAGTGTAGTCACATAAATTGAAGATAATTTTACATATTATATTGTCTCTCATATATACATATTTTAATTACAATACTGAATTATATTGTTTAGGTCCTACCCGGAGCTTAATGGGACTGCGGCCAACTCAAGTTCAAAGAAGCACTGTCCAAGAACAATTATTCCACGTGTAAAGTGAAATAAACAGTTTGCATAGAATTATGTGATATTAATGAGAATCTGGAAATCTATAATACTAAATTAATAAAAGTTGGTTTTGGGTCTGTTAAATTTATAATTATGTATATTAGTACTTGTGTTCTTAATTTATATAAATTTTGTATTATAGTTTAAAATTGTCAATATATGTGATATTATTTTCTACATTTCAATGCATACTGTGGCATTTATAGGTTAAGCATTTAACATATTATTGTAAATTTTTTGTACCATAATATAGATAGATAAGTTTTAATGTAATTACTACTGGTTGTCCTAAAACAATAAGTGAATTGTAATAAATCTAATACAGCTTTTTTAATCCCTTAGAGGGAACAATAAATGTTATTTATTTAACTTTTATTTTTACTTATTTAGCTAATAATACAAAAAATATAAACAGTTAATTATATTCTTGTTTTATTTTTTTCTTTTTTTATTCTTGCTTTACTACAAAGTATTATACCTTATAGAAAATTTAATCATTTTAATTAATACACATCCTCGCAAACGTAACTAACATTTGAAACAATAAAATTGCTGATATGAACTTATTTGCTGCTTTTTTCTTTGATGGAAGGCTACATTTTCTTCCCTGAGAACTTTAAAGAAAATCTTATGATTGTTCCAAAGCAAATAGCATCAATTGTGATAATTATTGTTGCTGCAGGGTATATGATCTGAGATTGTTTTATTGTACACTAAATTTCGAGAGAATTTACTCAAAATCACACATATAACACGTAACGATAATGCTGACGACGTCCTAAGAGGTCTCGTTGCGATTATCGCAAAAATTACGTTTGAGTCGATGTCAAAATCAAATGTTCGTCACTGACGGTTACCATTTAGAGTAGCTTTAGAGACGACATTGGCAAATAATGATTCGTTCATTCGTTGATCGTTTAGATATTGGTAGTATACGATAAACGATAAAGGATCCGAACAATTGTTAGAGTAGGGTATTTGCGATACTTTCGGAGCAGTATCGCATCGTTTCCGATATATCGTTGTCGATTATTAGAGTTGACATCCCAGTTTCAAACGACACGTGATAAGTTCTGGGCGGTTTTGGTACCGTTTATGATCGTTCGCTATTTAGTCGAAAAAAAAATGTAATAATTGTCTCAAAATTATCGTACCTAACTTCGTTTTTTATTCTGAATAAAATAAATGTGCATGCTATGTCTCGGCGCAACTGCACAGCATCTCTATGTCAGCCGCTCTGTTGAACTTATGTTCCTCCGGGGAAAGCGTTTCTCTGTACCAAGTTTTTTAACTCTCATTACATCGCATATTCACACTGCGCAGTGTTTATATTTTTTAAAATCTGGTCACAAGTGTCACAAGTTTTGAAGATTTATTAAAAATAAGAAAAACTTCAGCCATTTTGAATCAACTATTTATTAGTGTGGAATCACTTGGGACGCCATGTTAAACTAGTTACAGTTTTTTTATGGCATTGAATGACGAGACAAGCATGTCGTTCGCCTGATGGTAAGCGATACGACCACCCATAAACAGTAGAAACACCATCCAGCACCTTGAGTTACAAAGTACTGTGTGGCATTCCACTGCGCTCGTCATCCTGAGACGTAAGATGTTAAGCCTCATTATGTCCTGTAGTTACACTGGCTACAATGTCCTTCAAACCGAAACACAACAGTACATGCACACTGCTGCTTGGCGGTAGAAATAGATATTGCGGTGGTACCCACCCACTACCCAGTCGGACTCTTACATATGAGAGTCCTACCACCAATAAATGTAAATAAATGTTTAGAAACAATATTTTTATACTAGACTGATTTATTAGTGCGATGGGAAAGGATGCGAGGATAGTCCTTGTAGATGTAATTGTATTTTGCTGAGTTATGGCCACATTTAATGACACCAGACTGCTTTCATAAAATCTGTAGGGTCTGAAATGGCGTTGGACTAAATAATTGGACTGGAAAAATACTTTATTGCTACTGGAATAATACTGCTGTAATTTAAAGCCTACAATTTTACTTGCCTTGACTGCCTCGGTGCAATAATTATATTACAGTATAGTAATACTATGAGCAGAGCTGAGCTCTAGAGTTCGATTCCCGGTTCGGGCAAAGTGATTTTAAGTTTTTCTAGTCAGTATCAGACCCACCCTCTATTAGATGGGGCCTAACATAGTTGGTGAAATGTAGGTTCCTCACACCTTTGCCTGCCCCTGAAAAAGGAAAAAGTCGTGATGCTCTATGTACTTATGACTATGACTGCCTCGGTGGCGTAGTTGTATATGTAGGACTGCAATGCTGAGGTCTCGGGTTCGATCCCCGGGTCGAGCAAAGTAATATTGAGTTTTTCTATTCAGTATCAGCCCGGAGTCTGGAATTTGTGCCCGATATGGCGATAGGCTCACCCCTATCACATCATAGGACGGAATAACGGTGAAAAGTGGGTGCACTAGTTGCGCCTCTGCCTACCTCTTCGGGGATAACAGGCGTGAGCGTGTGTGTGTGTGTGCTATGTATTTACGTAATTTTTTACTGGCACACGAAAGATAACGTTATATTAGTCGTTTTTTTTATATTGTAACATCGAGCAATGAAAGATGTTGCGTGCCTTGTCGGTCACCAAATACGGAACCGATTTTCCAGATTGCGCCATTTTTATCATAATGTGTGTACATTTTATATCTTTTATATTAATATATGTGTCCAACCGGGATCAAAATATGTCGGCTGATCTCCCACCGTTAAAGAGGTGTTACATATAAGTGCGCGCAGTTTGATGAGTTCAGGAGTGTTGATGACAAACACTTCTCAAGATACATACCTAACAATTTATCTTTACTAACATTAAAAGGTAAAGTTTTTGTTTGTTCGCACGAATCCCTAGAAGTACTCCCTGAGTTATGATTTATTTTTGAAACTTCATTTCGTGGGCGAGGCCACAAGTACGAGCTAACGCTATTATAAACTCATAATAATTTCGCACGCCCAGATCAATATTAAATATCTCGAAAAAATTTGAAAATCGTGTTTTTTGTTTTGTGTTAATCGGCAAATTTTGCCGTATATATTTTGTAATTCAGTATTGATCTGGGCGTGCGTGTCGACGTGCTGTAACTAAATTATAATAAACCTGTTTCACAAAAAACTTTATTAGAACATTGAGGAAAGAGTTTTTGAAGTTAGTTAAAAGACAAACTTACACACACACACACACACACACACTCACGCCTTTTATCCCCGAAGGGGTGGGAAGAGTCCCACTTTTCGCCGTTATTCCGTCCCATTATGTGATAGGGGGCGAAAAAGACAAACTCACAATTCAAAATAAACCACTTTGAAACACATAATACGGATGTTATGATCCCCACAGGGTTAACAGCACTCGTTAATGAGATTAGACGAACGTTAAAACGTTTGTTTCGGGAACTAGTGCAGTTCATCGTAAAACAAGCGAGAACAATCGATGTTTACACAAATTAAAAATTTCAAAGAGAATGTTTTGCTCTCGGTCTCTTAGCGCTCCTAATATATATTGTAGGGGAACAAGAGGACTGTAAATGAAGGGTGAAGATAGTTTGGAATTAATTATTGTCTTCAGCATGTTAATTGATTAATTAACATTGGTCATATCAGACGGTAGGTATTCAATGAAAAGCTGGTGTTAGGAGATATCTTTCATCCGCCCGGCAAGTAACCACCGTTCATAATGGTCGCTATCCGGTACAGTTGTGTTAAAAGCCGCCATAGTCGCTCCTCACGTTCCGAGATCAGCCCGTGTACATGCGGAGTAGTTGGCACAACATCATGTGCGTAAAGTTCATTCCGTGATGACTCACGACCCCCCCCCCCCCTTTGGGGAATCGACGCAAGGAGGAGGATATGTGGTTCATACAGGTCGGCATAATTGTGTCGACTGACAGGAGTAATTATCGGTCGTCACTCGATGCCACTCCGTTTACCATCAGGTTCAGTTCACTTTACCGTATCAGTACCTATAGGGAAAAGGCCCACATCGTTCTACCCGCGAGAAATTTAAGACCAACTGATCTATATGAGTAATACCATAAGTGTAGTAACAAGCCGCACCAAATCAATACAATGTCCAGCTCCAAGACGAATCCCACGCGTGTTCAGTTTTCACAAACATGTAGTGGGATTCGTCTGGTTTAGCTTACGTTTTATGGATTGTCGGTAAGGCCGCATCTTAATTGAACGCCCAAAATGTATCTTATAAAGAGCTATTTTGACTGCTTTTGTTTGGAAAAACTACATCCATTAACGTTAACGAAGTTCGGAGTATATTGAGACGGGAGTGGGATGTTTGTAGATGATCTCTTTGTTGTCGAGCGTTTTAAGTGTAATTATGATTAAATGGGATTGGCTGTAAAATGATCTGTTTAATTTAGACTGCGAGTTTCTTCGTTTAGTCTTTAATTTTTCGTTTATTGATCTTATGTTGTCAAAGATTTTGAAGTTAGTGTTATGACGCATTTTTTTAGGAAGAATAAAATTGTAACTACTAAAAATACGCATTTGTGTCTCAAAAGGAAATTTCAGAATCCATCGGCTATGTATAGAAAATGAATAATCATAACATTATTATTATTCATAATTATAGACGTTTACCTATATGAAAAAAAATAATTATTATTATTAAACCCATTAGATTTATGTAAACTTTTTATTGTATATTTTATTTATTCATTTTATTTTTATTCAATTTGTAATAGTGTAACAGGTATAAACATAATATTTTTCTATCTCATATCACATTCCTGAATGAAATCGTTTTAATATGAATCCTACTCACCTGTGCCCTGTTTATCAAACGTTACAAGCCTTGTATTACAAGCGTTTTCTCTTGTAAATTAGCCCATTTTACAAAAATGCGTTCATCAAAACTATATGTGTAAACTACAAGTTACAAGTAATATCACTTGTATTACAAGTTCTTTTTCACAGTTGTATTTGTGGTTTTCTTTATCATAAATGCCTTTCTAGCTTGTTACTTGTTTCAAAAAAGTTATAAAGTTTTATAAACATGGCAAAATGCCCTTTTATCAAATGGTAGAAGTCTAGGAGCTTACAAGTTAAATGGTACAAAAACATATTTACAAATTCTTGTAAAATGCGTTCATAGAAAATATGTAGATACATAGTAGACACTAACCCACAAGTTACAAGATACAAGAATATTTATACAAGACTGTGTAAATTACGTTCATCAAATAATTTCACAAGACTTGTAGATGGTACATACTTGTATTTTTAATTTACAAGAATTTTTTTTTATTTTTGATATGTTTATAAAAAATATATCGTATTATATCGCCTTTTTACTTCGGTAAAGTGTTATTTAAGTATGGAATCTTCTAGATGTATAAGGTTATTGAAGCAAAGAGGCGATCTTATGTTGGTAAGGAAGAAATTATGGTATGATAACTATTGACAATAACTCGCCAAGGGAATGTATTTTTTTTCTTACATGTACATAGTTTGATTTTGTATGTAAAAACCTATTTTAAAACTCATTATATTAGTTATTTGAATTATGATTACAAATTTAACCATCTTTTATTCACGACTTAAAGTTTGTAAAAACTAGTGGTCTATTGACGAACTATACAAAGTACTTAAAAAAAACTTTGAGAATAATAACATGGCGGCAAATCATTCTCGCCATTAATTGATTTGCTACTTCTTGAATTACCTACTTATACCGCAAAACTGTCGAAATCCGATTCGGATATCACGAAATTGTATTGAATTCACCTATAAACTACCTAAAAACCAAATTATAACAGAGTAGAAAGAGATACTATTGGCTTGTAACATATATTACAAATCCACAAAAACTCTTCAACTTTTTCGCCACAAGTTACAAACTACAAGTTGCAAAGGCATTTTTGATAAACAGAAATAACAAATACAAGTGTAAAAAGTACTTATAATACAAGTGATATCACTTGTAGTTGTAGTGAATTCATTTAGTTTTGATGAACGCATTATTGTAATACAAGCCTCGTAACGTTTAATAAACTAGGGTACTAATATATTTTTCTTTACTAATTTTTCTTCTCTGCAATTTTTTTGGTCTTTACATAGTTCGTCGGTAATAGCGCCATATAAAATATCTTAATATAGGTATCATAATTTATTCTTATCTTATTCTTACGTAATTTTGATAAAATAGCAGAGTATACCTTTAATGGTATATATGATAATACATCTGAGGGGCACAATTATTGTTTATTTTATGTATCAATTTGTTAATATATAATATGCTGTTGGTGCACCGTAATAAAATAAATAAGTAAATAAATCGTTTTATCACGAATTAATTGAAGAAGTGTAATTCGAAGAGTAACACAATCAATGCCTGGCGGGAATGATTTGCTACCATGTTATTTATCTCCAAGAAAGCTTTTAAAAAACCTACATGGGTCTGCAATAGACCATCCTGTTTTTTCAAACTTTAAGTCGCTTATAAACAAACATTAAAGTTTTAACCATAAATCGTAATTCATGAAACTAATAAAATAGGTTTTATTATTATGGTTTATTTATTTGTTTTTTGTTTTATTTTGGTTATTTACGCACAAAAATCAAATTATTGCAAATTGTTTTTATTTTTAACATTAACTTGACTAGTTATTTTACCGTAATTTCTATATTACCGACGTATACATATGATAGAAGCATTATTTGGTAATGCATCACAAAAAGTCTTGTAAATTTAAAATGCAAGATGATACATACATACACACTCACGACTTTTATCCTCGAAGGGGTAGGCAGAGACACAAAGTAGGTGCAGGCCATGCATACTGCATACCATGGTATGATAGGGGGCGAGGCTATCCCCATATCGGGCACAAATTCCAGACTTCGAGCTAATACTGAATAGAAAAACCCAGTATCACTTTGCCCGACCCGGGGATCGAACCCGAGACCTCACCATTGCAGTGCCATTGCCACCACCACAAGTTAATACAATCTACAAGTCTCGTAAAAATTTCATGAACATAATTTTCAATAACTTGTAAAAAAAATCTTTAACATGTAACTTGTGAGCTTGTAGACTTGTAATGTTTGATGAATAGGGCACTGGTCGTAAATATTTATTTCTTTTTAGCTTTCATAAGAACGATATATAATGTGATTCAGCGGCACTTGAAACACTTCGCTCAATGAATAACATTTTCTCTATAAATAAACTTCTTTACTTCGCCTGCTCAGCAAAGCCTCGCGATTTTTATGGGAAAGCCAAATTGAGGTCACGTTTGGTTTAACTATATCATAAACTTCCGTACTTTAGATATTTTTTTGGTGTAATACTTTGGATTTAAGATGTTATGACGGCCTCTGTGGCGTAGTTGTATTACGGTACGACTGCAATGCTGAAGTCTCGGTTTCGATCCTCGAGTCGGGCAAAGTGATATTGGGTTTTTCTACTTATCATCAGCCTGGAGTCTGGAATTTGTGCCCGATATGGGGGTAGGCTCGCCTTCTATCGCATCATGGGAAGGAATACGGACGGCGAAAAGTGAGCGCACTGGTTGCACCTCTGCTTACCCCTTCTGGGATAAAGGGCGTGAGTGTATATGTATGTATTAAACTATTATACTAGTCTTAAAACATATAATAATAATAATAATAAGCCCCCTAAAATCCAACCACACGTCCTGATCGACCACCTGATCACGTGGGGGGCGGACACACGATTTAAATTTACTGGCGTGGCTAACGTGGCAATGGTAACCCAATTTATGGAGAATGGAAAGTAAGAGATACAATTTACGGTCGCTACCCGTGGGTCGCCGGGGCGCACCTGGAGCCGACGCTGGGTGCTTCAGTTGGGGTTACGTTGGCGATGCGGGATTGAGCAGGCGGATCCCCATCGATAAGTATATTACAGCCGAAGGGCCGCTACCCGAGGGTCGTCGGGGCTCGTCCAGTGCCGGCGCTGGATGTGGCAGTCATGCGAACACCGGCCGCGGAGGTTTACGCAACCGGGCCTTTACTCGTAAACCTAGCACCGCCACAACCTTTAATGGGTCTGACCCATCATTTAGCCCATCATCTACACCATCTTCGATCAGTTCCCATACGTCGGGGGGTGTTGCGCAGGAGACACTGTCTGTCGATAACCCGGCGCCCACCACCAGTACCACTATGACACGTAGGAAATGGAGCTCTGATATGAACGATTTTATCCTACGAACATATTTTTATTTAACATCTATGGGAACCGATACCAAAACTTATCTAGAACCGTTGCACTCAAAATTTCAAGAAAAATATCCTTACATGACAGTTAGTAGACAAAGATTAGGGGATCAACGAAGAGCAATTGAACGTAATAAACTACTTCCACAAAAAACTATAGATAATATCTATAAAGAAGTAAAAGAGGATTTAGAAAATACCCAAACACAAATACAACAGACTCAACAAAATTCATCACACTTAACACTTTCACTGCGTAGGCGCCTGAACCTAGTTTTACTATCAGTGCTATACGAGTCATATACTTCCCGTATGAAGAATACCAATCTTGCGGTACGACCTTTATTTTCCCGTATCAGGTCCTGACTTCTAATGTCTTTACAAGCGTGGAATATTACCATTTTTATTTATTTTTTATACTAATCGATAGACTATATCCCTGCGTATATACATCTGCCGTAGCACGGGGATCTACGTAATATAGTAAGAGTTATATTTTTTTTTCAAAATCGGTCCTTTTACGGGTAATTATTTCCCGTCCCGCATAAAACATATAAAATGCTAGGGATGAGGGTAAAGTTAATAATTAATACCAACTTTTGAATTGCACTTTGTTTATTGAGCATAAAAAATAGTATCCCTATCGATTTCCATACGAAACATAATAAAAAATTTATAGATTCATTAACATGCATAATCATAATCAACAAAAGGTAAATGAAATTGAACAAGTATACACATTGTGCACAAACTGTTATTATTTATTACTTTTGTAATAAATTACATATATCACTTACAAACAAAAATAATAAAAGAGGTAAATATATATTTGATTTTACAAAAATATTAAAAATTAATCAAATTAGGTAGGTATTTTTCGAATATTTTCGTTTCTTACCTTATCAGTAGTTAAAAATTTACATGAGATCTTTACTTTATAAACCACTAGCTTTTGCCAACGGCTTAGCCCGCGTTAATAAGTTTTTCCGGGCTAAAAGTACATAAAAACCTTCCCGTTGAATCACTCTATCCAATACATTTATTTGGATAAAGATTAAAATTATGACGTTGATACAACTCTTAACAAATAATGCATTAATTTCGACCAAATTTGGTTACCATAAAAACGGTTCTAGTGAGTTAATCTTAAAAGGTAGACATATACTGTCGCGGACATTTTTTTAGATCATTTTAAGAGGAATAATTCTTTCATATTTTTGGTATCTTGAACCGTTTTCGCAGGGCACGCAATGGAAGTCCTCAAGGATGAATAATTTTTCCCGTTTTTTTCACATTTTCCATTATTTCTTCGCTCCTAATAGTTGCATCGTAATGTTATATAGCCTAAAGCCTTCCTCGATAAATGGTCTATTCAACAGAAAAATAATTTTTCAATTCGAACCAGTAGTTCCTGAGATTAGCGCGTTCAAACAAACAAACAAACAAACTCTTCAGCTTTATAATATTAGTATAAATAGTAAAGTAGGTATATAAAATTCAAAATGTTTGTAAGAATATTTTGACAAACAAGTATCGCGTAACAAAAGTCCCCAGAAACGTTTAATTATTTTTTATATAGGACCAACTTCGAACTATTTCAAAAAACATTTGTACCTCTGCATATAAGTTGTTCCAATTCTTTCTGAGGTTTCGAAGTTCGTCCCTTAGAAAAAGTTGTTTATATTGATAAGTATAATAACACCATTATAATATATTTTGCCGGTATATAGCTATTATTTTTCAAACTAAACAACATTCCCTAAGGAACTCTTCTTCTTCAACTTCTCAACTCAACTCTTCAACTTCAACTTCTTTCTTTTTCTTTCTTTGTTACTATGTCGACCTATAAATTGCTACATGCGCATCTTAAGCTCACGTTCTTACACGTAGTACCTATCTATGTGAATTTACTTTCCAAAAAATATCACAAAAACACATACCTAAATAATATTTTTTTTTACTAACAGGCATAATCAACAATAATAATAGGAACTTCTCAAATTTTCAAAAAAACATCACAACAATGAAACAAAGTCTTTAAGTCTTTATTTTTACACATACCTAAATAATTATATTTTTTGACTAACATGCATAATCGACAAAAATAAAAGGAACTTCAGAAAATTTCAATGTTTAAATTCATTCATTTCATTTCATTTAAAAACTATAGGGTGAAATTGAACTTCGACAAACCTTAGAAAGACTTTTAATTATTTATTTATTAATTTATAATAAGTAGTTACTTGTAGAAAATGATGTTAACTATACGATCCACAAATTATAATATACTACGTATAACAAAAGCCTCCAGTATATAAAAGGGTGTGATTATATTCATCAATACAAAAAATGCTTTTTCTATGGGACCAACATTGAAACTTCAACAAAAATTTCGACCTCTTCATACATGTTGTCCGATATATCCCATAGTACAAGTTGTTCTTATCGATGAGTTGAATGAAAAACGCTCTTAAATATTATTGAGGACTTTGGTTAAACGTTGTATAAATACGAGTTAATACTTATTCTAAGGTCGACATGTGTGAACTGCGCACAACACTATGGCAAACTAAAGCACCGCGCGCGCACACCTCGGTGCTATACGGGGTTTCGGCTACGACAAAATAGTTCCTGTACCGCACCAAACATAAAAAAATAACTTCTGTGCGTTACAACAAAATGCTTCCCGTATTATTTTTCTTTTGTAAGTGATACTAAATGAAGCGAGAATGTCGGATATATAGTTATCTTTTTTCTACCTTCACGGGATCCTAGAAAAATACCCCCCGCACCGAGTGCAAAACAAGGATAGTCAGCTGCCGCACATTACAAGACTCCAATACGGCCAGATAGTTCCCGTAACGCAGGGAAAGTGTTAAACAGACAGGGAACACAACAATCTGGACATCGCATGAGGTGGACAACCGAGCATAATGAGTCTACCGTCACAGCATATTACAAAATTACCAAGTTAGAAACAGACAAAACATCCTACAGGACATCATTACACCAACACTTTATAACTGCCTTCCCACATTTGGCACATGTTAGCGAACAGCGCGTCTCAGACCAGAGAAGAGCTATAATTAACAATAATATGATTTCCCCCGAAAGAATTGCAGCAATAAAAGAACAAGTATCTCAGGAACTACAAATTAACAATTTTGAACCCCACACAAATTTGACAGAACATAATACAGCACAGGAGACGCCAAATTTAATTACAGATAATTTTGCACTTCATGAAAGTTATTTTCTTCATAATATACATCCAAATTGCTTTACAGAAACCGTATCAACAGAAATCATAGTACAAGAGGTAGATGAATGTAACCAAGAAATAGACGATATATTTCGCCAAGCATTTGAATTCTTTACGGATACTGATCCAATCAATAGACCATTTATTCCCAAACAAAAATAATCTAAAAAATTTATCCAAATCGTAAATTACATTAACAATAAGATTATACCACAAAAAGTTAACAATGACACGGACTACAAATATTTACAGACGGTTTTATACTGCTCTGCATGGACCGCTGCAAAAGCCAACGGTAGCAAGTTAAACACTGCAAATTCTAGTAACCCTGATGGTAACCGACCCAAACGCCTTAAGCCACATTGGCAAAGACGTCTAGAAAGAAAAATAGCAGATCTACGAGCTAATATTAGCAGGCTAACGCATTACATGAGAGGTATCAGAAGCGAGCATTTGAATCAACAAGTACAAAACATTTTTACACAGTACAGAACTCACACAATCCACGAGGAACCTAATACACAATTATCTCATTTCCTTGACACACTGAAACAGAAACTAACAATAGCCAGTAATCGACTTAATAGATACAAACAATGTACACTCCGTAAAACACAAAATAATGATTTTAACAATAATGAAAGAAAGTTTTATCGTACATTAAGCTCCATAACAAACAGTCAAACCATACACACTACAGGTACACATAATTTATTAACACCTGACCCAAAACGATTGCAAGATTATTGGGCTAACATTTGGTCAAAACCCGTCCAACATAATGCAGAGGCTGACTGGATCAAAATAGAACAAGATAATCACAGTAGCACACCATCTATGCAATACGAAAGAATCCCCTTACAGATATACCAAAATGTTATCAACAAGCTTCATAATTGGAAAACTCCTGGATCAGATCACATCCACAACTTTTGGTATAAAAAATTTACACACATACAACCCTTCATCTATAACCACATAAATAAATTCATTAGAAACCCAGAAGAAATGCCATCATATATAACAATGGGGAATACTTATATGCTTCCAAAAGACCAAAATGATACAGCCAACCCAGCAAAATATAGACCCATAACTTGCCTCCAGACAATCTATAAAATAATTACAGCCTGCCTCTCAGAACTAATTCACACTCATCTTACTAATCATAACATACTAACTGAACAACAAAAAGGTTGTAGGAAATTTAGTCAGGGGTGCAAGGAACAGGTCACAATTGACTCGGTTATTTTGAATCACGCACAAAAATATAAAGAAGATCTATATACCACATATATTGATTATAAAAAAGCCTTTGATTCAGTCCCTCATTCATGGTTATTTTCAGTACTGCGCACTTACAAAATTCACCCCCAGTTAATTACTTTCTTGCAAAACACGGCTGCACATTGGTCAACTCAGCTCCAGTTAAAATCGCCTAACGGTACTTTAGTGACTGACCCCATCAAAATAAAAAGAGGAATATTCCAAGGCGACGCACTCAGCCCGCTGTGGTTTTGTATTGCTTTAAACCCCCTCTACAATATGTTAAACTCCATAGATATCGGATATGCTCTCGATTATAAAGAAACTGACGGACAGACCAACTTAAATTTTAAACTAAATCATCTTCTATACATGGATGACATTAAATTATACGCACAATCTTCTTCTGATATAGATGAACTAGTATACCAAACTCAAAAATTCTCATCAGATATTAAAATGGAATTCGGCATTGATAAATGCAGAAATAATTCTATAAGGGCGGGACACTTTCATGACCACTCTTGCCAACTACAGACAGGTCAGACCATCCTATCACTTACTGAGTACGAAACGTACAAATACTTAGGGTTTCATCAGGCTCGTCAAGTTCTTCAAAAAGAAACGAAAGCAAAACTCTCACAGGCATTTAAATACAGACTTAATTCAGTTTTAAAAACCCAACTTAATTCTAAACATATCTTTAAAGCTATAAATACATACGCTATCCCAGTTTTAACATACTCGTTCGGCATTATTAAATGGTCAAAATCAGATCTTAAAAATCTCCAACGAGTCATTAATGTAACACTTACAAAACACAGAAAACACCATCCCCGAGCCTGTGTTCAAAGGCAAACTGTTACACGTAGAGAAGGTGGTAGAGGCCTCATAGACATCCATAACCTCCATAGTAAACAAATAACATCACTCAGACATTACTTTCACAATAAACAAATCAACTCACAACTACATACATCAATAGTGTTTAATGATACCAAGTTTACACCCCTTAATTTGCGTGACCCATGTACCCAGCCGAGTGAAACCACAGTAGATAACCCGTCTAAAATAGCGGAATGGACCCGGAAAGCTCTCCATGGAAGACACCGTCTCGATCTGAGCCAGCCAAACGTCGACAAAGATGCGTCGAACGAGTGGCTCGTCCGAGGCGGGCTCTTCCCTGAGACTGAAGGGTTTATGATCGCTATACAGGACCAGGTAATAGAGACGCGTAACTACCAAAAATATATCATAAAAGCTAATAACCTTCCAACTGATATGTGTAGAAGATGCAATAGCTCCTCGGAGACAATCCAACATATTACAGGTGCGTGCAAATCCATAGTCCAAACGGACTACAAACACAGACATGATCAAGTTGCCCATATAATCCATCAGAACTTAGCTCTCAAGTATAACCTCATACCCGTATCTACACCCTATTACAAATACTCACCGGCAGTTATATTAGAAAACACAAAATATAAACTTTACTTCGATCGAACCATACTCACAGATAGAACTATACATTACAATAGACCAGATATAATATTAATTGACAAAACACAAAAAACAGCTTATATTATAGACATAGCGATACCAAACACCCACAACATACAATCCACAATAGCCGAAAAGCTTTCTAAATACGTAGAACTCAAAGACGAAGTTATACGAATGTGGCGTCTTCAAAAAGCATTAATAGTTCCAATAGTTTTATCAACCACAGGCGTGATCCCTACACAGCTCCACAACTCTCTACAGACACTCCACCTTCCAAAATTCACGTACATCACCCTTCAAAAAGCAGTCATCCTCAACACTTGCCGCATTGTAAGAAAATTCCTTCAGATAGACCACGACTGAGTCTCCTTTTTCTTCCGCGCTACACACAATATTTTATGTCCTAAATGTTGCTGCAGACTTGGTTTAGGCCCGTCTGCATCAAGCAACCCGGTCTATGAGCCGAGATTCAGTAGTGATACAAAAAATAATAATAATAATAATAAAGCTTTTATTTCATTCCATGCATATTACATATTAGACGTTAACAATAATTGATAATTTAATAATAACTTATAACATTCAATTTCAAATTAATTAATTATTACATTTAGATGGGTATGATTTCTAATTATATATACATATTTATTTTATTTATTTATTGATTGTTTTTTTTTCTAATTTGTTATTTATTTAATTATATTTGCTTTAATTTTATTGTCTACTGCTTGTTTTTATGCGTGGACCCCGTTCGGGTAAAAGCCTCCCCCAAGCAATGCCATCATTCTCTATCTTTAGCTCTGTCTAGCCAATTTCCGCCTGCACACGCTACAATATGGTCTGCCCGTCTGTTTGAATCACCTGAATTCTTTAAACAAAATGTAATAGTAATAATAATAGTAATAATAGTAAGCCATTTATTTCCAAGACAAATTATTGTCTTGGCCCCTTTCGGGTATAGGTCTCCTCCAGCTGCCTCCATTTATCTCTTTCTTTCGCGACCCCAATCCACTCTCTTCCCACTAACCTTACCAATTCGTCGTTCCAGCGTGTTCGAGGTCTACCTTGTTGTCTCTTGCCTCCCGGGCCTGCCCACTTGGTGACGCGATTTGGCCATCGGTCTTCAGAGTACCTGGCAATATGACCGGCCCATTTCCACTTCAGACGTCGTGTGTGTTGTAATGCATCTAATACTTGGGTTCTTTGTCGAATCTTATTACTATTCTGTTTTTCTGTGATCTTAATACCAAGGATGCTCCTCTCCATAGCCCGCTGACACGAACGTATTTTTGACATGGTCTTATCGTTGAAGATCCAGGTTTGAGCTCCGTAAGATAGGCAAGGAAGTAGGCTTGAATCCATAACTTTTTTCTTTAGGGTTATTGAAAGTTTGGATTTCATAATTTCTTTGAAGCTCCAGTATTTTTTCCAAGTCATTCTGATTCGTCTATCTAGTTCATCCATATGTCTTGAGCTCTTAAATGATATTTGTTTACCTAGATAGATACAGCTCTCTACATACTCCACAGGCGTTTGGTTTATTTTGATGGGTATTTTCTTACCATTGGTAGATACCTTTGTTTTTGAGGTGTTTAGTAGTAGGCCGATGTTTTCGCTAGCGGCGCTTAGTTCTGTCAGCATTACTTCTAGTTGCTTTGATGTCTTAGCGAAAAGGACTATATCATCCGCGAATCTAAGGTTGCTGAGGTACTTACCATCAATGAGTATACCTTTTCTATCCCAGTCCAAGCCTTTCATTATGTTTTGTAGTACGGCTATGAAGATCCGTGGTGATAGTGGATCTCCTTGTTTCACACCTCTACGGATTTTGAATTCTGGGCCTATTCTATCCAGTTTCACGCAACTTGTGCTTTTATTGTAAATGTATTTGATTATATTGATGTATGTATATGGGAGATTCTGATGTTCTAGTGCTTCCCATATGCTCTTATGTGAGATAGAGTCAAACGCTTTTGCGTAGTCAACATATGCGAGGTAGAGATCTTTCTTAAATTCTTCATGTTTCTCTATTATTTGTTCCAATGTATGTATTTGATCGACTGTGGAATACCCTTGACGAAAACCTGCCTGTTCCGGTGGTTGACTTTTTTCTAGAGTTGGCTCTATCCTTTTCTCCAGACACATTGCAAACAATTTGTACATTGTTGGCAATAAGCTGATTGGTCGGTAATTGTTTATATCTGTTGGATCTCCCTTTTTGTACAAAAGAATTATTCGTGACTCTGCCCACTTAGAGGGTATTTCCTGCTTTTCGAGTATTTTGTTAAAAATAGTAGTGATAGAGTCCATCAATAGGTGACTTCCAATTATTAAGGCTTCGTTAGGGATGTTGTCTGCGCCTGAACTCTTTTCTTTTTTCAGCTTTTTAATGTTTTTCATTATTTCGTCTCTATTGAAGAGTTTTTTTTTTTTTTTTTTAACATGGCCATCTTCGGCTCATTAGGGACGGCTGCGGGCTTCCTCCGACTCACGTCTAAGTTGTCGTCCGCAACCGCCCCTGCGCGTACCGCGTTTTTGCGGTCCTTTTTTCCCCTGTTGCGGGGGCTCAGAAGCCCCCGAAACACCGTATCGTGTCCGCTTTTTTGGTGTCCGAGGCAGCGTGAGACACGCTGCCTTGGACATGTCCATCACGGGGGTCACAGAAGTTGGCTAGACTAATGGGTGGGCGGCACGTCCCGCCCACCCGTGACCCCCGGAGGCCCCTATTAGTCGCCTTTTACGACAGGCAGGGGATACCGTGGTGGAATTCTCCAAACGCCCCCAATCCACAGGGCGGGAGACGTCGGTCAGTCGTCCACCCGACGCCTCCTACGTCTCGTCTGGCGGCGGGAGGGATCACCACTGCGCTGGCGATCCCTCTCGGCACTCTCCTTCCGCGAGAGGACCGCCTCGCAGAAGTGGGCCACCGCCTGCCAGGCCTCCCGGCCGCCGACCATGGAAGCGACCACGGCCGGCAGCGAGAGGTCTTCTCCGACGACTGTTTTGAGAGCGCTGCGCTCCTCATCCCAGGCTGGACAACACTCCAACGTATGTTGGGCCGTGTCCATTGGGCAGTTGTCACAATAGTGACACACGGCCGACTCCTCTACACCTACCACCCGAAACAGGAACTCACCGAAGCAGCCATGCCCGGTGAGCACCTGCGTCAGGCGGTATGTTGCCGCTCCGTGGCGCCTGTCCAGCCATTCGGCAAAGACAGGACGCACTGCCTCTACGACCCGGTGCCCCCACGACGGGGCCTCCAGCCTGAGACGCCACTCCTCCACGGCGGCTCGCCGTAAGGCGGCCCTCTTGGCCTCCACCTCCTTCAGGGCCGGACGCTCCCCGCGACTGAACGCCTCCTCCCGCCAATGGAATACATCGGCAAGGGATTTGGCGTCCAGGTCCCAGGGCAGAAATCCGGCCAATAGGCAAGCCGCCTCGAAAGAGACCGTGCGGTACGCCCTGACCGCCCGCTGCGCTAAAGCTCTCTGCGGGGCGCGCAGAAGGGCGACGCAGGGGCGGCCCAGGGAGTCAGCCCAAACGGGGCTGCCATAAAGGGCTATAGACCGCACGACTCCGTGATACAGCCTCCGGCAAGGGAAGCCAGGACCTTCCAGGTTGGGCAGCAGGCGGGAAAGAGCGCCCGCTGCCCGGGACAATTTCGTCCTCAACTCCTTAAAGTGGGTGCGGAATTCTATTGAAGAGTTGGATTGGTATATTTGTATCTCCTGTCTCTGAAAGCTTTTCGTAGCAATTACTATTGATGGATTTATCGTAGTATAGTTTCTCGTAGAATTCAGAGGCAATTTTTACTAAGTCTCTTCTTGTTAGTTGCTTCTGTCCCGTTTTATGCGACTTCAAGGTAGGAATCCATGTTTTTTCTGTTTTTAACTGATTGAATGCTTTCTTTTGACTTCCTGTAGTTAATAGGTGCTTTTCAATTATTTCCATTCTGTGGTTTTCATAATCTCTTTTTAGTAGTTTGTTTGATGTTTTGTAGAGCGATGAAAGTTCTTTTTTATCGTTTCTATCTTTTGAAGGTTTGTGTTGTAGAGCGGTTCGCTTTATTATTAGGTTCTTAGTTTCCTCGGATATTATTTCTTTCTTTGTCTTAATAGATGTCGAGCTCTTTAGGCTTTCTTGAATGGCAGACTCTATTTTGGAATAGTAAGACTCTATGTCGTCATCGTCTTCCCAGTACACATGTTCTAATTTCGTACTTAGGGTAGATATGTATATTTCTTGCGATTTCTTATTTGATAGGCTGGTTACCAGAAGTGAATCGAATGCACTTCTAGTTTTCTTTTGTTTGACTAAGGTTATTGTTCCTCTAAGAAGTCTGTGGTCACTAGGAAATGACATTTTGTTTATAATCTCTATGTTGGTGAAGAGTTTGGGGTGGTTACTCAGAATAAAGTCTATTTGATTTCTATTCTTTTGGTCCGGTGTCATCCATGTCCATAACGATTTTTTGTTTTTTTTTTGAATATTGTGTTTATTACTGTGAATTTATTTTTAAGAGCATATTGTACAAGCTTTTCGCCTCTTTGGTTCCTTTTTCCGTAGCAGAATGGTCCTATTATTGATTTTTCCTCAGGTTTTCTTTGGCCTATTTTTGCATTCAGATCTCCTAGTAATATAACTTTACCCGTTGTAAGGCTCCGGGCGTTTTCTAATAGTTCATAAAATTCTTCAACCTCTTCCTCAGTAGCTTCAGAGGTGGGGGCGTAAACTTGAATAATTGAAATCTTCATTGATCCAAACTTTAAGTTAAACAAACATACTCTTTCAGATATGCCTACATAGTTTTCTATATTATTTTTGTACTTTTTCTTAATCAAGAATCCGACTCCATGTAGCCCTTTCGACTCTCCAGTGTGACAGAAAATATGGTTTTCATCCTCGAGAATATTATTTCCATTTCTCCTGACTTCCGCAAGGCCTATAATGTCATATTTATTTTTTTCTAGAGAATACTTTAACAATATCATTCTTTGTGGTGATAGTAGTGATTTTACTTTGTATGTGCAGATGTATAGTTTTTGGCATGTTGGAGGGTTGCAGTCTAGATCTCCCGCGGTGACTAGCCGTGTTGGGAGATTGAGAGGGGGCGGCGTTGGTTGCTATTTCGTATTTTGTTTTGGGTATTGCGTTTGAGGAGGGGTTTTTTCTTGTAATGTGAGCGTAGGTTTTTTTATAATATAATTATTTATATTGTTAGTCTTATTTATCTTAGAGGGTTGTTTTTTAATCTGGTTTTCTATGGTAGTTCTGGTAGAGTTGGTTGCCAGCTCGGGCGATTCTGATAAATTTCTCTTTTTATTCTGTGTCTTTGTTGATTCTGATTGTTGGTGTTTATTGTTATATATTACTAGTTTGTCGTATTTTATTATTCCTTTTCTCCCTTGCTCTCTCACTTTTTCTAATTCAATTTGAAGTTCCTTTCGTTTTTAAGAACATGTTGTGGATAATCCTCCTTTATATAGTAGGATGTGGTTTCCAAGTTATTTTTATTTTTTAATATTTCTATTTTCATCCCCATAGTAAGCAAAGTTATTACAATAGGTCTGATTTTATCTCCTTTTTTACCGTCTTCTCACAGTTTCGATGTAGAATCTCTCACATTTGATTTCATCTTAAAACATATACTTATTACAAAATATAGCACGTATAAAAATCTGTAGTGTAAGAAACAAAGCTTATAAAATATTAGTTCTTCAAGTCAAGAGTTTCAAAACCTGCCTCTATTCTAAACTATACTTTTTTAGAAATAAAAGCTTTCAGCAAGAATGTCAGGTCATCCCCTTTTTATCCCTTAATGATCCAAGACTAAAGCCTCGGCCAGACAATCGGCATATTGTTTACTAAGTGGTGTGACTGCAGGCGGAACAAGTCGCTAATACAGTTTTCGCGGCTATTTCACTCTCTCATTCATTTACCCATTCACTGATTGGGCTTTTGATTATAGTGATTAGTGAAAGTGTTGAAAGAATAAACCATTCAACTCCAGTGAGAAAAAACTGTTACTATTTTTTTGCTACTATTATAGGTCAATTGCGAGTTTAATGGATGAGTTAGGAGTTAAATGTCTTCGTTTTGTTGTCTGGTTAGGAATTTATCTTCAGTTTAAAACGTTTATTTTTTTACTACTAATCTTCGATTACTCTCTGATCTCCCACTTCGAGATAAAATCAACAATCACGAAAACTATTTGTTTTAGGTTTTGAGCAGCCTTTGGGCAACCCAGACTCTGGCACATTAGAAAAAAAACACACAAAAATTTGGCCAACCATACGGTATAACACTACACACACCCATTACACTTCCGGGTGTCGTACAAGGCGACTAATACCTAAAGCAGAACATCTGAAGCTTTCGTAGACCAGTGCCCTGTTTATCAAACGTTACAAGCCTTGTATTACAAGCGTTTTCTCTTGTAAATTAGCCCATTTTACAAAAATGCGTTCATCAAAACTATATGTGTAAACTACAAGCTACAAGTAATATCACTTGTATTACAAGTTCTTTTTCACAGTTGTATTTGTGGTTTTCTTTATCATAAATGCCTTTCTAGCTTGTAACTTGTTTCAAAAAAGTTATAAAGTTTTATAAACATGGCAAAATGCCCTTTTATCAAATGGTAGAAGTCTAGGAGCTTACAAGTTAAATGGTACAAAAACATATTTACAAATTCTTGTAAAATGCGTTCATACAAAATATTTAGATACATAGTAGACACTAACCCACAAGTTACAAGATACAAGAATATTTATACAAGACTGTGTAAATTACGTTCATCAAATAATTTCACAAGACTTGTAGATGGTACATACTTGTATTTTTAATTTACAAGACATTTTTTTTATTTTTGATATGTTTATAAAAAATATATCGTATTATATCGCCTTTTTACTTCGGTAAAGTGTTATTTAAGTATGGAATCTTCTAGATGTATAAGGTTATTTAAGCATAGAGGCGATCTTATGTTGGTAAGGTAGAAATTATGGTATGATAACTATTGACAATAACTCGCCAAGGGAATGTATTTTTTCTTACATGTACATAGTTTGATTTTGTATGTAAAAACCTATTTTAAAACTCATTATATTAGTTATTTGAATTATGATTACAAATTTAACCATCTTTTATTCACGACTTAAAGTTTGTAAAAACTAGTGGTCTATTAACGAACTATACAAAGTACTTAAAAAAAAACTGAGAATAATAACATGGCGGCAAATCATTCTCGCCATTAATTGATTTGCTACTTCTTGAATTACCTACTTATACCGCAAAATTGTCGAAATCCGATTCGGATATCACGAAATTGTATTGAATTCACCTATAAACTACCTAAAAACCAAATTATAACAGAGTAGAAAGAGATACTATTGGCTTGTAACATATATTACAAATCTACAAAAACTCTTCAACTTTTTCGCCACAAGTTACAAACTACAAGTTACAAAGGCATTTTTGATAAACAGAAACAACAAATACAAGTGTAAAAAGTACTTATAATACAAGTGATATCACTTGTAGTTGTAGTATATTCATTTAGTTTTGATGAACGCATTATTGTAATACAAGCCTCGTAACGTTTAATAAACTAGGGTACTAATATAGAAGGCAATAATATATTTTTCTTCTCTGCAATCTTTTTGGTTTACATAGTTCTTCGGTAATAGCGCCATATAAAATATCTTAATATAGGTATCATAATTTATTCTTATCTTATTATTACGTAATTTTGATATAATAGCAGAGTATACCTTTAATGGTATATATGATAATACATCTGAGGGGCACAATTATTGTTTATTTTATGTATCAATTTGTTAATAAATAATATGCTGTTGGTGCACCGTAATAAAATAAATAAGTAAATAAATCGTTTTATCACGAATTAATTGAAGAAGTGTAATTCGAAGAGTAACAAAATCAATGCCTGGCGGGAATGATTTGCTACCATGTTATTTATCTCCAAGAAAGCTTTTAAAAAACCTACATGGGTCTGTACAATAGACCATCCTGTTTTTTTAAACTTTAAGTCGCTTATAAACAAACATTAAAGTTTTAACCATAAATCGTAATTCATGAAACTAATAAAATAGGTTTTATTATTATGGTTTATTTATTTGTTTTTTGTTTTATTTTGGTTATTTACGCACAAAAATCAAATTATTGCAAATTGTTTTTATTTTTAACATTAACTTGACTAGTTATTTTACCGTAATTTCTATATTACCGACGTATAAATATGATAGAAGCATTATTTAGTAATGCATCAAAAAAAGTCTTGTAAATTTAAAATGCAAGATGATACATACATACATACTCACGACTTTTATCCTCGAAGGGGTAGGCAGAGGCACAAAGTAAGTGCAGGCCATGCATACTGCATCCCATGGTATGATAGGGGACGAGGCTATCCCCATATCGGGCACAAATTCCAGACTTCGAGCTAATACTGAATAGAAAAACCCAGTATCACTTTGCCCGACCCGGGGATCGAACCCGAGACCTCACCATTGCAGTGCCATTGCCACCACCACAAGTTAATACAATCTACAAGTCTAGTAAAAGTATTTCATGAACATAATTTTCAAGAACTTGTAAAAAAAATCTTTAACATGTAACTTGTGAGCTTGTAGACTTGTAATGTTTGATGAATAGGGCACAGATAATGGGCAGCAGCGTTTTCTGGTATGCTCCATTCACTGCGATCGCCAACCCGCTTGCCCAGCGTGGCGATTAAGGGCATTACCTCCCAATGATAGGCACACACGGTAAACGGCCCCGAGTTCCCGGCCGCCTCACCAGGCTTGACTACGGTAGCGGTCACAGCATCGGTGGGGCACGGGGTGCTAAGAATCCCCGGGTTACGGACGGCTACCACACATTGACCTTGGCTACGTATAATGGACGAACTCTGAGGCTCAACGAACATCTAGCCGAACTGGAGGTAGAGTTAGGCAATATAAGATGGCATGTTTTGGGGTTATCTGAAGTCCGTAGAGAGGGGGAGGACACAGTAACCTTGGAATCAGGCCATTTACTCTACTTCCGAGAAGGTGATAGCCTTTCCCAGGGCGGTGTCGGATTTCTCGTCAACAAGGCCCTCATTGGCAACATTGTGGAAATATCCAGTGTGTCGACACGGGTAGCGTACCTCGTACTCAAACTGACCGAGAGATATTGTCTTAAGGTCGTACAGGTATATGCACCCACCACTACACACTCGGATGATGAAGTGGAAGCTATGTACGAAGACATAGGTAAAGCCCTGCACAACACCTCAAGGGCCCACTTCAATGTTGTCATGGGGGATTTTAACGCCAAAGTGGGAGTACGCACGGACATAGAATCGGTTATGGGGCCCCATGGTATTGGAAACAGGAATCACAGGGGACAGATGCTGGTCAATTTTTTAGAACGAGAGGGGCTATACTTGATGAATTCGTTCTTCAAGAAGAAGCCCAAGGGAAGTGGACCTGGCGAAGTCCCGATAACGTGACTAAAAATGAGATCGACTTTATCATGACGGATAGGAGGCATATATTCAGAGATGTCTCAGTGATTAACAGGTTCAACACCGGAAGTGATCATCGACTTGTGCGAGACACTCTGAATATAAACTTCAAGCTGGAACGCACCCGTCTGATAAAGTCCACGCTCCGGCCAACACTGTTCCAAACCATTGCTGGCTCCGAAAGATTCCAAATGGAACTTCAGAACCGATTTGATGTGCTGGAAACCGAGTGCGATGTTGACGAGGACTTAAGCAGAGTAGTGGAAGTCGTAAGGGATGTGGGTAACGGGTTCTGTCGGAATAGGCATACGGGCAGGAAGTCCAAACTTTCAGACGAAACTTTGGAAGTAATGAAAGAGAGACGCGCAAATACACAGGCCGCGGCGGCAGACCAGCGAGCCCTCACGAAACATATTCGTAAAGCGGTACGGCGGGATCTTCGGAGTTCCAATACACGCCTCATTAAGGAGGCAATAGAACAAAACCGAGGTTCCAAAGTATTCGTGAAGCGTCTCGGGAGGAGCCACGTGTCTAAGCTGACTACCGCCGATGGCCGTGTCGTCTCCTCTAAACCAGAGATCCTCTCGGAGGTAGAAGACTTCTATGGCCAGTTGTATGCCTCGCAATCTCCGCTACCTGAACCCGTTCCCTGCGATCCCCGAGCTGCTTTAGTCCGGCACTATTCCGACGAACTTCCCGACGTCAGCATTGACGAAATTGAGTTGGCCCTCAAACAACTAAAAAATTGAAAAGCCCCGGGTGAGGACGGAATTGCAACTGAGCTCTTAAGGGCAGGGGGAACTTCTGTCCTTAGGCAGCTGCAGCGTATATTTAATTCCGTTCTTCACAAAGGGAGAACTCCAAGAGCGTGGAGCAGGAGCATGGTAGTTTTATTTTTCAAGAAGGGGGACAAGACCCTTCTCAAGAATTACCGCCCTATATCGCTCCTGAGCCACGTCTACAAGTTGTTTTCGAGGGTAATCACCAATAGGCTGAAGCGACGGTTGGACGACTTCCAACCACCGGAGCAGGCTGGGTTTCGCGGAGGATTCGGCACCATAGACCACATACACACTGTGAGACAGATCATACAGAAGACCCAGGAGTATAATCAGCCTCTGTGTCTCGTTTTCGTGGACTATGAAAAGGCCTTTGACTCCGTCGAGACCTGGTCTGTGGTGAACTCCCTGCAGCGGTGCCAAGTCGATTTCCGATACATCGAGGTGCTGAGAAGTTTGTATGACGCTGCAACTATGTCCGTCCAAGTACAGAACAGTCAAACAAGACCGATTTCATTGCATCGAGGAGTAAGACAGGGGGATGTGATATCCCCTAAACTATTTACAAATGCATTAGAAGACGTTTTCAAGACTCTCAACTGGAACGGGCGAGGCATCAATATAAACGGCGAATACATCTCGCATTTAGGGTTTGCCGATGATATTGTAGTCATGGCAGAATCGCTGCAGGAAGTTCAAGAAATGCTGCACAGCCTAAATGAAGCCTCCCAACGAATTGGTCTCCGGATGAACCTGGAAAAAACGAAGGTTATGTTCAATGACTTCGTCGCTCCGGGATCAATAATCATTGATGGCACACCTCTCGAAGTTGTCAAGGAATATGTTTATCTCGGGCAAATAATGCAGTTAGGTAGACACAACTTTGAAAAGGAAGCCGATAGGAGGATTCAGTTGGGCTGGGCAGCATTTAGGAAGTTGTACCTAATATTTTCGTCGGATATACCACAGAGCCTGAAGACGAAAGTTTTCAACGAGTGCGTCCTCCCCGTAATGACGTACGGAGCCGAGACGTGGACACTGACTGTGGGGCTAATCCATAAGCTTAAAGTCGCTCAACGTGCTATGGAAAGAGCTATACTCGGAGTCTCTCTGAAGGACAAAATTCGGAACGAAGTGATCCGTCAGAGAACCAAAGTGACCGACATAGCTCTGAGAGTTAGTAGGTTAAAGTGGCAATGGGCTGGCCACATATGTCGCAGAACAGATAACCGCTGGAGTAAGCGTGTTCTGGAGTGGAGACCGCGTCTTGGTAAACGTAGCGTGGGACGCCCTCTAGCCAGATGGCGGGATGACTTGCACAAGAGGGCCGGCAGCAACTGGATGCATAAAGCAGCAGACCGGGCTCTGTGGCGTATCTTGGGAGAGGCCTATGTCCAGCAGTGGACTGCAACGGGCTGATGATGATGATGATGATGATAAGGTATACATTTAAATTCAGGGCCATACCTCACAAATGCTACCATTAGAACAATAAGGCGACATTTTTTTTTGTATTATTAGTTTCAAAAATATGTCAGTAGTTTAACGACGCTCGGTAAAATCGCTGTGATTGACACCACGCGATCTATTAACACCTGAGGAGTAATTGCTCTCCCACTGACACAATATCGATAGGGATTAGGGAGGGAACGATCGGCGATCTCGGCTGTTTGCTCTCAGCAGAACCTACAGACTCTGTTTGTCATATCTTTTGTGAGCTACAATAGCTCGTTTATTGACCAAAGGAATAAGTTGGCGTTCCGTATTTGTTCATGTTACATAGACCAGCAATTTTATCGATGTTGTATCAGTATTTTTTTTTATTATTTAATTTGGTCGGTAGTGCTACAACGAAGCCTGGTGTTTTTTGGAAAGGACTCCTTTATTATACCTATAGATTGTTCTTGACAGATGTTTAAGCAAATGAGATTCTCAAATTATCAATTAACACATTATCATCGCTTTCTAGAGCTCTCTTATAAAATACTAGCCTTTTGCCCGCGGCTTCGCCTGCATTAATAAGTTTTTCCGGGCTAAAAGTACATAAAAACCTTCCCGTTGAATAACTCCATCTATTAAAAAAATCCGTTCCGTAGTTTTAAAGATCTAAGCATACATAGGAACATAGGGACAGACAGCGGGAAGCGACTTTGTTTTATACTATGTAGTGAAGGAACATGATAGTAAATTATTTTATAGGAATATTGGTCATGAACCACACAAAAATTGGTCAAGAACCAGTCAAGTATATGTCGATTAAAAGTGAAAGTTGAAATTATTAAGCTTCTCAGATATAAACTTCTCCTACTTAAACCTCTTTGTCAAGTAATCATCATCTAAAGTAAAACTTGGACCCAGGGAACAATCTATGAAGTTGATTATCCGAATTCGAGTTAATTTTTGAATGTAATAGCAAGCAGTTATTTTGAATGCTACAGATTACTCTTTCCCCTGCGAAAAAAAAACTACGACATGAACGCAACAACAGGAAAACGCTAGTCTATACTTATCTATACTAATATTATAAAGCTGAAGAGTTTGTTTGTTTGTTTGTTTGTTTGTTTGTTTGAACGCGCTAATCTCAGGAACTACTGGTGCGAATTGAAAAATTCTTTTTGTGTTGAATAGACTATTTATCGAGGAAGGCTATAGGCTATATAACATCACGATGCAACTATTAGGAGCGAAGAAATAATGGAAAATGTGAAAAATGCGGGGAAAATTATTCATCCTTGAGGGCTTCCATTGCGTGCGCTGCGAAAACGGTTCAAGATACCAAAAATTTATGTATGAAAGAATTATTCCTCTTGAAATGATCTAAAAAAAAGTCCGCGACAGTATGTGTCTATCTTTTAAAATAAACTCTCTAGAACCGTTTTTATGGTAATCAAATTTGGTCGAAATTAATGCATTATTTGTTAAGAGTTGTATCAACGTCATAATATTAATCTTTATACAAATAAATGTGTTGGATAGAGTGATTCAACGGGAAGGTTTTTATGTATGTACTTTTAGCCCGGAAAAACTTATTAACGCGGGCGAAGCCGTGGGCAAAAGCTAGTAATATTATAAAGCTGAAAAGTTTGTTTGTTTGTTTGAACGCGCTAATCTCAGGAACTACTGGTTCGAATTGAAAAATTCTTTTTGTGTTGAATAGACCATTTATCGAGGAAGGCTTTAGGCTATATAACATCACGATGCAACTATTAGGAGCGAAGAAATAATGGAAAATGTGAAAAAAGCGGGGAAAATTATTCATCCTTGAGGGCTTCCATTGCGTGCGCTGCGAAAACGGTTCAAGATACCAAAAATATATGTATGAAAGAATTATTCCTCTTAAAATGATCTAAAAAAAATGTCCGCAACAATATATGTCTATCTTTTAAGATTAACTCACTAGAACCGTTTTTATGGTAATCAAATTTGGTCGAAATTAATGCATTATTTATTAAGAGTTGTATCAACGTCATAATATTAATCTTTATCCAAATAAATGTGTTGGATAGAGTGATTCAACGGGAAGGTTTTTATGTACTTTTAGCCCGGAAAAACTTATTAACGCGGGCGAAGCCGTGGGCAAAAGCTAGTCCAAAATAAAATGAAACCCAAGCAATGCGAAGTTACTTTCATTGTAAGTATATCTTAACACGAAACTTCAAACTAAATCGCATACAAAAACACAAATTCATTAAGCCACACGATCCCAAATAAAGACTGGGCTAATAATTCGTTGGTCAAACAGCGGTCCTTCGAGCCGGGTCCTTCGCAAACAGACACTTGGCTCTGCCTTAGCTGATAATGCTCTCGTGCGAGAGTTTAACTTCTGCTCGAGGCACTGTTTGCTGTGCTTATAGACGCATTTCGGGAATTATTTTGAGGGCTTTCGAATTAAGCGATGATATTTTATTTTTTAAGGGAAATAATATAACTTATCGATTCAGTTCAGTAAATTTGTATCAAAATATGCGATTCTGGCAACTGAAAACTTACTGAAAAATGAAATTCTCCTAGCCAGTTTCGGCCACGGCGGCCAATCTCAACGGAGATCAGCCAGGTACGCAGGAGATATTATAGTGCACAAGTGTGTGCGCAATACACAGGTGCACTCGCTATTCCTTCACTCTCATAGTCCGGTGAGACGGCAATCCGACATGACCGGAGAGAAATCAAGCGCAGGACCAACGGCTTTATGTGCTTTCCGAGGCACGGGGGTATCACACCGCCAACTTCCTGACTCCGAGCTGCGACTGAGTAAATTTTAAGATGGAAAAACCCAGTCACAATTTTTTTTTTGGCTCGACCCGGGATTCGAACCCAGGACCTCAGCGCGCAAATCGTACTCGTAATACGTACGCAATACCACTACGCCACCGAGGCAGAAACTACTATTTACTGAAAAAGGCGTTATATTGACCAGTAGTTAGCTGGTACATACATCCAAGGGGTTTGATTGTAGCGACCTTGGCCACCAGGTCTTGTATGTAGTCTGTCCTAGCATAAAAAATGGCGATTATAAGATCCATAGCTTAGCGAATACTTTCTAGCAGATTAGAGGTTTAGTTCTGATTACAATGGTCCATCGCCAGTTAGTAAGTTGCCAGAGTCTCATTACCAGACAGTATGACACTATGCGTTAATGATCAGCTCTTGATGATATTGGTGATATCTTATTATGAGTCTACTTGTTGCCAGTTTCTATTAATCTAATACATTTTATAGTGTTACATATCCCGTGAGAACGAAAACCTGTAAAACTAACGAGGTGAAATCTGAGCTTAGTTTTATTGCAAACGCGGATCGTCTCTATTTAGGTAACAGTTTTATAAATCATTTAGGTTTCTATTACGCAGGATGCACCCTCTGCATTCAATAAATTCATATACAAATACTAATATATGTACTCGTGCTAATCAACTTCACTTGCCTGCAGATGGACTGCCGACAGTTGCTGAATAGACATTAGAAACCACACGATGGCAGCTGACTGCAAACAAAACATGATGAGTAGCAACAGCAACTATATACATGAACTGTACTAAACAAAATGAAAAACTCATTGTATTTTTCTTATTATGCTCTTTATACTTTTGAACTGATTTTGGACAGTTCCTTGCTCATTCTTTTCTAGTGACAAATAATGTAACATTAAAACAAATTATTTCGCTTGATTGAAAATCACTGTTCATAGTTGTGTTTTTATTGGTGTATCTAGTTAAAAACTTAAAACTAGTTTATAAGAAACGTCTTTGTTCAAATGTAATTTACATCAAATGTAAAATTAATATCGGTTAAAACTAGCTTGATACTAGGGAAAGAAGGAAATAAGACAATTTGATCTAATTTTAAATGTTTCTAAAAACAGGGACTATCTGAAATTTTAATATCATAGACAGATTACTAAAAATATCCACCATTCATACACAATATTTAGTTGTAATGGTTACGTCATAGTCGTTATCAAGTCGCATCTATCGTCGATTAATGACGTTTGCAACTGTTATAGCTATTTCAGTCAATGAAATGGACAACTTATAAAGAGGTGACACCTACTCTTCACCAGCCTGATGGATAAAAGTAAAAATAGACACAATTCGATAGATTTATATTTTAGTCTATGTTCTGCTTTGTTTGTCCTTTTGTTGTATCCTTTGGCACGCATCATTCTATTCTAGTATGTAATATGGTTTTAATGTGTAAGAAAAAAAATATGTCATATTATAGTTGTCACAGACTTTATTGTTATTGAAAATATACTTAAGTTTTTTAGCGCGTTTCAAATTCGGACGAATATGCTGAATAATTTTAAAGTACTTTATGCCACATAACTTAGGCTTTTTTCAATATTTTGCTGTGGCGACGTGGAACTGGAACCAAAAACTCCATCAACCTTATTTAAATGACAAATACAACACATTATAATCTGATCACGTCACATGGATTGGAATGAAGTACATCACACGAACACTTCAAATCAATTGTTCTCATAACAATGAAAGCGTCGAAAAATAAATCAAAAGCAGGAACAAATTAATATAAAGGCGAACAAAACATTAGGGTGTAAACAGTAGATAGCGTTGTTCGATTAACCTATTCATCTGGTCGGCATGTCGGCACCTATACCCATGGGCGTGCATCATCCGACGTCTAACAAATGCTTAATAATTTGAAATCTGTTCCCCCATCAAGCTTTGCGGTGTTTTGTTATTCTTTGTACGTGTTTGGCTTTATTCTTAGATCTCGTGTGTCTTTGAAGAGGTATTTAACTTCACAACGAAAGCGTCTATTTATGTTTTAATATCATGTTTACACTGGAAAACTCGTGTTATTAAGAGAGTATATTGCTTTTTGTTAAAGATATGACGATGTTGCCTCGAGGTACGTTTGATTATTTGGATGTTAAATTGAAATTCAGCATAAAAATAGACTTTTATTATCTATACTAATATTATTATAAAGCTGAAGAGTTTGTTTGTTTGTTTGGTGGAACGCGCTAATCTTAGGAACTACTGACTTGATTTTGAAAATTGTTTCACTTATAGGAAGCTTCACGCTTCGCTTTAGCGCTGAAGTAAAACATCGTGAGGAAACCTGCATACCTCAGAAGTTCTCTGAATTTCGAAGGTATGTGAAGTCTGCCAATCCGCACTAGGGCAGTGTGGAGGACTAAGGACTTAACCTCTCAGTAGTAGAGGAGGCCCGTGCTCAGCAGTGGGCAGTATATCATACAGGGCTGGTGTGGTATGATATGGTAGGAAGCTTTACAAGTGTAGCTTACACTAGGTACTCGTGAGTGCTATAACATTATAGCAGTAGCTTATAGACTACTTTATATTCCGGGAAAATATTTTTATCCCGGAAAAATTTTATCACGTGGGCGAAGCCGCGAGCATCACCTTTTTTGGTTTAATAATATAAACATTTCTTACATACAACGCACACACAAGAATAAAATACAGTTAGGTACAGATAGAAATAAAGGACAATAATAAAAAAAGGAACATTAAAACACTATTGTATAACAAACACAAGATGAACACTCTTGTAAACCATAATCTCAGCTCATTAGAAAAGAAAAAAGAAATTAAAACAACGTTATAACTAGTTTAAAAATGAGTCCATACTAAATGACATGGTCAGTGGCGTGCCTAGTGTTTTGGATGAGGGCAAGCCCAAGCAGCCCTAAAAAAAATCGCATTTCCGATTCATATTAAATGTGCACCTATAGGTAAGAAATAAAATCAATATCTAAAAATAAAATAAAAAAACCACAATCCATACCGGGACTCGAACAAAGGCCTCCACAGCTATATTCATACCGCGCACGATATAACTACGCCACGGAGGCGCCTAGTCACATTGTACAAATTAGGTACCTTTATTCAAAAACGATTTTGAGACATCTTTTGAAAAGTTTTTGTCCTAAAGATAAACTAAGTACTTAGATTACACCTGTATCATATAATGTAAGAAGAAGTAAAAACACTACAATAATTAAATAATTTTACCTGATTCTACTTACCCATTCCAAACACTTGTTTCGTTCGAAAAAAATATGCAAGATTAACAATACAACTTGATACATAGTCGTATTTTACGTATTAGAGCTTCCAATAAGACAATTAATTATTAGTTTTGTATACTCATCTAAATACCTTTTATGTTTCTTCAAAGACATTTCGCGCCTTTCGCAAACTCGTTGAAAGTTGTTGTTTTCCATCATAACCTAACAAATTTACCTTATTCTTGCCGATCAAACCTTTCACACACTACAAACTATTACGTGGAATAATTTCACTCATATTTTAATATCTCAAAAACCACGTAATAAACAAAAATACTTCAAAATGTATCATTCACACTCATTTATCTAAATCACAACAAATAACTGGTGTTGCCAGGTCCGCGTCAAAATTATACCATGAAATTAATGCTGAAAATGTGACGAAAACTTATTGATAAATAAAATTATAGTATATCACCTTAAAAATTATAAATAGATATGTAATTATAATTATATTCATACTAAAATCCTTACATAGTCATGATAAATAAAAAAATACGCATTTACATTAGGAATATAATGCAGAATAAAAGAAACCATATTAGAGGTAACTCTTTCAATTGGCAACCCGAGGCATTAAGCCTGGATTAGGAGTTTTGGCGGGAACTTGGTAGTGTCATGAGGTGCTCTTGTTTTAATTCATTATTTTGGTGATACTTAGTGTTATGTTGCATAATTATGGTGGTATTTTATCCAATATAGTTCTATTAAAGGGCTCAAATGAAGTAAATTGAAATAACTGTGCTAATCAAGTGCTTTTTTGTTGCCGCCAAAACTCCTCGATAAAGTCTTGGTAAGGTAGCCACTGCTTTACTTCGACATAGTAGTTAGGAGCTAGGACTGAGGATAAAAATGTATGAAAGACGGGCTCAATGGACTAGTCTCCAGAGCCGTAATATCTAAATAAAAAAAAATAAAAAAAAAGCCTGGATTAATTTCCAGTACTGATTGCTATAGAAACTTACTATAGCTATACATTTGTGGTAGCAGTTGGTGCGTATTCTATCCATAAGTGTGAATGAGGCAGAAATATAGCGGCAAAAAGCCAGGTAAAACCCAACGAGAGAGAGAGTGATGAGTATATTTTGTTCGCACTTAGCTGTTTTGTATTAATAATATTAAATGCGTGTACGGCGCGGGTGTGTTGGGGTGTGTGTGGGTATATTGGTGTGTTCATAAGTGCACTCGAGGCGAACTGGTTCAGCGAACCGTAGCGCGGGAATTTTAAGATTGCAAAGAAAATTATTTCGTAGAGTTTTGACCGTAAAATGTTGGTTATTTTTCCACATTTGGTTATAAGTACTTAAGTAAATTATTTTAAGGCAAGCCGGGCTTTTCGGCTTCTATGGAAGGAACGCCACTGGACATGGTGTGTAAGTGTGCAAACGGACCTATTCAGCGTGTGGCCGCGGACGAGCCGCGGCGCGCCGGTCTACCGTAAGGCCCGATACGATGAGTGCGCACGGTCGTGTTGCATTTAATAAAAATAATCATCAATTCGATTATTATTATGGTTTATATCATAAGAATTAAATTACAAAACAAATACACACATACATACATACACAATCACGCCCTTATGCCATAGGGGGAGGCAGAGATTATTGAGCGCCACATTTTGACATACCTCTTTCGCCTTTTCCACATTCATAGTTCTTTTCATACATTTTCGTCGGTTAAGGGTACTCCTGACCTGCCCTTTTCCCCTAATTTAACCTATTAAACATTAGGCAGGCCAAGTGTAAATCCTGACGATACTTAATTTTTTAATATATTTGAGTCGTTCAAATATGGTAATATGACTGCCTCGGTGGCGTACTTGTATTATGCTGCAACTGCAATGCTGAGGTCTCGGATTCGATCCCCGGGTCGGGCAAAATGATGTTGAGTTTTTCTATTCAGTATCAGCTCAGAGACAGGAATTTGTGCCCGATATGCCGATGGCGATAAGAACAGCGACTCTGTTAATTTTATGCACATTGAAAAGCTTAATGAATCTCTTATTTGATGTAATACCGTAAGTCTGTAGAAATAATTGCCCACGACACTTATGATGATGTGAGACTGAAAACGTAGTTCTTCATCTATGATTGATCCTTAAATTTCTAGTTTCATAATTATACCCTTTTTAATGGGACTCCTTTTGTAGTCAGATGCACTCCTTTGTTGGCGATTTTAGTGACTTATTTTTTGTGCCTAATATAATGTGCTTCGATTGGGTCTTTAACACTAGAGAGTTAGCTTTCACCCAATTGGCTATACTATCCAAATCACTATTCATTTGACCTACACCGGAATGTATGTCATTTAGATTGATTGCTTTGTATATTTTAATACCGTCCGCGTATATCTGAAACCTACAGTTGTGGATATGCGATATGATATCCGCACTATAAATAACAAATAGCAAGGGCCCAAGTATCGACCCCTGTGGGATGCACCGAGCTGCTTTTTTTGGCTGCGAACTTAATTCTTCACCCGATTCGAAAGATAATCAACGTATTGCTTCCGAGGCCTAAAATAACTATCAAACCATTTAATGGCCGAATATCGAAGCCGTAGTAATGAAGTTTTGGTAGCAGTAAGGGGATATTAATGCATTGGGAATGCCCTGGAGAAGTCTAAGAGAATTATTATAATATGACATTTATATGGCTAGGTCCATATTGTATTTTTACATATATTTCTTTTTTTTTTAATTTGTGACATTTAAATTCAATTTATTTAATATGACATTTTTTAATTATTTTTTTTGCTTTTGACATTTTGACATTGCTCTATTATTGTGACGACCGATCTATATCTTATCACTGTTAATGACTAAAGATATGATGTAGTTATTTAGTGTAAATTGTATTTGTAAGCGTGGGTTAATGCATCATGAACGCCAATATATTGTTATTTGGTTGCTTCGTAGTAGTACTTCATTTATATCTTAGGGCTACATTCATGTATGCATTAACCTATGTATTAATCATACTGTAAAATATATATTTAAAAAAAATGCAGTATATCATGACAATTGATGACGAAAAAATTAAGCCCGGAGTTTCTTTCTGCCTTTCTTCTTCGGGTCGTCATCGCTTAGGTAGCTAGTGAAAGGCTGGTAGGTTAGCTAGGCTAGGACCTTTTTATCCTCGCCGGCGAGGACCGTGGCGTTTCCTTTCCTCGTAATGTAAAGATACTCCTTCCCTTTCTTTTATATCAGCTCCACTTCTCCTTTCCCTAGCCCTTTTCCCGTCCCTAATGTCCGTGTCCTCTGTACCTATCAGCCCGTGCTGGTTGTTCAATATTTAACTTTAAATTACTTCATTGGTTTATTATGTACCTTTGTTATTGTGTCTACCTTCATGTCATGACCTGTCATAAGTGCTTTTTTATAAGTCTATTTGACCAATACATGATTTTATTTTATTTTATTTATAGAACTAGTAGAGTCCCGCTCTCGTCATTGACATCGGTTAGTATGTCGTCAATCACGAGTGCATGGGCAGCTGTTGTACAATGCCATTTCTAAAAGCCAGATTGCAGTCTTCGCAATATTTAGTTGTCGTGTAAAAATTTCGTAGTTGGTTTGCGACTATTTTCTCCAAGACTTTGGATGTACAAGGGAATATGGGACGCAATTCGTGTAAAGCCGTTGCAGAGGGAATTTTTAGGATAGGCCTCACTACCGCCGATTGCCAAATTACGGGATACGTATATGTTTTAATCGATTGATTAACAACAGACGCGGAAAAAGTACTTTACTATTACCCCCCAGCTTCATGCGCGGCGTCTGGGTGACTGATTATGTTAGATTCACCGTGCGTTACGACCCGGCGTTGAGCCGCCCGGAGAGATTGACAAGATTAAGCAACCACCGAACCAGTCCCGAACACTATAGTATACACCCCACGCACGGTACACCAACTAAAACTCCGCGGTGGCCACTAGAGACGGCTGCGGGCTTCTGACGGAAGTGTCTGTTGTCGTCCGCAAACGGTCCCTGAGCTGCGGTTAATTTATATAAATCTTCAAAAGGGCAAATGAACAATTTGTGGGCTTAGAATGTGATAAAAAAACTACAACACAATTCCCTTTCGTTTTATTGGGATTGGTTGAGAGAATAACACGTGACTGACGTATTGGTCTCTTGGTCAGTCACAATCATCAATATTAAACGACATCGTCTTACGAGTTGCGTCTTTTTGCCATATTTTAAACCCACAGGTTCATACGCCGTTTCATAAACCATTACGAAAGATTTTGATGTGTTGACGGGCTCTAACGAATAGCATCCCTTATCTAGGGCCTAAATCGAAGCGTAAATCCTAATTATAATCTAATTATCGCGCTTGTCAAAGCACTAATCCTCTAATCCACAAATCTGGATTACAGACTAAATTAACTCAAATTTAATATCGGAGCCGATGCTTATCTGATATTTTTACCCTAAAACATGGACCATTAGCAAACAATTTGTAAATGTCAGACCTTAAGGTCATGCTGGCCGGGCGCTGCGTTTAAGACAAAGAAATGTAACCTTTAAATGCTAATGATTAATGACAGTCGATAATCGGTACTAGAATGGCAACATCGACCAGCCAATAATGTAAAAACCTACATTAATCAAAATATACTTCCACTTTTTATAATTGAGTTTAAACTTCATTATAAAGTTAATATAAGGGGTCTTTTGCCTTTTTTTATTTGCCTTAATGTTAGAGGCATTACCTGTACCGACCTCTGAGAGGAATGAGAATATTTAGAAGGCATGATGTTTTATCACCTATGTCAGAGGATAATAAATGTACAGTCTTCATTATAAGTAGCTGAACAAATTCATAATTTCAATTTACTTACCTACATATTATTGTGTTCTTACTAATCTTTTATTTTTCTTCACAAAAATAAAATAATAGAGTTTTGCTTTACTTCATACGAAGAATTTGTTTTTACTTAACTTAACGCGTATATAGGCGATTTGAAATTATTATTTTGTAGATATTTATGCTCCTGACTGTACATTCGATGCCTACGTAAAGAACTATGAACTGGGAATGATATTTCCCACGCTCACATACGCCACTGCAACTCCTGCAAGCCAGGATCAGCAGTGGAACACCAACGGGTGAAGCTCAGCGAGTCACAGGGAACGCTGATCCGTTTTTATCCGGCAGCGAATTTAAGCAAACAGAAAGATAAGGACCTGTTGTAATTATTATGGACTGGTAATGTTGAATATTTGCCGATCTTACTAAATGTTAAGACTATTAATTTACTGTTGCGCATATAATATGATGATTTTAATGTTAAGATCTAGCATAGCTGGTACATATGTTTTAGATAACTTGTAAAAGAAAACTGCCTTGGTGGCGTAGTTGTATTCTGTACGACTACTGCTGAGGTCACAGGTTCAATCCCCGGGTCGGGCAAACTCGGTTTTTTCTATTCAGTATCAAATAAGGTGATAGGTTCGCTCCCTGTCAAGTTGTGGGAGGGAGTACGCACAGCGAAAAGTGGATGCATTAATTACGCCTCTGCCTACCCCATCGGGGATAATAGGGGTTTCACCCCTGTATTGTAAAAGAAACTCAACGATATCGGTTCTTCTATAGTACCTAAATAATAAAATGATACCTACTCCTATGGGTATTAGTGGCACCTGCGTCTAGCTGATAAACATACGCATTTTATTCTTATGATATTTTGTATGAATTTATCGGATATTGGCTTCAACGTGCCTCGGGCCTAGGGTTTGGCAAAAGTGAAATTATTTGTAGAGCATCGCTCGTATATATTGTGCGATCTCCAACGTGCTTACGTAACGTTCAGATAAAAATATCTGTACAGATTTTAGTGCCCGACCGAAGATCGATTTCTGACTGAAGCCGAAAACGATTCATCGGGTATCGTCACACCGTCGTGTCGGTCGAACCTTAAAAACCTTAATAAATTCAGTTCAAAAAATCTACAAGTTACAGTTAGTAAACTTAACATAAATATCATATTTTAAAATTTAGGAATAAGGTTTCAAACATTTTAAATATTATAATTGAATTTAAAACTTAAATTTAAAGATCTATATTGACTGTTTAATATAGTAAGGTAATTTAAATCACAATCTAGATTTTAGACGATAAAAAAACTTTTAATAAAAAAATTAAACCGCCGAAAAAACTGAAAAACAAAAAATAATAAACATTTTATTTAACCTTAATAACAAATATAATAATATAAGTACATTCAGAGTCGATACCTAATATAGATTAAACATTATTTTCGTATATTTGTTCGTGTATTCCCTTAGCTTAACTGGTAATTTAAATTAGGCACCAACTCCACATATGCGGATTTATTAGTTATTACTACTACTACTACTACCAGCCCTGTCTTATATACTGCCCACTGATGAGCACGGGTCCCTCTGCAACTGAGAGGGTTTAAGCCTTAGTCCACCACGCTAGCCTAGTGCGGTTTGGCACACTCCATACACCTACGGAATTCTTATAGAGAACTTCTCAGGTCTACAGGTTTCCTCACTATGTTTGCTTTCACTGTCAAAGCAAGCGATAATTCCCAAAGAATGCACACAGTATATATTTAGAAAAGTCAGAGGTGTGTGCCCTTGGGTTTTGAACCTGCGGACATTCGTCTCGGCAGTCCGTCCCACTCCCAACTAGGCTATCGCCGCGTATTAGTTGTTAAGGTTAAATAAAAAAAATATATTATTGTTTGCTTTTCAGTTTTTTCGGCGGTTTTAATTTTTTATTAAAAAGTTTTTATTTTATATTTTTTTGTGGCTAAATACTAAACGACTGCTTCGGTGGCGTAGTTTTATTACGGTACGACTGAAATGTTGAGGTCTCGGGTTCAATTCCCGAGTCGGGAAAAGTGATATTGGATTTTTCTACCTAGTATCAGCCCGGAGTCTGAAATATGTGCCCGATATGGCGATAGGATCGCCCCCTATTACATCATGGAACAGAATACGCACGGCGGAAAGTGGGTGCATTAATTGCGCTTCTACCTAACGTTTCGGGGATAAATGGTGTGAGTGTGTGTTAAACTACATGCTTATTAATATACAATTCAGCATTAAAATATGTGAGTAAACAATAAGCCACCCATTTTTCCCACCCTTCGGGTAATTTCGATTTATTTCCAAATTTACATGGGACAAACTTCAAGGTGTATCCATTAAAAAAAAAACAATAATAAAAATCAGGCTACTCTGTAAAAAGTTATGTGAGTGTCAAAAGCCTAGGCCGAAGCTTCAGTCAGACTCTAGCAGTGTTAGCTCAAGTTCGTTGTCACATGCGTTTCTATAGAATTAGGTTGGTTGTTACGATTTTCATTTTATTAACCGACTTCAAAAAAGGAGTTTCTGTATTCAACCCGTACGCGTATATGTAATATGTATTTTTCTGATGTTGGTAAAGCTTAGCCTATGTAATTATATGAATGTATATAAATGTACAACACTTTTAAAAATATTAATCTGAAATTTTTTTCATCATAAGTAAGATATTATCTTAGCTGGACCATCCACCAAGCGCATTTGCTCCACATATAAAACATTTGGACGAATGTAAGAACTTACCGTGTACATTGCCTCAAGTTAAATCCAGATTCCGTAATTCACTGTACGAATGAACTTATCCAAAGAAGTTTTCTCGCAAATAGAGCGGCAGTGGAGTTGAGTAAAATGAGGCGAGTAAATCTATTGGCGGGGTCCGGCGGAGGCGCGGCGCTGTGCGGAGAGGAGGCCGCGGTGTAGAGCGGAGAGGAGGCGGCGCGCGTGCCGTGTAAACCGATTACCCGATGCAGCCATGTACAGAATGGTTCCGGAGCTGCGATTGTTAATGTATTCTAAACGCTGTGGATTTATGTTTTGCTGATGGACCTTTCTGATGAATTAATGATAGTATGCTGGCAGAACGATGCAAATTATCTATTGATCGCTATATTTTAGAGAGTCACGGCTGCTGTTTGTAAGTTTAATATTTAGTAGGTCAGCGGAACATGCAACAATTATGTATATTGTCGCATCATAGCATTACAATTGCATATCAAAAAAGGAAACCTATTGGGTATACAAACGTCCGTAGATATTGTTTAATAGCTCCCAAGAATATTTTAAGATAGGAAGATGTGAATCCTTCCAATAGTCCAGAGAAAAAGAGAATTATATAATCAGTTTATGTAAAATATACTTTTTGTACCAATTCTCAATAACCTATCCCTATTTAGCTGAGCCTTCCCTTTTATTTAATCCAAGAATTTAGATTACTTTTCCCAATTTATAAGCGTTTTGCTCAGAAATTGTTATCTCAGGTTTTTGCGTTTAAGCCAAATTCGAACAAAGTTTATCGAGTAAAAACCTGTATTTAACTAATATAATTGGGAAGCCCAGAATAGTTACTACTAGAGCCCTTTATTTCGTTAGTCCATTTTTAAAACATATAAAAAAGAGAGTCTGACTTTGTGACCATGACACAGATAAGACTACGCCAAGCAGGTAACCGTTTATTGAGCTCCATGGTGCAGTATTCAGACCCAATACGAGACGCAGTTTATTTCAATGAGAGTTCCAGACAGTCAAGTCAATCAATAGTTAATATTATAATTTCAAAGTTGACGATACTGCTGTAGATCCGCGTTGTGCTAGCCAGTAAAATCCTCTTCAGACAATACTCTCACTCCAAATCTCCACTATGTTAACGTTCAGCGATAAATAAACACTATTAAATGCATTTGAATAGTTATATTAAGAGCTGTAACTCAATACATTCAAACGGACTCCCCGATTTACGCCAGTGGCCAGTTTATGACATTAATTGTATATTTTCGGTGTGCATAAATATTTAAATGCCGCCGGATTGGTCTGAATTTTTAACTCTTTCATCATCGTAGATATTCATTTGGCTAGCGGTACTAGATGTTACTTGTAGAGTATTTGACGTTATATAATACAAGCTTTTGTATATTTGACCATAAAGGATGACTGCGTACAGTTTTTGACAGCTTGTTCTCAAATATAGTTATATCACGGTTTTGTACATTCCACGAAAGTAATTTGTTGCAGAGTCTATCGTTTGAGGTGAGATAAAAACATTTTTATAATGGATGACATAAACAGCCAATGGTGGTAAGTTATATAACATTATACGTTATGAATAGTATACATCAGAGGCATCTAACCTCGAGAAGGAAAACAGATTGTATGTTAAACGGAAGTATTGGTTTTTGATCATTGATCATAAACAACATATTTAAATTGTATTGATTTTTGGTACAGCATTGATTCTTGTAAATATACCTACGTACAAATAGATATCACGGGCGTAGCTATGGCTTTCATGTGGGGGCTCCCAAGATACCAAGATGTCATGTATACACCTCTCAATCCCCTGTCACTAAAAGTTTAAAAAATTAAAATGTGTGTGTAAATTTTTTATGGCCCTGATTATCTTTTTTGTAAGCTAATATGCGCCCATGATGGATATAAATAATCAAGAAGTCCAGTAGAGTCTTGTAAAGTAAGTTAACGTTATAAATAAAGTATGCGTTTTAAGCGTCCTTTTAATGCAGGCATAAATCAATATTAATCAGATATCTTATCGCCGGCTCAACCTTTTCTATCCAAACGTAAAGATACTAAATGGTCTGTAAATAAAATAAATTTAAGTAAAATACTATATCATCGGTCAATTGTGTCCATTGAATAAATTGAATGAATAAATCTGATATTTGAGAGCATTTTATAAACATTTTTATCTATGATACCTATATAATTTAGGTACGAGTCCCAACATAATATAAGAACAAATATTTAGCTTTTACATAAATTCTCTTTAGTAAAACATAATATTGGAATATGTTATTTATTTAAAGTGCTCGGTATAACTGGCCGTTTATATTAATAAAAACAATGTCGAAGTTAGCGATTCAAATAAGAATAGGAACGCCAATGACCTTTATATGTCACTGAAAAAGTACAACATTTGCATAGAAAACTTATTAGCATATCAATAACGGTTTATTTTATTTTGTGTAATTAACTCTTACGTCAAATTTAATTAAAAACGTAATTTCTAAATTAGCTTAGCATAACATATTTTAACTATTTAGACATTACAATATGGCGCAAATTGATTCTATTCTTGTTTGAATCGCAATGTAAATTGGTCATTTGATGCAACTGATAACGTACACCTTAAGAATCGGCTAGTAGTGCATTTGTTAAGAAGAAAAGGAAAGTTGAGACATATTGCACAAAATTATAAAAGTTAAGGCAAAATATAATATAGAAATGTAGCCTAGCCTTACACCTGTATCTTTGCCAGAAAAATATCCAGATTAAACGTAGAATATTAAAGTGAGCTCCCAGACTAGGTCGCGAGGACGTACTTATCTGGGAAAGAAATTGGACGCGTCGGGTGGAGCGTGCAGCGGGGCTTAGCTAACAAACACAGCCTTACGTGTGCTGCTCAAACCGACCGAGACACGGTTTTTTCAGTTGGTTCTGGTGTGAAACTCGGTTCTTTGTACTAACATTACATATTTAACAAGTTCATAAAACTGCGCGGCGGGCGATGATTCCAGTATACGATTTGAAACTGCGTTCGATGTCTGTCGTTCAACTGAAGTGCTTATTAGTGCACAAACAGTTAAAGCGCCATTCGTGTCATGATGCAAATCGACAGCGTCTGTGTAGTATTTTAATGTGTGTGAGCTCAAATATTTCTTATATTGGTATCAAGGATATGTGTGTTATTTTCATTTATCCCTCTGTGCTTAATCTATACCAAGCCCCGTTTTGTGTACAGCACTAATGATAATATTAAACCGAGGTGGTATACATGTGTTATCAAAAACCAATCAAAGGCTTAGCCGCGCTTCGTTTTTTTAATAATATTGCTGTAAGTCAACATAGATATATTTATTATACAACATATTTGTCAAGGAACTCTCTAGTTGTGGCCAATATTATTTCTTTTATCTTGTCGGTCACTGACTCATCTCAATAATTTGTTTAAATCTAAGATCACAATGTGGCCCAATAAGCTCGAGGGATCAGTAGCCATCTTTCATCACAACACAACCCTTATCATTCGCGGAATTATAAATTGTAAACTGGAATGGATCGTCGGGTTCCGTGTTTTCCCTTTATCCTGCCCGAAGGACCAAAATTAAATAGTGTCGCTTGTGTTACAAAAGCTATTATAATTTCTTTGATTAAATTATAGCCTAAATTTTATGTCTAATGTACTGTATAATGTTATTTTAGATACCAATACTGTGACAAATGAAAATAAAATGTACGACGAAAATTAAACTACTCATAAATAGTAGCAACACTTTACACCACACATGAGCTTGAATTACAAAATGCTAGATAATATTGCACTGTATCCTTGACACTAGGACATGGATATTAAGTGTAATAATGTCAGCGCATGTTAATGGCTATCTCAAAAAAAAATATTGAAACAATACTGATAAGAAATTGTACAACTTAATTTACATCTACAGCTTGGCAAAAAAGAGTATGACGCGGTGAAAATAAGAACTAAAACTAATTATTTGTTGCAACACTATTAGACTTGTCATTTGTGTCAAATTGTTAGTAGATTCTGTGTCATCGTTGTATACACTAAGTTATTTTCGACGGAATTCTGTAAATTCTTCTACGTTCGTTGCTTGTTTAATTCATTAAAATGAATAAAACGATTCGTAGTAGTGGTAGAGCAGTGATATACCAAGTTTTTTCGATGTTTGGCTGAATCTCAAGCGGAACAAATTTTGTCTCAAATTGACAATCTTTATCAGAGAGTTGCCGATATGACAGGTATTTATGCAAATTATTTACATTCTACAAGTTGAACCATACATTTTGCACTGGTTTATAACATGAATAACATGAAATTTACGATATTTTAGTGTTTTATTGACAAAGGTTATGTTTACAAACCACTTATACACTGACTTAATTTTTTGATACTTGAGACATGAAAAAAAATATCAATGTTTTGAAAGTTCATGCATGTTTGGTATTTATTTTAGGTAAATCAATCAATGCTATAAGAATATTTGTTGAAGAAGATGAACAAAATAATGGCATTTTTTCTACACCTGGGAAACATCGGAAAGGTCGACCAAAGAAAGATCTCGATGATTTTGACTTATGCGCAATTAGACAAAAGGTTCATTTCTTCTACACCGTAAAAAAGCAGGTATGTAATATATTTGATATTAGATTTTTGTCCCGGATCTGGCCATGGTAAAACGCTTTTGCGGGGTAAAGGTTCCAAAGAGAGAACAATATTTAAAAATAATAATGCATAATAGAAATCTGCCTACACAATTACAAAAACGTGTTATTTATTTGGATGAAAGCTCCAATGTAGGGTCCATTGACATAAAGGTAGAGATCTAGTACATAATTATTTTTTCTTAATGTTATTAACTTGAACTCATAATTAGTAATATTTTACTCCAACAGATGGCAGCTGAACGAGCACTTCTAGCTATTACTGCTGAAGATTGTAAGAATTCCTGCCATCGTATTATGAAAATTGAAAAGGAATATTATGATAGGGGTATGAGTATGTATCATGATATTGAATAATTGGTTATTAACCACAGAGAAGACAGCAGCAGCGACACTGCTTCAGAATCAGATGATTTTGCTGTTGCAGGAACATCTAGCCAAGACACAATATAGTTTTCTGGGGTAGAATACTTAGATGAAAGTGTTTTAGAATCGGATTAATTTTAATAGAAATTTTGTATTATTTAAATAAATTATGAAGATATAAAAATGTTTAATTTTCCTAAATCTTTAAGATACGATGAACGGATATTTATACTACAATAGTATTTTCTAGCGATGATTACACCAGCTCAAATCTCGCGAGAATAATAAGGGCTACTAAATTATTTGATAACAAATAATTCCGTGAGTGAGCAGATGCTTCCATGTAATATTATTCATAATTCAATGAACTCAATACTACTAACAAATTCAACTTATCAAAGACCTAGTGCAAAAAATAAACCTCTCTTTTTTTTGGCATGTATTATAAATCTCTTTGTTATTTTATACAAATAATATTTACCTGACGATTGGAAAGCATCCCTAAAGACTCAGTAGGTAAACAACAATAAATGAACAAAACTGTGAGTTACATCAAACAAGAGGTTTTCGTAAGAAATATTTTTTCAACAACAAGTTGCTTTTTTTTTCCTAATTGTGATTCCTGTGTTGTGGACAAACCAAGAACCTTATACCCACTGTAATCTCCTTGGGCCAAACACAATGTGCCACGTGATACTCATTGAAAAATAACAAGTATCTAAACACTTTACGTCGTACTATACTGGGTTGCCATATTAGTGTTATATTACACTTAAGCGCCCTCATTAAATCCACACTCTTTTTTGCCAAGCTGTATATTATTACGGGACCCTACAAAGACCCAAGAAACCCCTTCTGATTTGCAATGACAGATTGTCTTTCAAAATATTTGCTCCCGCGTCAAAAGCACACACAAAAAAATACTTTTTTTTTCCTTTGAGTAAATAATACATCAAAGGGCTAAGTGATTGATGCGGGTGCGATGGGGTTAGGGAGGAGGTGGGGGGATAAGTCATTAATCTTTCTGGTAGTCTCCGAAGCGATGCCGCGTGAAGTTTCGATGTTGGGTTTTGATCGCTTGTTGGGGTTGACTTAGTTTGGTTTTGGCATATTTAAGGATGAATAGAAAAATAAGTGAGGGTTCTATTTATCGACTTTTTCGTTCTTCAACAAATAAGTATGTTTATTTTAGCGTATATGGTTTCGGTTAATTCATTTCTCTACTCAATGTTATTATCTTATAGTAATGCACAGCGTTGCTTTTAGCTGATAGTATCACGAGGATGATAATCGACTAAACTATAATTATGTTGCAACTGTTGAATTACATCACCGCTACAACGTTAATGTCAAACACAGGCTTATGATTATTAAATAATTCCTATTTGTATTTGGAATTATTTGACTCTTAATAAGACATGTGCACATTATCGAGTCTACACAAATAACATTTCCTCACAACCGTATATCAAAACATCGATACGCCTACCGAACCCAAATAACTTATTAGAGAAAACATATCAAATATCTTCCGCATGAAAATTCAAAAGGGAATAAAAAAAAATCTTATTTACTCTGGTAACATCGTTAAAGCGCGTAAAAACAATCGAGAGTTACTCACGGACCGATTGCTATTCCAATTTTATTCTCCGTAAAGAGAAATCTTCACCTTTCTTTATGTTATACACAGTGTGCAATAAAAACATACGCTACACGTCTAAACTGTGTCGACGTACAAGATAGTGGGCCGACAAAGGAAGCCATTTATTCTTGTAATGTCTTATTTTCTTCACCGAAATATAGAGACGGAAAGCCGTTTGTAGATGTAGTGTGGAATTTTAGGCACTAAGTATTTCATATAGTGTATTTTCAGTTGAATACACTAGATTTATGGAAATAATAAACGTAATGTAAATATATAGCACCTTATATCTTTCAACTATATTATTGATGTGTTGCTGAGGGAGTTTCTTGCGCCGCTTCTTCTTCACAACAATAACACGTTCCGAAGCGGTGGTAGATTCATAACGATTTGAAAGAGTTTTGGAACAAGACGATTTTAGTAAAGATTATTTTGAATTTATCATTATGGTTTAATTTGATTCCAAAGCTGTGATTTCGCAAAACGCGGCAGACGGCAGATGGCATGTGCCATGCGTCATTTGCCGTCGTGTGCGGAATCGGTCTCATACAATTTAATACTGCATAGTAGTGCCGTCTGCCACGTCCTGCGGAATCACATCATTATAAGCACTAGGTTTGCTGTCTCATAAGTTGAGCTGCTATTTCCTTCCATGGCATAAAGATATAAGAAGTAGTAATTACCACGGACGATTACCGGTGCGCTCAAACAATGAGCTCACGTATCCCGGATAGCGTGCCCGTCGACTCCGCTAATGAGTGTCTTTGTGCAGCTTTACGACACGGCGCCAGGATCCAGGACCTCATTAAAATAGATAATATTGATTGGAAAAAGTTTGTTTTGGTACATATGCATCTAGTAGTAGATAAGTTGTAGTGTGACTATGAATGGACAATATTTTAAATGAGTTTAGTGATTTGTTCTGAGTGTAGTAAACTCCAAATAAAATGTCGATGGGTACGAGATAAAACGTCACAGATTAATTAAATTAAATAATTCTGCATACCATCAGACGAGTGAGTTCCTCGTCACATTAAAAAATTGTCTATTTAACTAAATGCTGCGAGTTTTTACTTCTAACACGATTATCGCCACTAAACCGTAAGAGCCCTGACCTAGTAGAAGTTTTGCTGTAAAATTAAAAGTGCCCGAGGGATAAATATTACAGCACACGCAGCGGCCCGGAATAGCTCGTTCATTTATTTTTATGGTAGGCAGTAGACAACTTTGATTGCACACGTCTAGATGAACAGTCGTGCACGAAAATATACGGAAGGTAGGATAGATAATGCATCTAGACTCAAGTGGGTGAAACTCATTGCCTTCGTAATCTCTGTGCGCTCTGTTTACAGCTGTAAGTACATAGTATTATACTTTTAATTGTATGATAAAATTATAAGTATTTATGGCCGTAACAACAACACTCAGCCTACTGCGGTCATGATCCTTAACATTGAGAGGATGACTTGATGGAAGTATGTCTGTAAATATAGCTAACATCACACCTACATGCCCATTTTCTAACTTATGCCATAAAATAGTATTTAGTCCAACCTTTAGCGAGATGTACGAATAAAATTACAAAAAAAAAGAATTATCTTTTAAATCTAAGTCTAACCCGACGCCGTATCTAGATATATATGGTAAGGTAGCAAGTTGTTTTATGAGGTAAGCAGGCGAATTACATTATCAGGCTTAACAGCATTAAGTCGATATGGACGGCTCAGGCTGCTATTTAAAGCTTGATACGATACCTACTTTTAAGATTTCTTATGTTTACGCGAACGTTAACCATTTAAATAAAACTATTTTGCTGATTATATCGGATTATATGTTGTAAGAAAAAGTGTTTTTTTTTCGGAAGAAAATATAGATTCAAAAACCGAGATAAAATCCGTAAAATACTTTTATTTAAACAATATTAAGACTTCGTACAGCAGGTGTTTATCTAAGAATGAGAAACAACTGATTTATTATTTACTAGTTCTTCTCGCGACTTCGTTTCTGGGCATGTCTTCTTCGCTTTTGTAAAAATTATTAGTATCGTGTGGTTATATAAAAGTGGACGATAGCCTAGTTGGGAATGGAACGGTCTGCCGAGACAATGTCCGGGGGTTCGAAACCCAAGGACACACTTCTGACTTTTCAAAGTTATGTGTGTATTGTTTATCAATTATCGTTCACTTTAACGGTGAAGGAAAACATCGTGAGGAAACCTACATACCTGAGAATTCTCCATAAGAATTTCGAGGGTGTGTGAAGTCTGCCAACCCGCACTAGGTCAGCGTGGTGGACTAAGACCTAAACCCTCTCAGTAGTTAAGGAGGCCCGTGCTCAGCAGTGAGCAGTATATAGTAATAATACAGGGCTGGTATTTTTATAGTTGTGGTTATATAAAACTTATTCTATTTAGGTGACGAATATCATACAAATACAGACAACAGTTCATAGTATGTTTAGGTGATCCTGTCGAACATACAAATTTTTTGACATACTTTTTTAGAGAGGTAGGTCAAGTAGGAGTACCATAAACCGACGACCATACTTAACATTAGTGAATCTAGGTAAAGCGGAAGTGCAGGTATGTCAAGATCGTGCAATAATGTAAAAACTGTCGTCACGCGTATTGATGTATGTGTGTTATCTACACTAATATTATAAAGAGGAAAGATTTGTATTTAAGTTTGTTCGTATGTTTTTAAAGAATAAACTCAAAAACTATTGGACCGCTTTCAAAAATTCTTTCACCATTGGAACGCTACATTAGATATCCCTGAGTAATATAGGTTATTTTATGTCTCGGAAAAGTTCCAACCGGGACTTTTATCCCAGATTTTTTCCCTCGCGAGTGAAGCCGTCACTTCCAAACCACTGAACCGATTTTGTTTTATTTGGTATGAAGATAGTTCAGGACCCTGGGAAGGACTTAGGCTACTTCTTTTCCCAGGAAAAATAAACCGGTACTTTTTCCCAGAATATATTTTCATGCTGGTGGAACCGCAAACAAATAAAATGGAGATAGTTTAAGACTTAGGGAAGGACATAGGCCACTGTTTATCACGGAAAACTATAAACCGGGACTTTTATCCGGAAAACCTTTTCTCGACAGTGTAACCGTGAGTAAATAAGTATGGAGATAGTTTGAGATCCAAGGAAGAAGACCTTTTATTCCGGAAAAATATAAATAAATATCTTTATCTTAGAAAATCGTTTTTTTTTTCTGCAGGAACTGCGAGAAAATAAGTATGAACATAGTTTGAGATCCAGGGGAGGACATAGGTTACTTTTTATTTCGGAAAAATATGTCCCGGAGAATATTTTCTTGCAGATGGAACGGCGAGAGAATAAAATATGGAGATGGTTTGAGATCCAAGGAAGGACAGGCTACATTTTATCTTTTTATTTTTAAGGATATTTCCTTACATCACTACATATTATAAAAACGCAAAAACTACCGATCGGATTTTCATACGTTTTTCATCTATGGACAGAGTGATACAAGAGGAAGGTTTATGTCTATAGTTCACAAATATTTTTTACGACAGAAAAATAAATGTAGGTATATAATATTATGGTTTGCTACCTGTGCGTAGCCAGGGCGGGCTACTAGTAATAATACATATATATAATACATACACATACATATAAACATGAAATAGCAAAAAATATGTACATATAGTAAACAAAAACCTCATTTTCTTGCAACAAACACGGCGGCCAATTTCCATTCCCGAATCTTTAATATCGGACTATATTATAAACGTTTTCCTTCAAAATCAATAAATACGCGTTAACGATGTCGAGACGTGATCTTGTCGTCTGCGCCTTAACCAACAACCAAGTTACATTTATATCCAAATTATTACAAGCAAAAACAAATCTTACATCAATGGAATAAGTGTCGGCTGAAGATTTTTGTGAACGCATTTAGATTTTGCAATGTCTTCCCTCTTTATGTTCCAGGACTCCCACGAGGGGCAAATTGGGTCCAAGTTGAACGTTTCGAGGGGAAATTATTAAACAATAATTCAATGCGGAGGTCGCTTGGATCTCCGGGAAGCGGTTTATGATCAATACGGATCTTTAGAGCAGTGTTGCACAATTTGGGGAACGCAGTTCCTGATTTTATGAAATAAATAATTATGTGCACATAGTTAAGAGCTTAGCCTAAGGTGTATCTTAGCTGACACGCTTAGTATCTTATACGGATGATTTATGAGGTTTCTACGTAACAAATCTCTAGGCAATTATTTGCAGATCAATCATTTGTTTTGGAGTGGGAAAAAATCATTATTGGACAAAAGATTATTTTCTTACACACACAATTCTTGTAATTTTAACTACCTAGGTAAGTATTTGAAGATTTACCTAGAGTTAACAAAAACCTTAATATCAATTTACATTATCCTATAGGATGTACATTGTAACTCCATTGATGCTGTAATTGAAAAAAATACTAACATCATAATATATTCTTATATTTTATATTATCCTTATAGTACGAAACGCAAAACAAGCCTTTTTTTTATGTAGGTACATTTTAGCGACTATATGAATAACTTACTCAGCTTCTAGTAAATACCACGACAGCCTAATCGTAACTAGAAGAACCAACAACGGAACTTGAAATTATAATAGCGCTAGAAACTTCCGATTTGTCCATGTACACTGTGCACCTATGCTCCTGTAAAAAATACACGAAGCGAATAAGACACAGGCCTATCTAAAATCAATCTGACATATGGGCGGAAAAATTTGGTCAAGCAAGGCTATAAAAAGCATATTCTGATCTAGACCTAGCAAGGTTAGCGGGAACGGCGCCTCGGTTCCGGAGCAGTGCGCTGCCAAATGGACTAAGTGACGCGATATTTACTTCGACGTCGACTCGCACACGCTGCCACGATATTTCCGACGTGGGGATGCCGCAACAAAATACGATCAGATACATCAAAATACTGAGATTGACTAAATTACTTGAGTGCTTGTTAATATATTCTACATGTGACTGACATTCATTTTCACGTGACTATGCGAACACAAAGTTCACTAATCTGACTACACTTTGAGTATCTAGCAATGCAAAGGAGATGGGATGACCAGGCGAACCCTTCGTTGGTCATACACGCGCAGCTGGTCATAAACTTTTATTAAAACCTATGTGACTTGCGATCGCTGTCATTACATTCTACGATAGTGACATTAAGCAGTGCTCCACAGAAATTGTGATTTTAGTTGTGTTTTTGTGTAAAAAGCGGCCTTATATTTAGCCCTGCTCGTGTGGATTTTTTTTGTTAAATGTGTGCTATCCGTGTGTACCTCGCCCCCGTCAGGATTGGCTGAAAAAACATGTTTGCGCATTATCGCCATATCGTGTCCATTGGTTGAGTAGTCTAAGGACCTATATTGTTAAAAGATGACAAAATGCTAAGCTGATACAATTGTATGAGCTATGAGTAATCGGGGTAGTTACAAATCTAAATATTTATGGACTACGTTTTAAAAATAATTTTATTTGTATTTACCAACGATTTTCTACACAAATTCGCATGAAATTGAGGAGTCCACGGCCCGCAAAGCTTTTAAGTTTTAATCAAATCAATTGAAAAGTAAGTGGTTCTAAGAAATAGCTTGTTCGGTATAGCGATCAATTGAACTTAATTTATTCAAAGAATAAGTTTATGTGCCTTCTTGACTTTATATCAAGAGAAAAGTAGGTGAAAGTAAATGATATAGTTTAATTATTATTTTTTCTGGTAAAGGTTATTAACAGTGTTTAGCGAGCAATGTTCCTATTCTTAAAGGACTTCAAAATATTCATGATTATGGTGTTAATTGAATGGTGACTGGTGTTATTGTGGGATTGATTATGGTCATATGTCTTAGAAAATATTTATAATTTTGTAGCCTCGTGGAAATATTTTGCCAGACTGTAGAAGATAGACTATTCAAGTGTCTTATTTTCAGATGGATTTTTTTAAGACATACAATTGACATCAGAGTTAACACACGACGTCATTATGTTACGAATTACCTTTTTATTCCTGAGAGTTTTGTTACATACCAAAAATGGTTTGTGATCAGCCTTTGCCATCTAAATTAAGTCCTAAGAGTTTCAGCATCTGTGGAGAGTTCGTTGATCTAACCGACGCTATTTTATTCATCTGATATGCCTATAGAACAAGATCTTGAGCTGACAATCTTCAATCTGATTAAAGCACAAAGAATATTATTCAGAGTTAAAGTAGCATCTTATTGAGAATTTCTTCAGAAACATTTTCATAAATATTTATCCTAAAATATTAGTATATGTTATATTAGTATTATATTATATTAGTATTAGTCCTACTAATATTATAAAGGCGAAAGTTTGTAAGAATGTCTGGATGTTTGGATGTATGGATGTTTGTTCCTCTTTCACGCAAAAACTACTAAACGGATTTCGATGAAATTTGGCACACGGGTAGATCATATCCTGGATTAACACAAAGGCTACTTTTTATCCCGGGGAAACATAAACCGGGACTTTTATCCCGGAAAAACTTTTTAACGCGGGCGGAGCCGCGGGCAAAAGCTAGTATATTATAAAGGCGAAAGTTTGTAAGAATGTATGGATGTATGGATGTTTGGATGTATGGATGTTTGTTCCTCTTTCACGCAAAAACTACTGAACGGATTTCGATGAAATTTGGCACACGGGTACATCATGCCCTGGATTAACTCATAGGCTACTTTTTATCCCGGTAAAACATAAAGCGGGACTTTTATCCCGGAAAAACTTTTTAACGCGGGCGGATCCGCGGGCAAAAGCTAGTAAATTTTAAAGGATCGGGAATTAAAACTTTAGCCCTTACAAACGTACATAAATGTCGTGAAATGAATTATTTAATCAGTTCGAAACATACCTAAGCCATAAAAATGCGTCGGCCATGCGGAGTAAAATGGATAGCCCGGACGGAGGTGGAGACTTCGGTCCCATGGTAAGCATTTCATGTGCCCAGTGGTCTGGGGGCATTTAGAGGCGACTAAATGGGGCTTCAAGAGAGTCGCGGGGCGAGCAGCGAGGGCTGCTCAGTCCGGTCTCACGTTATCGTAGACGCCAAAGGCGTCCTTTAGAGTTCGGGGCATCTTAGCCCCCTTGTATAGAAAGGGGCCGCAACGGCATCAAGGCCGGCCGGAACGGCCGCAAGGCCACGGTGGCTTTTGGTTGGTATGCCGGTGTAGGGTGTACATAGTGTTAGGGACTGAGTCCAATGCTCGCTCGGATTATGCTATACTCCCGGGTGTCGATATTGGGCCGTAAGACTGTGTGAAACCAACATAACCGATCCACTCATCCCCCAGTGGTGGTAGCGATAACGCGTTTTTTGCCCGCCAAAAAATAATGGTAAGCATTTCATACGTGAAGAGAAGATTCCTAAGAGTTCTTCTAAAATATAAACTGAACTACTAAAACCTATAAATGACAAGTTGCACGATACTGCACTGCGCTCGTCACCCTGTGACTTGATGTTAATTTCCGTAAGACTCAGTAATTACACTGGCTACAATTACTTACCTTCATATCGAAAGATATTGCTGTTAGCCATGAAAAGCCTACAGTCGACATAATGCGATGGCTTGGAATTTGACGAACTCTAAAACAATAGCTCCTTCATTTGAATAAATACAAAACCCTTATTGTTCGAAGTCAAATAAAATTTGCTTTAATATTCATATTCAGTTTTGGGAATATTAAGAAGATTACCTCCCCCTTTATTTAATTACTCCGTGCCAATTTGTTGGTCATCGTCTATAAATGTAGAAAGTATTAAGTGAAGGTATGCTACTTGTACTGTTTAAATAATTTCAATCGGTTCAATTCAATCCCAAAACAAAATCTTTAGTAATATGATAAATGCGAAAGTATGTGAAAATGTTTGGATATGTGATAGAAGCACATAAACTGAACGGATTTGGATGAAATTTGGCACACGGGTAGATCATGTCCTGGATAAGCTACTTTAACACATAGGCTACGTTTTATCCCGGTAATTTTCTCCCACGGGTGATAATGGATGTTTTTAGTCAGATTCTTTGAGTAGGTGGCGCTGGCGTCGTCCTGTGTTTTAGGGAGTTTTTTTTAGCAGGAAAGGCTTTTCACGCGGGTGAAGCCGCGAACAAATGATAGTTATAAAATCGAAGGCGGACCTTCTGTGGACCCGTGTGTTGTAGGAGGATCGCACAATATTTACAGTGGCGCACATTAGCGTCGGTTTGTTCACACCACGGAGTAAAGATTAGACTTGGTTCCGTGGTTCACACTACGTGACGTCACCTCGACGTGATGTGTCGTGCTCCTGACTCCTATCTAACGTTGAAGCGTCAAATTGACTATACAAATAACACATCTGCTTACATTTGACACCGCTTTGGTCGCTGCAGAATATTCATAGAACTTGCATAAAATTTTAACAAACTAGCATGTTATTTTTGTGTGTTTCGCTCAGCTTTGAGGCGGATTGTACTATCCTAGTTGCTTGTAAAACTTTCAAAAAATATTTATTTACAATTTCTATGAACTCTTTTGAAATAAAATCTAAATGGGACGTTCTTATATAGGGTCCTATAAGAAGTTGTCCGATACTTAGTCTTTCGAAAGTACTCTATTCTATGGGAACTTAAACTATTCTTATACTTACAGTGACCGAAACGGTAAGAGGTTCGCTCAGAAACCTCCAATCCCCTTCAAATGGGCGATTCCACTGGCAATGCTTTCTGTTTCCATAGATATAACATGGTGTTAATACAACTTATTTAAAGGTCTGGAATTTTTAGTACAAAAAACCTTTTAAATTATTTATGAACTATTCGTTTCGTAGGACAACAAAATAGGATATTGTATGGGATATGATTTAGGAGGGAAATAGCTTTCTTCTTTCTTGATCAGATGACAGATCTATCATCAATCATGATGACTTTAGTTCGGGTAAGTAGCCATCACACAGGTTCAAATTCTTGCGGATAATTCCGAGGTAAACAGTATTCCTGATAATTCCTTACCAGTTTATTTAAGCGTGTAGATCAAACATTCAATCAAAAAGTAATGTACCTACGAAAAGTTGGTAGTATCGACACCATATGACATCCCCACTTATATACCACCTAATGGAAATATAACCGAAGCAACGCTTTTCAAGGAATTTCCTCGCCGATGTTCGTTAAGGCATATTGTCGACCGCCTTTCACCAAATTTAGATTATTCTATGGTTCGTTTTGGCTAGGGTAGGTTATTTTGTTACCACGCATTCTGTGGTATTTTGATTCATTTTGATGTATAAATACTAAGGTTTCTATTTTGTATAAGAGTTTAATCTGATAAAATTTTATTTATTACAAAGATTTACTCAGGCCAGTATCTAGGGTTAATGTCCATGTTAATCGAAATTTGGGTGTTTATTGGGGTTAGGGATTTATTCATCGTCATAATAATTTATTATATGTTTACTAAATGCCTACCTTTCAGATTTAAAGACAATCGTTTGTGTTACACCCTTATTTTCTGTAAAGTCTTATTTAAATGGTAATTTATAAAGAAATAATATTATTATTTGACCACTTAATACCTATTCACTTAAACACTCGTGGGTTTTAGTGTATTCATATTATAATTGATTAAAAACCCATGAGTATTTTTCCCATAGAGCACATAAATAGAAAGCAATTCAAAATAATTATGAAATGGTGTAAACAATTCGTCATAGATATACGATTGCAGCATTTGCGAGTCATCTGCTGTTAGTTATTTAAGAGTTCCATTGTCTATCTCCGAAGATCTCCATCAGTTCCTAATAAATTATTATATGAAAACCTTCCGTGAAAATATACATTTGAATAACGAAAACCCCACCCAAATCGGATAATCAGTTTTTGAGAAAATCGCATACATACGGGTCGAATACAGAACGCAATTTTTTTTAAGTCAGTAATAAGCGATAAATGTTCAGGGTTCAGTAAATTTTCGATTTCATCAATATGTTCAAATATGTATATACTTTACGTTTCCCTCACCTCTTATACTGAAGATTCCGAGTTAACGTTTCATAATAAATCGCGAAATTTCTCACGAAAGACGACGAGTTAAAATTTTAGAATAGGGTGTTGCATGGGCGGGAGATACCAGCGAAATTACCGGCCACCGGAGAGCCTCTTTAATAAACATAACTGTTTAACAATTCAAAAGAGTTTCTTAAATAAATGAAACGTGAAATTTGAAAATTGAGAAAGTGTCGGTCATTAATATTGAGATAGAATAAACTGGAAGGTAATTTTGAATCGCTTTAGAAAGTAAAAAGGAATTTATTCATATTTTTTAATAACTAGAATTTATTGGAGTCTTGACAGTGGGAGTAAACCGACTTTTGATCAGGATTGAACCGGCGCGGCGTGGGGTGGTGCGTGGATGTCGAATTGAACCGGCTTTGTGCACAGTCGTGGTTTGGAAAACGAATATTGCGAATAGAGCCTGCAGCGATGTATTCGAAAGAGAACATTTGATGCGCAATATGTGCGGGTTTACATGATTGGCGACACTGATAACAGCGCAAATTGGATGTACCTATAGGTATTTATCGAAAAACTGAAAATTTAGGCAAGCATGCCGTTTGAATCAAATTGAAACATAACAAGAGAAGAGACTCATTGCGCCGCTACTTACTCAAACGCTTCCTAGCAAACAAGATGTATCAACTTATAAAATAAAGCAAATTTTTATGCAAATCTAATCAACAGCTTATACGTTAACTGCTAACATCCAAATAGCCCTGCGAACTTTCACATTTACATCTATCCAATCGGATTTTAAACCCATCAAACTACAATAATTTATTATCTCTCAAGACCGTAGCAACTCATCAGAATGTTTACTCAATCCGGGCGTGAGCCCGGATGATACATGTGAATGTATCAGAGTTGATCCTGTGCAAACGTTATTAATTTTGTTCAAATTGAACACAATTAAGTCCCACTTAAGGCCCGCTCACCTCAATGTGTCTCGGGTCTCCATGGATTTCATAATTGGACGCGTCACTCTCATTCGTCGCGGATGAGGCCAGTCCTAGTATAGGATATTGGAAGCGATGAGTTGCAATTGTAGTTGTTTAGAGACCTGGCGAGCGGTAAGTAACAAAAAGCGAGAGTGCGGAGAAAGGGAAGGAAGGTAAAAGAAGCAGAAGATAGTGAAAACATAGTTAATGTAGGTTACAAGAAGCTGTAACCAAAAATAAATACGTGCATATTATGGACACAAGTTTTTATTCCCAAATGAGTAAGGAGATTTAAAGATAGTGGTAGAGGTAAGCCTTTCTAGATATTCTAATCCCCGAAAACCTGATGTATATTTTAAATCCAAAATTTCATACAAACTGCTCAAAAAATTATACAGCTAATAAACAAGCTAAAATAGAACAAGACGATCTATAGGCAAATCAATATGAAATGACAAATATAAACGGTGTCACAGTTGCCACTAGGACAGTGCCATTACCTCAACACATAACTCACGGGCCGGCCCGCTACTCCAGCCCCGTATAAAGTGGAGGGTGCATATTTTACTTGGCCGTATGACGAACGTTTTTTAAACTCTCTTTTGCGTTATAATTTTTTGGTCTGTCAGTGAAGTGCCGCCCACGGGCTTTGTGGAGAATTTCGCGCTTTTAACTTTCCACCGTCATATAGAGTTTTAAGTGTTAAATGTATTACTCCGCGTGGAATTGAGTTAAATACTTGAGTGTGGATATTTATTGCGCTTACTCTGCCGGTTTTCATTGTTTCGGTCTGTACTATCACCCTTGGTTTACAATTAGCTTTTAAAAGGTGTGACTTTGATTCCTACATGTGCAACTAACTTATGATATGACGTTTTTGTTTTAATTTAACACGCAAAAGTTGTCTGAATTAACGCTCTATATGGTAACAGGCTTGTCCTTTGGCAGGCTTGGCACGGTAATTAGCTCGGGCAAGAGTAAGCGTACGAGCTGCATCCCTAATGTATGTAATATAGACATTTTGTCTTTTCACACACACACACACACTCACGCCTGTTATCCCCGAAGTGGTAGGCAGAGGCGCAACTAGTGCACCCACTTTTCGCCGTTATTCCGTCCCATAATGTGATAGGGGGCGAGCCTATCGCCTAACGGGCACAAATTCCAGACTCCGAGCTGATACTGAATAGAAAAACTCAATATCATTTTGCCCGACTCGGGAATCGAACCCAAGACCTCAGCTTTGCAGTCGTATCATAATACAACTACGCAGCCGAGGCAGTCATATCTTTTCATGACTAATAAAATAGCTATCGTCTAGTGAAAGCGTTTTCTTCGGTTTTGTTAGCTTTAAAATATTTTTTTTTTTATATGGCCATCTTCGGCGCATTAGGGACGGCTGCGGGCTTCCTCCGACTCACGTCTAAGTTGTCGTCCGCAACTGCCCCTGCGCGTACCGCTGTTGCGGTCCTTCTCCTGTTGTTGCTGGGGCTCAAAAGCCCCCGTACACTGAGGGACGCCCTTGGCGTCCGAGGCAGCGTGAGACACGCTGCCGTCCATCACGGGGGACACAGAAGTTGACTAGACTAATAGGTGGGCGGCACCTCCCGCCCACCCGTGACCCCCGGAGGCCCCTATTAGTCGCCTTTTACGACAGGCAGGGGATACCGTGGTAGAATTCTCCAAACGCCCCCAATCCACAGGGCGGGAGCTTTAAAATAATACATAATTTAGTTGGGTTAGAGCTGATTACACATATTATGTTAGGTACAAAATAATATTAAAAGTAAGTGAATCGTCAAAAATATAATCCTCAATATACAACAATTTATCATACATGCATAATCTGAGCTACTTTTGTATTCACAACATCAGCTTTAAAAAACAATACTCTCAGTATACCGAATCTATTTTCCCGGTGCAAGAATCAAAACTACGTCCTCTATTATCATTCAACTCATTACCGTTACAGAGGATGTTAATAAAGCAAATTAAATCACGTTATTTCCAAACAGGTCAATTCGAGAGCTGACCTGGATACTGGAAATTAGCACAAATATCGGTAAAAATTGACAATTCGGAGTGTCCCCCGACGACTCTCGTGGACGGAAACGTTCGGTTTGATCGTTTACACGTACTGGGACGAGGTGAAATCAATTACACTCACTATTTCTAACACTTTTATTATTCGTTCCCGTGATGCATGCAGTAATGATACTTTATTAACTTTAAGTCTTATTTTTGTTTCCCACGACATTAAATTTTAATCTGATAAATAGAATAGAACTTTTTAATATTTACCACAAAATCTACTGAAGTAATTATGAATCAATATAATAAACTCATTTGCAAAAAAAACGGGCACCTAAGCAAAGAACCATTTCAAACGTTACTATTGGTTTGTTTGATAATTATAGGTAGTTTTACTTTCACAATTTTGTAAATTAATAAGCAAATAATCGTTTTCGTCAATATTATCATAAAATTTTGATAAAATTTATGGGTTTTAATGCTAAAGTTCACTAGTAGTGTATGCTCGCTAGTAGTGCATATGCTCGTGAAGTAAAAGTTAACAAAGATGTTTGTTTGTTTTTTCTTTAATAAAGTAAAAGCAGATAAATGTTTAGTATCGAGTGTGACCCCCTCTAGCTGAAATCACAGCTTGAATTTGTCTGGGTATGCTAGCGAGGATATCCCGGATACTTGCTTGCGGGATACGTTCCCACTCCGCGGTGGGTTCACATTCTTCAGCTCTCTGATGGTTTGCGGAGCCGGTTGTACTGATCTCACGCGTCGTTTCAGAACGTCCCAGACATGCTCTATAGGATTGAGGTCGGGACTTCGAGCTGGCCAATCCAAACGACGAATGCCGACCTCTTGCACATACGCTTCCACATCGCCAGACCGGTGGGCGCGAGCGTTGTCATCCATAAAAATTGAGTCTTCGCCTAAAGCGGCCAATGCGGGTTGTGCATGAGGAATAAGAACTTCCGTTATGTATCGATGTCCAGTCAGTGAGCCGTTTTCAATGAAGACTAACTCTGTACGATCCATTGAATTTATTCCTGCCCAAAACATAACAGAGCCCCACAATAAGGTGTGATTTCTTCAAAACAAGCCTCTGCAAAGCGTTCTCCTCGTCTTCGTAGCACTCGCCGACGTCGATCTTCACCGAACAGAGATATCCTGGCTTCATCGGAGAACAATACCCTATTCCAGTCTTCTTGAGTCCATGACTCACAATTTCGAGCAAACCTAAGCCTGGTAACTCTGTGCTCACGGAGTAACTTAAGGCCGCGGGCCGGGCGATGACTGCGTATATTGGCCGCGAGTAGCCTCCTCCTGACCGTCCATAGACTAATATGCACATTTCTTACTTCTTCGAGGTTGTTCTTAAGGTCCACATACGAAGACTTGCGATTTCTCAATGCGCGACTCACAAGAAAACGATCATCCCGTGGTTGGGTACATGGTTTTCTTCCAGAACCAGGCCTTCTCTCGACGGAACCGGTATCTTGATACCGCTGCCAGGTCCTTTGAACCGTCGAGCGACTCACACTTAGCCTCTGAGCCACGAAGAATTGGCTGCAGCCCTCTTCGAGTAGCGCAATAATTTTGGTAGCTTTTACCACTTTCTCTAACATTATTGAGACAGCTAAACAGCACTAAATGAAGCTTTGACAATTAAGAATATGAAATAAATTCATAAATATTGACTAAAAGTTATGAAAACCGATATTATCTTTTGGAACTGCGCAACAAAAATGTAGGATAAAAAGTGGTTTTCTGTAAAAACGAGCATCAAACGAAAATTTTAATTTAGAACGTACTGTTTTAAACACCACGGCATTTTTAAAACCGGCCAGTAACATGTACAAATGATTGAAATCATTTTGGTACCGTATTTATTTAAAAAAGAATTAAAATCCAAACCGCCCGTTTTTTTTGCAAATGAGTTTATATTCGAAACAAAAGATAATTTTTTAAATGTATTAATCCTAATTTGATCTAGACTGAAGTTATTTATAAAAGTGTAATGTATTTTTATTATTTATTGGTCAAACGCGATGATCAGGTTGGGGTCTAGCGTCATTAGTAAAGGGCCTCGTACACACAATAAGGCAGTTAAAGCCTTGGTACTAAATAACTTTAAAACTTTGCAATCAACGAACATAAATCCTCAAATTAAATGGACCACTACAGCATTTTTTTATTCTCCATGAAAATACAGCCATTTTGCAACCCAAAAATGCTTTTTGTCCGCGATATATCACGGAACGGCGACAGACGCGCACCTTCGATCGATCAATGGATTACTGTATCAAATGGAATGTATGATGGATTTTGAAACATAAAAAAATTGAGAGGACATTGTTGCGGGAAATCCTGGATTTCGGGGAGATTAGGCTCACGGGATGCAAGTTTTTTGTATTTATACTCGAATGGTTTGGGAAAGGAACGAATTTTTGAAAAGATATTCAGAGTTTAGTGATCCATTCTATGAGCTTTTTTGAGAGCATTTAACCACTTTTGGAGATGATATGATGACTATCCATAAAAATGCAGCTACGATTATTTTGGCAAATCATTCTTCGAAACTCATATTGAAATCTTGTCCGCTTTAAGCTATTGCATAGCTTCTATCGCAGGCCTTGAGCGTGGAGACCGAATCCAGAAATTCCGTAACGAAAAAATAACCTGACACCCCTCACTCCGTTTCAACATATAACATACAACATTCCATAAGTAAATTTAATATCGCAGATCGTCTTGTAAGAATACAATATGTACGAGGATATGAGCTGAATGTTAAACGATAAAAGGTCGAAATTACCGTGTATTTAAAAATTGTTCCAGTCAGTGAAACGTATCGAAATGTCAAACGCGCGCAGTTGATGAGAATGTCCCCGTGGCGGGATGACGTGATTCTAAGTTTGAATTTTTAAAACTTTTTTTTTATATCTGTTCAAAGAGGTTATAAATATTAGAATTGCCTGCTTAGAGTTTCGGCGTTAGGGCACGAGTGAAATTTGGACAATAGAAAAAAAATTAATAATAATTATAATTACACTAGCTCTTGCCCGCGGCTCCGCCCGCGTTAAAAAGTTTTTTCGGGATAAAAGTAGCCTATGTCCTCTGGATCTCAAACTATCTCCATACTTATTTTCTTGTGGTTCCACTCGCAGATTACTATTTTCCGGAATTAAAGTCCCGGCTTATATTTTCCCGGGATAAGAAGTACCCTAGGTCCCCCCAGGATCTTAAACTATCTCCCTATCAAATTGCATCGAAATCGGTTCAGTGGTATGGCTGTGGTGGCTCCACTCGCGAGAACATAAAATCCGGGATAAAAGTCCCGCATAATACTTTCCCGAGATAAAAAGTAGCCTATGTCCTTTCTCAGGCTCTAGACTATTTGTGTACCAAATTTCATTTAAATCGGTTCAGTAGTTTTGGCGTGAAAGCTTAACAGACAGACAGACTGACAGAGTTACTTTCGCATTTATATATAACTCGGTAATAGTCAGATTGTCTCGAAATTACAATTCTCTCGGCCAGTCTATAGATGTATTCAGCAACTCATTGGCAACTTTTAGGACTCAGGTTTTGAAGGTTATAAATGATGTTGACAATCATTGATCCCTCTTACAATTATTACTGTTGCATATTTTGATTTCTTTTTTGTTTTTTCCCCTATTTGTTATTTGTTAAGTATTAACTTAAAAAGTAGTTCCTTTAACACATGTTTTACTTGAATGTTTATTTAGTTATAAATTTTATTGTAATTACCACTGGATGTCAATGCAATAGCTTTACTGCGGAAGTCTCTGAATGCCACACGACTTTTTTTACTTTAAATCAATTCATACTTATATTATAACTACAAAAGTGTATCTGTCTTCTGTTACGATTTCACGGCTGAACCACTGAACCGATTTCTGAAATGGGAAGAACACAGCATACTTTTACCCCGGGAGAATACATAGCGGGAGTCTTACCAACATCTAATAAAATACTATGAACTTAAAAAATCAGGCATGAAGCCTCTTTAGTTGTATATGAGATTTGCTTTCGGCGTACCAATATTATGTGATATATCCTTCGTAGACGCAAAACGTACACGATATTTGCTTCAGTACCCACAACAGTAACATTACATGTCTGTGTTCGTATATGGCTTAGAAATTAATTTTAACTCATCACACTATAAAAAAATGGATGCCATAATTCTATAACGAAATAATTGTATAGATCTAACACGACAAATCTTTGCTTGGATGTAGATTATAAAATTGAGATACGGTGTTTGTACAAAATTATGCATCAAACAATTACGATGTGAAAATTCAGGGAAGGGCTTTAGTTTCGCAGTAGAATGATAAGTTTCGTATAATCATTCATTAATTCATCAGAAAATAATCTGATAAATACAAAAACGATTAAAGTTATATAACAGGATTCAAATTATTATCAAAGAAAGCAACGCGATTAAAACTAAAAATCTGTCACATAATCGAAATCCCAGACCGCACACTTCATCAAAACGGACTTAATGCAGAACATCACGTAAAATACCAATCCGATTAATGAAAATGCTAATGAACGAACCAAATAAATACAAAAAATCAGCAATCATCCGAGCGGAATGTAGCCGTTTTGAGAATTTTTATATCCGTGAAAAAACGGGCGGGAACCGTCGCAGCGTCCTTCGGGAGCGTCTCGTTAATAACTGGCGGTGTGCTTCGAATGCGAGCTCTTTGATAAATAATGTTAATTTTTCATCGCCGCGCTGTTTTGATACTTATTTTAACGGGCCTCACAATGACCGTATTTGGATGATGAGATGAGGTCAGGTGTGAGGAAGGTTTATTATAAGCCATCTGGGTTGACAATTGAACTGGTTTTTAAATAACAAACAAACCTATACGCTCAACGACTGGTAAAAGATTGTGGATTTTTTACGTATGCAGGAGGAGCCAGTAGCTTACCCAAGTAAGTCCTAATGTTAAATGATCGCCGCAGCTTACAGACCAAACATCTACAATATCAGAGACTTACATAGATGATTACATTTACGAAAATTTTAAATTATCGTATTTACCTATACATAGTTGTCATTTTTATTTGCTTTATAATATTTCCTTCCGCTCTTTGCTAGCGTCCTCTATAATCTGTCTTGATGGGAGCTATAATTTAAATGTAACCTGACGCAGCTGAGTTGTTATAGTAATTTATCATTTACAGTATTGCGGATTTATGCACAATTCCTCTTCTCTACAAAAGATACATTTGCTTGATGTTCTTGAGTGCGTTTTGTTTCGGAATTCTCGCGTTTCAAATGGGTTTTGTGTCCAATCACTTTAGAAACAATTGGGTTGATGATGGTCTGAATTTTTTTGTTTTATATTATAGTCCCGACTGTTTAATTTATCATATATTTAGAAGCAGAAAAAAACACTGCGTTTGTTAAGTTTTTGACTTGAAATATTCGCGTAGGTAATGAAGGATAAGGGTTTGTGTCCGGTGTATATATTAATTTTTAATATTACATTTATTCAAAAGGTGATAACGCTAGTTGCATCTTTGCTAACTTCTTCGGAAGTAATAGGAAACTTGCGTTAAATACACAAAGTATTAAGGTAAGAAATTTATTTTAGATTAGTTATTAGCTACATTGTAATAATATGTTGATATTTATTGGGCAAGCAGTTTTTCCAAATAAACACACAATAAAAATATGTCGCTTACAATGAAACTGGCGAGCTGACGTCATGACAACGCGTTCACGTCACGGGATATTAGCGCGAACGACATGACAATATGTTGTACTGATGCGACATCGGATCGCTTTGCCCAGTTGTTGGCTTATTCCTGGAGTCGTCATTATTTTCGGCTCATTTAACACAAACATGTTTGTTTGGATATTATTAATAAACTAATATGTTATCGTATTGTATATGAGCAAACTAATATAGTTAATAGTAATAAAACAATTCGTGTTATGATTAATTTATACAATAAATAATTTTCTTTTTGATTCATATACAGATACAGATTTATATCTTATCTCGAAATTACTGACTAGATATACGGGCATCTAGTCAGCAATTTCGAGATAAGGGCTTTTTTGTAATTATTCTTGTTATATGATTCCATATATTGTTGTATTTAAGTGCTTGTTTAATAAATATTTACATCAATAGTAAAGCTGCCAGCTTGGTTTATGAATATTTCTCCTCTATCCCACAAATATTCATAGTATGCAGATAGTTAACCATTTCTAAAACTAAGAACATTAAAACTAAGTAACATCGTCTTTATCTGAATTTTAAACAGCAATATACTGTTAGGTATTTGTAAAATGTTGACTTTATCTGACATCAATTTACTTGAACACAGTTTGAAACTGTTTGCCTGTGTCTGAGCATTATTAATATTTACTGGGTAAAGACAGTGGTTAATCAATTAACTTTACAATCACCAGTATCAAACTGTTTTAGTTGTTAATTATTTAGTTTTGAACTGGTTCTATGATATTTGGCGTAGTTTGGTTGATAGCAATTAATTACAACATTTGAACAACAAAGACAATATTATATTGGTTTGCTTATAGAGCTAATGGGTCATCTTATACCTTTTTGATAGCGAATTTATCGTGACCTAGTAAAGTGTATAATTGGCTCATAAGTCAACTATACATTTTAAACGACCTCATGAAGCCTCATTCAAAGGGTTCAATTATTGTAAGCAATAATAATACGCAAATATTGAAACCCGTCTGAGCATGCGCAATGGCGAGGCAATTAGAGATATTTGAGTTGATTTGTAAAATGTCCTAAAAGCTTTTCCTTTAAAGAATTAGTGATCCTAATTTAGCATAAGATAAACTATTAGATATATTTAAAACCATCTATGACTTATATTTCCCTGTTAAACGCACAACTAAAACTCTCAATAGAAAACAATAGTGGATCACTCGTGGCATTAAACTACGTAATAAGATGAAACGTAAAATGTTGTGGCAACATTGTATACTTAACGAAAAGACAAGTTAGCAAGAACATCTATATCTAATATGCGGCCAGGTATAAACAAATTATATGTTTAAAATAAAATTAAACAATAATTATTTCATTAAAACATCAATTACCTAACAAAAGTAGAGTCACTTGGGTCTTGGACAGGCAAAAATAGTAATAAGGTTAACTTACCTCGTGAGCCAATAAATAAAACAGTACATAATGGCAGTTAAAGCGAACGATAATTGATAAACAACACACACGTAACTTTGAAAAGTCAGAGGTGTGTCCTTGGGTTTCGAACCTCCGGACATTGTTTCGGCAGACCGTTCCATTCCCAACTAGGCTATCGTCCACTATACTAGGGACGGAATACGCACGTCGAAAGGAGGGTGCATTGGTTGCGCCTCTGCCTACCCCTTCGGGATAAAAGCCGCGTGCATGTGTGTGTGTGTGCGTGCATGTGCGAAAGAAGGAGGGTTATGTTTTTCGAGTGTATGTATGTATGTATGTATATTTCTTTGGCACGCCCTAGAGCCTTAACGGCGTGTCGTGTTTTTATGTGAGTGGTGTCAATAGATTCGTCTTAGTCGTGAGAGTGACACTGGGTGCATCAAAATGAACAAAATTCAAAATTAAAGATTTTTGGCGGCAAAAACGAATCTAAAAAAAATTACCCTCCTTCTTTCGCAGTCGGGTAATAAAATAGTGTTTTCAAAATACAGTGTGGTACAAAATAAACATTTTTTAACGATGATTATGAATATATATATATATATACAACTTATATGTTTCATTGGAGTTTGGAATAGGGAATGCTAATAAATCACATCACACTTAACACTTATAAATGCGAAGTTTGTGTTAGTTTGTTACTTCTTCACGGTAAAACGGCTTGACGAGTTTGGTTGAAATTTGAGATACAGGTAGTTTAAAATCCAGATTAATGCGTAAGATACTTTTTATCCCGGTATTCCTGCGGAAACGGGTAAAATAGGATTAAACCGATTTCCAACCTCAAAAAATAGATGGAAATAAAAGCAAATATAAAAAAAATCTAAAAACCCGACTGCGTCAATATCTGCCATCTTTATTAAATACATTGACGAACTGAAAAGATGGAAACAAGATTTTAATTTGAATATTTTATTTTGATTTTGAATAATTAAGATTATTCGACGGTGTTGTCGATTCGTCGACAGTGTTCACAAACGCAGTGGGAGGCATCTGCTCACTCCGAGATTTTGTTGCTCTACTTTTTTTTTACGCGGAGAAACTTACTGACTACTGATTACTGACTTATTACTACGGCCTAGCGTTCAAGGGGGACGTCTGAGCGGTTATGTTGGGTTCACCGTGCCTTACGACCCGACGTTGAGCCGCCCGGAGAGATGGAAAAAGTCGGGCGACCGGCGGGCCGAGTCACCTATATACAACGCACGGCATACCAACCAAAACTTCGCGGTGGCCATGTTCCGGCGCATTAGGGACGGCTGCGGGCTTCTTCCAACTCATGTCTAAGTTGTCGTTCGCAATCTACCGATATCACCCAAATTACGAGAAGTGAGCGTGTTCTATCTTTTAACCCAGTCAGGTTTTTATTTTTTTTCTATTAAGGCTAGGATATCTGAGCGCTGTTGGCATTTACAGCTGTCTAATGTACCTACCGGCGCGTCAGGTACCGCGATGTTGAATTTCAAATGAACTCGCTTGACACCAATCAGCCGCGACTACGTCACAATAAACAATTAAACAATAGTGCAGCAGTTTATTTTACGACAAAAGATGTCCGCTTTTTTATGGGTGCTGGGCCTCAAAATCTAACACGGCTCAAACTTTACGAATATTAAAAGGACAAAAATATGGATCTTGAATCCATAAAAAAAAATTAGACCCCTCCATCGATAGCTAATATATTTTAAACTAGACTTCTGCTCGCGGCTTCGTCCTTGTAAATGATTTTTTCTGGGATAAAAGTCCCGCTTTATAATCCCTGGGATAATGGACCTTTATATTGATGAAAGAGTTTTTCAAATCGGTCCAGCAGTTTCGGAGCCTATTCAATGCAAACAAACATACAATTGAATCTTTACTCTTTATAATATTAGTATAGATAAGTGTAGATGTAGTTTTTAAGCAAAATAAAATTACATACATCTCAAAATTGGAGGACTTTAAAATTATACGATTTATTGCGAAGGTCTAACTTTTGGGAGTACTATCCAAACATATGTATGTCGCAGACAGCGGCAGCTGAAATAGGTATACGTAGGCATACATAATAAAAGTTACCTATGAATTATGTCTTGATATCACGATTTATTGATCGTTGATCAATGATTACGTAATCAAATGTTCACAGAGTACAATACCACGTCAAGATTCATTATTATCTTTAGTTATTGTGACATAATATTGGTGATTGAGACAATTACTTAACCAATATTAACTATAATAATCGACTAGTCTAGTAACCTGAATATGACCTCAAGTTTAAACCCGAAACCCTTTCAGTATTCCGAGTTTGACAGGTGTCATTTCAGATTTTTTAATTAGAACCCTATGGGTAAGCGCGTAAAGACGATTTCCACTGAATGAAAAGTGACGTCTTGTTCTCCGGGGAAGACGCGAATATGGAATGTTTAACATAGTAACCGCTCAACTAAGCACTGACCGATATGAAAACCGCAATAGTAACTACTTAGTATTGAACTGCATCGGAGTAGTTGCTTCATATGATTTGGCAGCCTTATTATATACCCAACTCTTGCGACTACTACTAGTCTGACAACTCAAATGGATGTTTCACGGTTATTATTTTATCTTACGCGACGTTATATATTCAGACACCCTCAATGAGATCAATAAAAAGGAATTACCCGACATACAAAAAAACTTGGTAAGACATTGAAATAAAACCATTTTTTTTTATTTTATCGCGATTTTTTAAATTATATTTTCGTATTTGTTTACTACCTACTTTAAAGTTTGAACTGTGGTTCATAATAGAAAATATTGACTTTGCTGTCCCATCTGAAAAATTTACTCTATATACCTATAAATATGTCGGACAGTATTTTTTCAAATCATAATAGTATGGTCTTCATATAAATTGTAGTCAAGTCCAAATTGCCGTAAAATTCTGAAAATAACTTATTATTTTGTATTAGTATGTACTATTGTCACTCATACTATTTTATTGTTGTTTCCTGGCAGCGTCGCCCGCATAAAAGATTTTTTATAGGTTAAAAAGTATACCTATGCTCTACCCAGGGACTCAAGCTATCTCCATACCATTTCATAGATATCCGTTTAGTAGTGTCGGAGATGTGCGCTAACAAATAAACAGAAAAACAGATACGCAGACAAACAACGAGAAAAGAATGAAATAAAAAAACGGTGATTTGTGTTCTATTACTCTTATTTAGTCATCCCTTTATTTTTTTTTCTTTCTATGTACAGACACACCAGGTTCTAGTACTGCTTTATAGATGTTACACAAAGAAGCCTATACCGATACCTCCAGGGTCTGTAGAGCTCGTATGCATATTTATAAGCAGATACTTAATTTAGGGGACCCAAACCGGGATTTTTTCAAGAAAATGTGGGCTACTGGACCAAATGAAGAACTTAAAAATACCGATATTGATATCGCAATAATTGGGATTTACTTGTATCAATAATAAGGTAGCTGGCTTTGTGTTATTCTGTACTATGATATTCTATCCATAATATTAAATAACAAATAAAAAAAACAAAAAACAAGCCTTATAGAAAATCCAACTAAAAAATAGAAAATAAATTTAAATTAAGCTATGTAACGTACATTTAAATGTATCTATGTAACGGAAACTTTGAACATGATTTTGACCGCCTTCAAAACGTCGGATGAAAATTTGGCATATTTATCAAGAACCGAAGACAATTCATTATTTTAAACAAAAAACACTGTTTTATAGAAAATCCAACTAATAATGAATAAATATTCAAAATGAATGAGTAAATGATAGCTCATTTTTTTTTGACATCTGTTGGACCATAGTAGAGTTATAACTAAACTGGCTACTCTTATGTATAAAAAAAATCTTACTTGTTTTTAGTGACATCTGTTGGACAATAGTAGAACAAGCTTAAAAAATGAAAAATAAATAACAGTTAGAAAAAAAACTAAAAAACATGCTTTATAGGAAATGCAACTAAAAATAGAAAATAAATTTGAATTAAGAATAGTGCAAATAAGAAAAAGATGTACTTATTTTATTGTAAAAAAAGCGTGGGGTGCTTTTTAAGGTAGTATCAAAATGATAATCCTTTTACTCATATTATCTCTCAATAAAATATTTATACTGCCTCGGTGGCGTAGTTGTATTACAGTACGACTGCAAAGCTGGGGTCTCGGGTTCGATCCCCGGGTCGGGCAAAGTGATATTGAGTTTTTCTATTCAGTATCAGCCCGGAGTCTGGAATTTGTGCCCGATATGGCGATAGGCTCGCCCCCTATCACGTCATGGGACGGAATAACGGCGAAAAGTGGGTGCACTAGTTGTGCCTCTGCCTACCCGTTCGGGGATAACAGGCGTGAGTGTGTGTGTGTGTGTGTGTGTGTAAAATATTTATATCTATTGACACCATGAACCCCACGCTTTTTTTTACAATAAAGTACATTTTTTAATTACATTATTTTCCATTGGAGGTATTATGCCAAAATATTATCCACAAATTATGCAAATATATTATTTTACAATTTTACACGCAATAAATTCAAATGTGATCCTTTACTATTCAGCAAAAACAAACAACAGTTGAAACAAGTATGACAACGTGTTTAAAGAAGAAAGAAAAAGAATAGGAAAGATTCATAGAAAAATCCATCTATTACAAATAAGAATCCATAATTGTTGTTCAAAAGTAGTTGGTTCCTTTTCTACATAACGCGGTCCAACTATAAACAAAAGCTGTCAAATACTTCGATAAATTAGTGGCAGCAAGCGCGAAAAATTGACGTAGGTCCGACCTCCACGGCGCCTCGGGCGCATCTGAAACGAGACGCGTTGTGCGGAATTGTTAAAAAATTCCTGTTTTTTTTAATTTTGAAAAGTGCGAATTACTTTTGTGAAAAATTTTTTGCATAGCAATCTGCTAAATGTTATTACCCTTTTATTGACTTATATTTTTAAAGTAATTGTTTAATATACTATAATTAATTTTTAAAAATAAAATCCGAATTTTCTCTGTTTTCGTGATTTTTTATGATCGAGCGAAGTTGTAAGTATCGTGTTTTGGAATCCACACCAATGTAGAATGATTATTTAACTATAACATATATTTTTCTCGGACCGAAATGTTGATTATTTCTTGGTTTAAAATTGAATACAAAAGAAGGTGTTTTGGGATATGGCAGCCTTAAGTAAAATGTAGCGGACTAAATTTAATTATACCATCTATTGTGAAATATATACCTACATTTACAAATAAATGATTTTATTTGATCATATAATATGTACCCCACGACCTTAAGATTCATAGCCATCTCCACGAGAGAGTAGATCAGTAAAATCATTTACCGTACCATTCTCGTCTATTTCCAAGAACCATTTCCGTTTTCCCGCTCAGTGGAGCGCGGTGCCTCCAATCGTATCCTGGTTACGACACAGATCGAGTTCCGTACCTTTACAATAACATTAAATTGTTCTAATATGAAATGCTGCCCAATTTAAGCTTTGATGGTGTAACGATGTTTATATTTTCCGCATTTTTTGTGAGTGGGTAGTTTTATTTCAGTCCCATTGTGTGAACAGTAAAAACACATTAAGTCATACTTTGTTATTCAACATTATATCGCAAAGTACCAAAATTGTATTAAAAAATAAAATAAAATACTTTATTTATCACGTAGGCGAACATAGTTGCACTTATGATATGTCAAGATATATTCAATTAATAATTATTATTACAAATAGTCAGTTATATAACTAAAGACATATTTAAAGGGAGCAAAATCAATGTAAACTAAATATAAAGAAGCCAAGCTAGAATTACCATCTAAAGGACATTTAAGACAATGAAATGACGTAGTATAAGAATTAGTATTTATCAACGAGCATAGCATCAAATTATACTTTGGGATTCGTAGTTTTTACTGACCTGGTTACTTTTATGTTATCGTCAAGCGAACTGAATGAATGAAATCCTCCTAGCCAGTTTCGGCCAAGGCGGCCAATCTCAACGGAGATCAGCCAGGTACGCAGGAGATATTATAGTGCACAAGTGTGTGCGCAATACACAGGTGCACTCGTTATTCCTTCACTCTCATAGTCCGGTGAGACGGCAATCCGACATGACCGGAGAGAGATCAGGCGCAGGACCAACGGCTTAACGTGCTTTCCGAGGCACGGGGGTATCACACCGCCAACTTCCTGACTCCGAGCTGCGACTGAGTAATTTTATTAAGATGGAAAAACCCAGTCACAAAGTTTTTTTGGCCCGACCCGGGATTCGAACCCAGGACCTCAGCGCGCAAATCGTACTCGTAACGCGTATGCAATACAACTACGCCACCGAGGCAGTCGAGGTAGTCGCAAGCGAACTACATATTTACTCGCCTTATCGTGACATAACATAAAAAGAGTTGTAAAATGAAAATTAACTGAATAAATAACTACAAGTCTATCAGTCAACTCCTGTGAGATCGTAAAAAGTGTATTTGTATTCAAAACTAGTCAAAGAACAATACAATTCTGTAAGTTAATAAGATATGCTCTCGGGGGAGTTACGGGAACTGTTATTCAGAAATTAAATTACTGTCGCCCGTGCCGGTCACGTGTGAAGCGGGGAGTAGAATTATGAAATTATGATTATATATTGTTACCATATCTTATTATAAAACGCCTTAGGGTGACCGGAAGAGCGGAATCCTGGCTGCTGTATCTACGTTGTGAGGGAAATTTCGGTATTATTGTGAGCTTTATTAATTAAATAAAATAACTGGTGTAACTTAATATCTAATCATTCCCGCTTTAGTGTACAATGTAGCTACAAAGAATATTTAGCTGCTCGAAGTTCTCAATAGTACATACTATGTTGTTTTTTTTTTTGAAATAACACTTATTGCAGTGCAAGCGACGTGCGCCTTGTTATTTGTATAAAAATACCTCAAGCGCCCACCCGTTCATGTCAACTGAAAAAAGTTTATTTAGAAATCTGTCACTCGCAAGTATCAACACGACATTCCACGGAAAGAAAACACTCACAAAGAGACTATTAATAAACGAAATTCCTGAATCACTTTACAAAAGGAAAAGAATGGCCGTCAGTCGACGCAACACTTTCGTCTCATATTAAAATCGGTTCTGTAAAGCGAACTAATGAGGGAGTAGATCAAAGGGACGAGTCACTCGGCTCGTGTAATTTTAGAACAAATGACCCGACCAGCGCCTAATCGGCGGATTTGTTGGGTGACTCGTCCACGTATTTGTGATACTCAATTAGATTGCGCTTCTAAATTTGTATGTGCCACACAAGTGGATCGAGGAATCAAAGGACGCTCTGGAAGTTTTTTTGGTGTAGATTGCCATTTATTTCTCGACATTTGAACACTGGAGTTCTAACTTTGTATTGGATTGGACAATGAAAGTAAATATAATAAAATGTATATTTGTATAAATATATTAATTATTCTGGATAAAGACATGAATAAACTAGTGCTAGGTCATCATATGTAAGAGTCCGCTGGGTGGGTACCATCGCAATGTCTATTTCTACTGCCAAGCAGCAGTGTGCATGCAGTGTTGCGTTTCGGTTTGAAGGAAATTGTATCTAGTGTAACTACTGGACGTAATGAGACTTAACATCTTATGTCTCAGGATGAGGAGCGCAGTGGAATCCCACACAGTACTTTGTAACTCAAGGTGCTAGTTGGTGTTGTTACTGTGTATGGGTGGTCGTATTGCTTAGCAACGGCATGCTCGTTTAAAAACTTAATTATGTTAATAAATTACAGTATAATGCATGAGCAACATTGCCAACATGCATCTGCCCTAAGTCCTAACCATAACTGGGAATAGCTATATTCAGCCGGGTCACACAGCGTTCTGCACAGATGAGTTGATGGTGGTAGGGTGTAACATCTTGTATTCACCCGAATAGTCACCACCGGCCTAATACATCTATTGTAGATAATTTAAACAGCGTGAACGGTTGGCGGTTCCTCTAGGACACTTTCTTTGATGGCAGTAGAGAAAAACAATGCTGATTTGCACCCAGCTTAGAAGCTATGGTGGGTGAAGTGTCCTCTCCACAATTGGACGCTGAATCGCCTGGGACGCGATTTAGGTAGCGCAAGCATGCCCAGAACCTATGTCACCCTTTCGACCTAACCGGCAGTACCCACAGGAACGACGAGTCGACCACCGTACACAAGGTGTTAAAATCCGCCATAGTGATCCACGTAAGTGTGCCGCGTTTCGAGATTAGTCTGTGTATATCTGGTTCAATCACACACACACACATACACTCACGCCTGTTATCCCCGAAGGGGTAGGCAGAAGCGCACCTAGTGCACCCACTTTTCGCCGTTATTCCGTCCCATGATGTGATAGGAGGCGAGCCTATCGCCCTATCGGGCACAAATTCCAGACTCCGGGCTGATACTGAATATAAAAACTCAATATCACTTTGCCCGACCCGGGGATCGAACCTGAGACCTCAGCTTTGCAGTCGTACTGTAATGCAACTACGCCACCGAGACAGGTCAAACAGGCCGGCATAATAATGACGACTAGCAAGGGATAATCGTCTCTCGGTAGTCACCACTTTATCTAGATCCCACTTAACTTACCATCAGGTGGTGTGGGGCCATTTAGCAGAGCTCCTATTTGAAAAATTAAAAATAAATAATTGTTTATAAAAACTAAAAAACACGCTTTATAAAAATCCAACTAAAAAATAGAAGATAGTTTTTAATAAACTTGAATTGAGAATAGTGTAAAAAGGAAAAACATGTATTTTATTGTAAAAAAAACGTGGGGTGCTTTTTAAGATACTATCAGAATGATAATTCTTCTACTCATATTATCTGTCAATAAAATATTGAAACTATTGACACCATGCACCCCACGCTTTTTTTTTAATAAAATGCATGTTTTTCTTATTTACACCATTCTCAATTCAAGTTTATTAAAAATTATTTTCTATTTTTTAGTTGGATTTTTATAAAGCGTGTTTTTTTAGTTTTTATAAACTATTACTTACTAGCTTTTGCCCGCGGCTCCGCCCGCATTAAAAAGTTTTTCCGGGATAAAAGTCCCGGTTTATATTTTCCCGGGATAAAAAGTAGCCTATGTGTTAATCCAGGACATGATCTACCCTCCCGTGGTGCCAAATTTCATCGACATCCGTTCAGTAGTAGAAAGAGGAACAAACATTCTTACATCCAAACATCCATACATTCTTACAAACTTTCGCCTTTATAATATTAGTAGGATTTATTTATTTTTTAGTTCACCAAAAAACAAGTAGGATTTTTAAAAATGCTAACTTATATAGTTTTGTTTGCTTGTAAACCATAGCGCGATCTAATTATATGCTGACGCCATCTATTGAAGCACAAGCAAAACTTAAGTATTATTTACTTAGTTTGATTTCTATAAAAACGTATTTTTTTGTTTGAAATATTGTATTGCCATCGGTACTTGATAAGCATGCCAAATTTCGATTTAATCCGACGTTTCGAAGTGGATCAAAATCATGTTCAAAATGTAATTTACATAGATACAGACATACAGACATACCTACATACATACGTCTGCAGCTAATAAAAGCGTGTTAAAAAAGACCTAACCGACCATGAAAATTCATAAACTAGGAAGTCCCTATAACGTTGTTTTCTCGTTTTATGTAACAAACTTTTATAAATCATAGTCGGTGTGAAAAAGCATCGTTCCGTTTGACGCGGAAACAAGTTAGTAAATAAATTTGATTATTGTAAAAGTTTGAATGGAGGTCAGAGGGTAGGATACTCGCTTATTTGTCACTGGGGCTCGTCGCGGCTCCGAATACAAATGATTGAGATAATCATTGGCTGAGGGCGGCTTACACACCGCCAGGAATATTAAATGTTGATCGTAGAAGTTGTTTTCGATTCAATTGAATAAATGGTAAATTATGATAAAGCTGTTAATATATAGTTACATACTGCATACTACGATGCTGCACTCATCACTCCCAATAATTATTTGAATGATTATGATACTGTAACACCAGGCACAATATGCTTCAAAACAGAAAATATCGGCGCTTGCACACCGCTGCTAATACTAAACCACTACAGACTCGCATATAAATTTACCCTTCTTTTATTTTTTATCGCTGGGAAAAACGCGTTATCGCTACCACCACTGTGGGGTCAGTGGAATGGTTGTGTTGGTTTTACCGATCTTACAGCCCAATGTCGTAGCTCAGGAGTATTGCATCATCCGAACGAGTACTGGACCGAGTCCCTAACACTATGTACACCCTACACCGGCATACCAACCAAAACCCGCCGTGGCCTCCTTCGGCGCATATGGGACGGCCCCGGGTATCTTGTTGCACTAAGATAGCTGCACGGCACCGCCCCTGCGCAATGCCGCATTACGGCCCCTCTCTAAATGAGGGGGCTAAGAAGCCCCCGAACTCTAAGGCACGCTTTTGGCGTCTACGACTGCAGGAGACTGACCACTCGCAATGTCGTCCAACTCAGAGTCGCATAAACTGGAGTAGCAGCCCCCCACTCCTCGCCCCGCGACTCTCTCAATCCCCATTTAGTCGCCTCTTACGACAGGCAGGGGATGCCGTGGTGGAATTCTATAGATACCCCCAACCACAGGACACATATAAAATTACCCTGGAGTAACCTCTGATTGAAAATATAAGTAAAAGATTCACTGACTTGTGACATGTTTGTTAGCTACTGACTTTCAAAAATACTTGAGATTTCACGGTTATTTTCCCTTTATTTATTTAAAACACATAATATACACGATAATGTCTCCTCCTCCTCTCCTGCCAATATCTGGAAGTTCTTAAGAACACTAGGTATTGGTAAACAAAATAACCCGCAATTCCAGAGTGCGATTGGTTTGGACGACATCAATGAACATTTCACAACCTCCGTAGCACTTGATCGTCAAACTAAACGTAGTACTCTGGATTACTTGGCTGGGCTTCCACCAGCCAATATTGACCCATTCCAATTTTCTCCGGTGTCATTGGCAGAGATAAAAAAAAATATCCTATCCATTAAATCCAATGCCCTAGGTTGCGACAAAATCAGTCGCCGGATGATCATGGAAATCCTCGACTACCTTCTCCCACCCATCTCCCATATCATCAACTCATCTTTTGACACAGGCTTTTTTCCTTCTCTGTGGCGTAAAGCTTATGTTATCCCACTTCCAAAAGTTTCTAACCCTACCTGTGCTACCCATTTTCGTCCTATCTCTATCCTTCCCTTCCTATCCAAGGTACTTGAAGCCTGTGCCCACAAGCAGTTATCCAGGTTCGTTTACAATAACAACCTGCTGAGCCCACTACAATCTGGTTTTAGGCCAGGGCATAGCACCGTTACTGCTCTCCTTAAAGTGACTGGCGATATTAGGGCGGGTATGGATGAAACTAAAGTCACTGTGATGACTTTGGTTGATTTCTCGAACGCCTTTAATACCGTCAGTCACGATATCCTATTAGCCATCCTTTCCCATCTTCCGATCTCTCCCAATGCGCTGCATTGGTTCGCAACTTATCTTCGAGGGCGCCAACAGGCGGTACGCCTAGATGAGCTTTCGTCGAACTGGCGCGATGTCAGTTCTGGTGTCCCTCAAGGCGGTATTATTTCTCCTTTGTTGTTTTCGATTTTTATTAACCTCATTACTCCAAATCTTCAATGTGCGTATCATTTGTATGCTGATGACTTGCAACTTTATACACAGGCGGGTGTCGATTCTGTGGCAGCAGCTATTAAGATAGTGAATTTGGATCTGGCAGCCATAAAAATTTGGTCCGACAAATTCGGTTTAAAAGTAAACCCGACCAAATGCCAGGCCATTATTGTAGGGAGTCCAAGGCTACTAGGTAAACTAGATGTCACGACCTTACCCTTATTAGTATTTGATGGAGCTAATATCCCTTGGAGCCACTTTGTTAAAAACCTTGGACTGCTAATTGACTCCAACCTTAGCTGGCGACCTCAGGTGAATTACGTCTGCCAAAAGGTAACCGGTACTCTGCGTGCGCTTTATCGTCTGAAGAACTTCCTCCCGGTCAAAACCAAGACAATGCTTGTGCAATCCCTTATCCTCCCTTTAATCGACTATGCTGATGTGTGCTATTTTGACCTGAATGCAGATCTTCTTAACAAATTAGACCGACTTCTCAATAACTGCATTCGATTCGTCTTTAACCTTCGTAAATATGATCATGTCTCTGCTTGTCGTTCTGATCTCAAATGGTTGCCCATTCGTGAGCGGCGTAATTTGCGTGCTCTTACTACTCTCTTTTCTTTACTAATGTCTACTACGACGCCTTCCTACTTGACCGCATACTTTCAATACCTTAGCTCAAATCATGAGAAAAATCTACGTTCTTCAAATAATCTTTTACTACTTTGTCCCTCTCACACCTCTGACTTCGTTCATTCTTCTTTTCCTGTCCAAAGTGTCCTTCTCTGGAATGCACTCCCCTTGGGAATAAGAACATCCACAAATCGTTATGCGTTCAAAAAGAAGGTTCGAGAACTACTGTCAGCAAAATTGGCGTGATTATCATCACTTATTTGGTATATATTGTATATAATTTATGTATATATTATTCATTATCTATTTATACGTATATTTATTAGTATTTTTCATTTTTATTTATAGGTTTATTCAGTAGGATGTATACTTTGAAGACATTTGTTTCCTCAATCCAAATTTAATTTTCAATTATTGACGCACCTGCCCTCTTGTATCTCTGCACCACTTTAGGTTGACTGGTAGAGAATGCCTATGGCATTAAGTCCGCCTTTACTCCATGTAGGTATAAAGTGTAAATAAATAAATAAATAAATAAAAAACATATTGTTCAAACTCAACAAGAAAACAATATTCTCAAGTGTCGGAATAACTAGTTGAGCCCACGAATACAAAATAATAATAATCATTAGAAGCATGCTTATACTAATGACCCACTTATTGTAAATTAGTTTGCTTATTTGTTTCTCTCTAGTCTAAATTATCGGAAAATACATTGATCGATTCGACGATGAGTTAGCTTTCTAGTTTATGAGATAAGAGATCAATGCGAATGTTGTTAATAAAGATGGCAGACCAGTTAGTTACCATTACATTTTTGGCGTTTCCACTATACAATACAATACTGTTAGGATTCAGTAATTTGTAACGGTATTTGGAACGTACTGACCTGTTACTAAATTCAGTCTAAATGTCAAATGAATCGTGGAAGTGGTAGTTGGGTGTATAAAAAGGATGCCATATCGATATTCGCTCTCATTCGCTCTCTTTCGCGCTCAGTCTCGCATTCATGTCAGTGGCAGTGGAGTAAGTTTATCTTTGACTTTCATACTGGTCAGTTAGTTGCAGATATCTTTGAAAAGTATTTCTGTTAAATGTATTTGTGTAAAATCAGTGATAAATGTTTATGTAAAATCTGTGATAATCGTTTTTATTTAAATCCAAATCGCTTCAGTTTCTAACAATACAATAATACAAATATTCTTTATTTTTATTTTTTATTTATTTTATTTATTTATTTATTTATTCCACATACTTACTACTAATTACAGGTTACACCCAATTCAGTAGTGTAGGACACATTCAAAATTATATTGAATAAAACTAACAATTTATTACCTTAAATTACTAACTAAGATACAAGCGGCCTCTGTGAACTCTGTCAGTGAGCACGAAAATATGTCAACCCGGCTGGACACCGCATTGAGCACACGCAGCGCGCGCGTCAGCGGTGCGTGCTGCAGTAAGTTTGTACGAGCTCGAGGTACCGAGAGCAATGGCGGTCGCCGCCGTCGCCCCACACACCCATCAGGGACACACAATCCAACTACTTGTAGGAGGCTGGGATTGTGTATTTTACCGCGAATCACTTTAAATACGTATTTGGCAAAAGCTACTTCCCTACGAACTTCCAATTTATAATAACCTGTCATTCCTAAAACAAATAATGTAGGATATAATAGAGGGTAACCTGGGTAACAACCATACTGTTTTAAATATAAGAATCTAGTAAATTTATTTTGAATACGCTCTAACATTAACTTATATTTGTCTTCGTGTGGAGACCAAACGGCTGCATTGGATTCTAATTGGCTTCTGACGAGGGCGTCATACAATGCTCTCAAAGCCCCAATATTTGTAAATTGGTTTGCCTGTCGTAAAATTAACCCTAAGTTACGGTATGCTTTTTGGATAACAGTAATGATATGTTTCCTGAAATTTAAATCTGCAGAAAAGTGCACCCCTAAGTCTTTCACCTCAGTAACGCGCTGGAGAGGTATCCCATTCATGTGGTATTGATAGTGACTTGGGGATTTCGCGCGGGTAAACGATAATACTGAACATTTATCTACATTGAAATATAACTTATTATCCAGGCTCCATTCTATTACCCTATTTATATCTTGCTGTAGAATGTTGTGATCCGACATCACCTTCACCTCAAGAACTAGCTTAAGATCATCAGCGAATAACAATGGTGTACATCGATCAACCGATTGTGGTAAATCGTTTACCATTATGATGAAGAGTAACGGGCCTAGGTTACTCCCTTGGCTTACGCCAGATCTCGTTACGTACGGTTTGGAGAGATATCCATTACAATCGATGTACTGGCATCTTTCACGCAGATAGCTGGCAAAAAACGTTAACGTGCGTGGGGTGCAGCCTACATTAGCCAGTTTGGACAAGAGAACGTCGTTATCGACTGTATCAAAAGCTTTCCGGAAATCAAAGTAGGCAACGTCCACTTGATAGCCAGCATCTACCCCCGGTATCAGGTGCGTCATCAGATCCAGCAAGTTACCCGCAGTCCCTCGCCCGGGACGAAAACCATGCTGTGCGTCAGATAGTTGAGCGCTTACCTGCGAATAAAGGCAACTGTGAATAGCCGCTTCAAACACTTTGGCTGGGGTGCATAGGATCGCTACTGGTCTGTAGTCACTGGGCGCCGACCCACCTCCGCCCTTCGGTACGGGTACAACTCTGGTCAATTTCCAACGATCGGGAAACGTCGCGGTCTCAATACATACGTTGAATAAGTGCAGTAACGGATCCATTAATACCAAGCGACAGTCCCTAAAAATAAACGCTGGAATACCATCGGGCCCTACTGCGCGCTTGGCCGGCAAGCGGGCGAGTGCGCGCCGTACCTCGGCCGGATGCAAGCGACCGAGGTGTACCCATGCGCCGGGCGCTTCGGTCACAGTCGCACTCGCAGCCGCCACGTTTAATGCGGCTGAATCGGCGTTATATACGGACTGAAAAAATCGAGCGAACTCACTGGCACATTCATTTTCAGTTAAAACACGACCGTCCTTTATAATCCTCCGGTTATTCGTATTACCTTTTTTAGACCTTATGTATTCCCAAAATTCCCGCGGGTTAGTCTCTAGATGTAATTGCACATGGTCTCGATGCTGGTCATGCGCCTGAGCAATGGCAGCTTTCACTTTAGCCCTACACTGCGAAAACACTTCATAATCACCGGACGATTTACTGTACTTATAACGTTTATGTAATTGGTGCTTGTGTTTTATATCTTTAATAATATCCGCTGTGTACCACACAGGATAACTATATTGTCTATTCTTCGGCTTAACTTTTTTCAGCGGAACACACAAGTCAAAAACTTTGTAAATGTTTTCATAAAATAAATTTAATACTAGGTCCGCATCATTTAAAGAATAAATATCACTCCAATCTATGTTACTTAATAGATAGTATAAATACAGGAAATCTGCTTTATTGAAATTCCAACGATTACTTAATATTGGGGCCTGAGAGCATCCCACGTGCGCCGAGCTGGACGGATCAGTGGGCACGGAGGCGGCCGGCGGCGACGGCGGCGGGGCGCGCGCACCGATCGCGATGCGCACCTCGAGCGGCGGGTGATACGCGTCCACCGGCAGCAGCCCCTCGCTCGCCGCACTCACCGATACACCGCTGCGCGCGCTCAATACAATGTCCAACTGTCTATCATTACAGTTTGGTATTGCATTATACTGACTAAGTTCACAAAAGGCCATAAAATATTCATAATAATTACAAACATTGTTATTGCATGAATGTAAGTTAAAGTCTCCTAATATGACTAAATTGCTTCCATATTTTAAAGAAAGTTTTTCTAATATGCTAAACATTATCATATATTCGTTTTCGTCAGATTGAGGTGGAATATATACAGTACAGCATGTAAATAAAAACCTATTTTGAACATAAACGGCTGCACAAATCAATTCAAACTTATAACTATCTATATTAATATTATCCGGCATACCCACTTGTCGCAGCTCAAACCGAGGTGTGGCTACTAAAAAAACGCCTCCTTGCTTGCGTCCATCCGCCCTGTCGCATCGTAGAATTTGGTAGCCTGGTAATAGGAATTCTGCATTGTGAATAGCTTCATTTAAGCCAGTTTCCGTGAAAGCAATTAAATCGGTTCCTGTTGACTGCAGCAAAGATAGAAACTGAGCAGTCTTTGTCCGTAGCCCCCTAATATTTTGATAAAGAATACTGAGGTATCTACTTTGCTTCTGTTTGATTTGGTTTGGTTGAGCGACGAAACCATATCCATTCACTGAATTCCACATTGAGCGGCCAAACTTGCGGATCACATAGCTTTCCAAAGTTACCTTCAGTCACACCAATCTTAAACGAAGCGTATTCACGCTCAGTTTTAGGCTTTAATTTTTCAATAATAATTTCTGAATCATTTCCCAATAAGTTTTTAATATACTCCTTTAGATTGTCTTCCGTTGTGCATTTATCTAATCTCCAAACATGTAGAAACTTCCTACGTTCAATTGCTTTTAAAGACACAAGTGATGTATTACCTCCTCTTCTAATAGGGTTGCTCTTCTTCCTATTTTTAACTACTGTCCAAGTGTTATTATCATTAATTTGAATATCCGCTGCCTTTGTGGCCTTCTCCGCGTAGCTGGCCCTCTTCAAGGGCGCCTGCTCGGTGTTGCTGACGCTGCCATTTGAGCGCAGTGGCTCCGTTTTGTCCAAAGTGGACGTTGGATCAACAACATCTGATTGCTGCTGGTCCAGGACTACAGCTTTAACACTCTTTGTCGTTTTCTCTCCTCCAATAATTTGCTGGCCAATTCCAAGACCTACAATCTGTAGCTCATAAGCACGACATTTGTTATTTGCTTCCTTTAATTCTTGTCTTAATTGACTGTTCTCCAATGCCAGAACAGCCACAGACGCCTTAATTTCCTCCATAATTTTTGCTTCGAACGCACTGATTTTAGCTAATACTACGCTGTTAACCTTATTCAATACGTCCATAACATAGCTGGACTCCTCCAACGATAAAGAATGTCCAATTTTCCGAGAGGCATTATGATCAAAGGATTGGTTAAGTTCTTCCTTATCTATCAAGTCTGTGCGAACACCCCGTACTGGAATGTCATCCGTTACTCGTACCCGCTGGGTTACGTTGGAACAGGAGTTACACTTGAAAGTACGTTTCAATTGTGCCTGCCCCTCCTTGAACGCAGCTAAAGTAATATTTACACACCTGTAATGGTAGGTGTCTTTACAACCATTGCATTTGATGACATCTCCTGCATCAATCTTTCTGTATTGTAACCATATTAAAGCAAAAATATAACAAAATATAAGGTTGATACAATTTCCTTAAGTCTATGGCGTACAATGGGCGGCCTTATCGCTACAAGCGATCTCTTCCAGGCAACCTTTGTATGCAAAGAAACTATAATCATACTTAGACAGCGGAGTACATCAAGAGGAAAAAAAACAATCAGAAATAACATATTAAATAAATCCTAATACATATATAAAAATATATATATACTAATATATATTATGATTATTAACTAATAAATACGTTAGTATTTTGCACTATGTCATACAAAGATAATGATTTTTTACTATTTTTTTAAATATAGCTATAAATTTAGCTTGTCTTATTTCTAGCGGCAAGGCATTCCAAAGTCGGACAGCTTTTACAGTGAAAGATCGGTCATAGAAGTTACAGGAATGAGTAGGAGTTTTAAGAAGAAGTGTGAGTGAGGAACGTAGAGATCGATCTATAGATCTTGATCTAGCCCTTAGATGATGATAGAAGGCAAAACTGTTTGGAGCGGTAATTATATAAGTTAAAAGGGACATTTCGTATTTATCGAACATAAGAAAATTGTAGAGTACCTACTCCAGAGGACGTTATAATAATTTTAATTATCATTTTGTACTTTTTCATTAATGCTAGCTCAAATTAAATTTGTTTTATTTCTTTCATGCTAATTAAAACGTTATCTAATTGAACTACAGTTTAAATTTCAGCAAATAAACTCGTGTTCAAGCAATTTGTAACATTAGGATGGATACAATTATATCTTTGTGGAGCTTTGTGAAACTTTGTGTGAGTTAGGCATAATTTGAAGAGAAATTGACCGACGTTTGTATCTTGTACTGAACAAACAATCGTATATTCGTAAGGATTCTGTTTGTGATTTTAAGTCTTATAAATGATAATAATAATATTTGTTAAAATTATTTGAATAATAATATTTGACTGCCTCGGTGGCGTTGTTGTATTGCGGTACGATGCAATGCTGGGTCTCAGGTTCGACCCCGAGTCGACAAAGTGATATTGATTTTTTTCTATTCCGTATCAAATATTATATACACACATACAGTGTGTATAAATAACATTTGTTTACATCCATGTACATTTATAACCTTAATTAATTAATACCTCAGTGCCTGAAGACAAAAGTCTTCAATCAATGTGTTAACCAGTGATGACATACGGCACTGAGACGTGGCCTCTGACTATGGGCCGCCTAAGACGGCTCACGGTCACTCAGCGAGCTATGGAAAGGGCTATGCTAGGTGTTTCTCTACGCGATCGAATCAGAAATGAGGAGATCCGTAGAAGAACGAAAGTCACTGACATATCCCAACGGATAAGCAAGCTGAGGTGGCAATGGGCAGGGCACATAGTTCGAAGAACTGACGGCAGATGGGGCAAAAAAGTTCTCTAGTGGAGACCAAGTACTGGCAAGCGCAGCTTCGGCCGTCCAGCTGCAAGGTGGACCGATGACTTGGTGAAGGCCACAGGAACGCGCTGGATGCAGGCCGCTTTTAACAGGTCTATCTGGAAATCTTTGGGGGAGGCCTATGTTCAGCAGTGGATGTCATGTGGCTAATGATGATGATGACATTTATAATTGCATGAAATTTGATTTAGGTTATGGCCGAGAGACAACACAATACTTAGAATACAATATTTAAATGACAGAATTCATAAGTACCTAGAAATTACCAGAATAGCGTGAAGATTTGTAAAGATGGAAAACTCGAGACACATCAATACGTCTTAGTCGTCTTCAATACCTCTTTGGAGCAAAATATGAGAAAGGTTCTATTCAGTAATATATGACGGCATATAAATCTATATAATATGTAAAATAGACTTGTGTTAGTTACACTATTTATAATTCGAGAACGGCTCTTTGATTTTTTGGATTTGTATTCTTTCCGAATAGCAGAATACCTAACTATAACAATATGAAAAATGTTCACGATGAAGGAAATTATGACGGAAACTCATTTTCTCATACATTTTATTCGGAATTTTAAAAAATGAACATGGCGTGTATTTTTCCTTTGACAACTGGTTCAGTTGCACAGTCCGTGTGGCGGTCGCAAAAACTATAATATTACTAGCGGCCCCGACAGACGTTGTCCTGCCCTAAAAAGGAAATAAAATCCTAGAACCCGAGTCTAAACCATTCAGGAATCCTCTTAGAGACACACAAAAAAATTCATTAAAATCGGTCCAGCCGTTTTTCCGTGCAATTTTTTAAATTTTTTCTTTCATAAGAACCTTCTCCTGACTGCCTCGGTGGCGTAGTCGTATTGCGTACGCGTTACGAGTACGATTTGCGCGCTGAGGTCCTGGGTTCGAATCCCGGGTCGGGCCAAAAACATTGTGACTGGGTTTTTCCATCTTAAAAAAATTACTCAGTCGCAGCTCGGAGTCAGGAAGTTGGCGGTGTGATACCCCTGTGCCTCGGAAAGCACGTAAAGCCGTTGGTCCTGCGCCTGACCTCTCTCCGGTCATGTCGGATTGCCGTCTCACCGGACAATGAGAGTGAAGGAATAGCGAGTGCACCTGTGTATTGCGCACACACTTGTGCACTATAATATCTCCTGCGTACCTGGCTGATCTCCGTTGAGATTGGCCGCCGTGGCCGAAAAACCGGCTAGGAGGATTTCATTTCATTTTCTCCTGACAATAATAAACACATCAAAAAAAGAAATAACGAAATCAGTCCAGCCGTTCACGCGTGATGCCGTGACCAAGGAAAATGGGATTCATTTTTATATAATAGATAGATGTCATAATATTACCTCTTTTCATTACATACCGTTGCAATTCGCTGTTTCGCGTTTAATTAGCATCGTTTTTTTTATTTGTCAGCAATTTTTACTATTCAGTTTTCGACCGAGATTGTATTTGAATGAGTTTTAATTAATTCTCGGTGGCGTAGTTGTATTATGGTACGACTGCAATGCTGAGGTCTCGGGTTCGATTCCCGGGTCGGGCAAAGTGATATTGAGTTTTTCTATTCAGTATCAGCTCGGAGTCTGGGATTTTGTGCCCGATATGGCGATAGGCTCGCCCCCTATCACATCATGGGACGGAATAACGGCGAAAAGTGGGTGCACTAGTTGCGCCTCTGCCTACCCCTTCGGGGATAACAGGCGTGAGTGTATATGTATATGTATATGTATGTTAATTAATTCTCTTTGTACTTTTTTTTTCTGAAATTTATCAATGACAAGTAAATTCAAAGAGGTGAGTTTCAACTCTCAATTTGTTGTGATTAGCCGTAGGTATCGTTTAGACAACAGTTTCATCAATGTAAAGTATGTTTGTCATTATGCGTGTATTAGCGTAGAATATAAGATTATAAATTATAAAAAGTAATTATTCTTCATAACACGTGATTATTTGTGAAAATAATTGTAGACAAACTCACTTAGGTATTAAATTGTAAATATCCTTCTAAAAGGTCAATAGTACGGTAGTGTTTTTGACGTTTGATATGGTATAAATACCCGTCGCTCGATGGAGGACGGCAGATTCGAACATTCTATCGTGGGCCGCCGAGCTGAGCAGTACTAGGACACTGGCAAGTTAAGTAATTTATTTTATTTGATGTTCATTTTCAACCATTTAAAATGTTAAGTATTTATATAAATAAACATTTAATTTAGGGTCATGTGATTTAGAAGTGGTACCTATGATAAGGTACATAATTGTTATATACACAAGTATGTGATATTGATTATAGAGCTATGCTTATTGGATTATAGTATCTAATAAATATAATAAATATATTATGTAAAGAATATAGTGGTTCTTGTATCTTACCAAACTCATCCGCCCTTCCACCCTTAAAACATACTATTTGCTAGTATCCTGATGGTATATTAGCGATTCGATGTATTAATACATAATTATATTCTTTTAAATGTAATTTGCTTATATAAGCGATTGCTGTATAACATATATATTAATATATATATGTAATAAAATCTAACACGTGCATCTACAATTAATTCTGTCGATGGCATCAAAGAGCATTATTATACTACGGAAGGATAGTAGTATAAATGCTATTTAATTAATACAATCGATAATTATTTTGGTACCAGCTTTTGCGCGGCTCCGCCCGCGTGAATGAGTTTTCCCGGGATAAAAGCACCTATAGCACTCAGGAGTTATGTAGCTTCCTGTTAGTGAAAGAACTTTCAAAATCGGTTCAGTAGTTCCTGAGATTAGCGCGTTTAAACAAACAAACTCTTCAGCTTTATAATATTAGTATATTATATAGTAGGATACAAAAAAAAGTATTCTGGACTGTGTGTTTAATTTAACAAAGTTGTTTACAAGAACAAGAAGATCTTTAATAAGGTGCATGACAGAGACACATTTGGCCAAATCTGAAAAGTCTTTTGTGCCTTTGTAAATTTGGAAAAGTTTCGTGATCGTGTGCCGAGGAATAAGCTGTGGAAAACGTTGCCATTATCGTATGGCACTGAGAGCCGCCACCAGGCGAGACTTCAGTGCCCTCACCAGAGGGCACTGAAGTCTCGGTAATGAGAACTCCAAAGCCTGTATCAGGATAAAGGAAGCAGATTAGGGATTCGGAATACTGTGCTGTTGCCGACGTTTATACATGGAAGTGAGTGATGGTTTGGCAGAAGAATCACGAAAGCGAAGTAAATGCGATAGAAATGCACTCCTTCTAGAGTATTAATATGCTCTTACCCTATATTATACCTCTATCACCCTACTCTTCGCATAATTGCGAAGTCACTATTTTTTATCGCATGGGATTGAATGATGACAGAATATCACAGATTGAAGGATGGTGTGATGACTAAAATTAAATAAAAATGTGCTGAAATAATTTGGGCACGTAGAGAAGATGGTTAAAGGACAAGTTACGAAGGGCATTTTTCGACAGAATGTGGATGACACGGATGGAGGAGATGCCCATAATCAGCGAAAATCTATGGTGAGAACTATGCATGAGGAAGAGGTGAAAGAGGTATGTCATTATCGTGGCATATCGCGCTCAATCAGCTTGGGTTCAACCGGGTCGGGCAAAGTGATATTAGGATTTTCTATTCAGTATCAGCCCGGAGTCTGGAATTTGTGGCCGATATGGCGATAGGCTCGCTATCACATCATGGAATACGCGCGGCGAAAAGTGGGTGCCCCATCGGGGGTAAAGGGCGTGGATGTGTATGTATTTATGTATGTATGTATGTTGAGAGAAAAAGTGGGGGCGTGGCAGGGATATCGCGTTATCTCTTTGGCACACACGCAGCGTTATGGTCGGTGACCAGTAGTAACGTCACAGTCTAATACCTACTATTATCTGAAAACTTCCCCTTTCCACCAAATTTCAAAGCTATATAACTTACTTATTATTGAACTAATTTTGAAAATTCCTTTTTACGTTAGATTTTGGATAGTAAGTATACAATTATTGATGAATGTATTGAAAAAAGTAGTCAACTACCCTATTCCAGATTTACTATGATCATGTTCAGAGACACAATAAAAGTAACAAAGAAACAGAGATCTAGTGACGTCAATGCCAATTTCTGGCCTAGATACCCTTTGACTGAGGTCCCTCTCCACCTTCAGCAAACATAACCTTTGGAAAACACGTAAATATTTAACCGAACGGTGTGATGTGAGACCGAAATATCGAGTACAAAGCATCGCGGTCACGCGAACACACAATCAGTATTTCTAGCCTTTCCACCAACTGATTCATACCCTAATTAATTTCCCCTAAATACCGAGCCATTACCCGGCCAATCTGAACAGGCAGAATAATTAAAAATTTCACATAAGGCCTGAGACAGTAAACAAACTGATGCGATTGTCGCGAGTCGTAATCCAGTTTTCGGGACTTTTTCAATTAATTCAAATTAAGGTTTTAGGACGGCTAATAAAATTCCGCTGGAGTCGGCATTGAACGGCGCGCTCGGATGGTAATCGTTTTTATGCGGCTCTGCGATTATTCAAATGAATACAAGACTGGGGATATGACGCGCCGCGAGTATGCACATGTGTAATATAACCGGATCCTTACGAACAAGGTCCATGTCTCATTCTGGATGATATATCTTAACTTCATTTGAGTTGGAACATGATTTTAAAGTACTAAAATTTAAGGAATTTCCATACCTAGAGAATATACTAGTAGTGACTGCTTTACTAGTTAAGAATTTTTTTCTGAGTAATCCAGATTGAGATGACATTAGCAACTACTACTACTACCAGCCCTGTATTATATACTGCCCACTGCTGAGCACGGGCCTCCTCTACTATTGAGAGGGGAGCCTTAGTCCACCACGCTGGCCTAGTGCGGGTTGGCAGACTTCACATACCTTCGAATTCTTGTGGAGAACTTCTCAGGTATGTAGGTTTCCTAACGATGTTCACTTTCACCGTTAAAGCAAGTGATAATTGACAAAGAATACACACACAAAAGTCAGAGTTGCGTTTGCGTCCCTTGGGTTTGAACTTGCGGACATTCGTCTCGGCAGTGCGTTCCACTCCCAACTAGGCTATCGCAGCTTCATTATCAAACTGTTGGCCATTTCAGATAATTCAAATTAATTCAGTGACATGCTTAGAGATGTGTATAACTTCTTAGTCGTGCACTCTTTACAGAGTGGTCGTGGTCATGTTTGGGCTGATTGATGAACTGCCGTTTTCACGATGCGTCGCCATATGTCTGTATAACACTGTGTGTATGTGTGTAACACTGGCTTAATATTTGAATTGGATAAGAAGCGGGGTAAGAAGACGATTGCTATAGAGTGCAAACTGCAAAGAGTATATGGATTAGCTACCAGCAGCTAACTACATGTCGTCAACCCTTTTAAGGCAAACATTATAAAAACCCAAAGATAAACAAAACCCAAACAAAGTATTTGCCTCATTAGCGCGTAGGAATGTTAACATTTACTTGTGTAATTATTTTACAAAACATTTCTCCAAATTAAACGCTCATAAATATTTTGGTTCCATAATTGAGTCAGAACAGAAGATCGCTTCTAATCTGAGTGTTGGTTAATAACATTTATTCAGCCTTAAGCAGCGACTCAACGAGCACTTCCAAGAAAATCCAGGAATTCTCCTAATCATGTCGTTGGAAGCCAAATAATAAGGATTATTTGCGAGATTTTTCGTCAAGAAGGCCTTAACTGTGTCACGCTTTGTGTTCAAATGTGGAGGAGAGATTTCATTCGAAATAATATGAAACCATTTGATACTATTGTTCATGTACAATCGCAAATCTCATGAAGAACCCTCCAGTGAGTCAATCACGACTTTGCATTCACCGTTAAAACTAATTATAATTTAATTATAAATAAATATTATAAACAGATGTATGACCGTTATCTATCTGTATAAGCTTCCTATCTCTAATAAACCAAACATTAATTAATATGAGCTCGCAATGATAAATAATTATTTTCATCACATAATTCCAAGAACGCATCCCAAATAGAATGTATTCCCGTGTCCGATAGAAATAAGTCGAACAAAGCGAACTTGACATGAACGATAATAAAGTGCAGTTAAACGTAAATCAGCGCTTTTGTACTTACCACTCGACTTCAAACGACGCACGCGAGTGTTCTTTGTATACAAATAAACGAGCACTTTCGAGAATACACCATCAAAGGGTGTCACTGTAATTTTGCCACTAAAATATTTTTATTTAATATTGGAGCCATTTTTAAAAGAAGAAGTAGTTAATGTTGCAAGTAAGGAATCAATACAATGGTCAAATTATAATTCATGCGATAAAGGCTATCCCACCCATTTTTTTTATTAATTATAATATGGGATGGCAAGAATTTCGACGAACCGTGTTTACTAATTTCACCTCTATGAACACTTTTCAATATAAAGACAAGAATAATTAATTAATTATGTATGCTTTATTCCAAGAATGCATGAAAAAAATATTACTATAAATTCTATTGAAAGCAAAGTAACTAACAATAGCAGTACTCAAGTAACCGGTACCAATACAAAAGCGACACAAATGTACCCATCCGATACATTCAGCGGGCTCATTAATTACCAGATGTTTTGACAGCTCCCGAGTTTATTTTCAAACAATTTGACAAGTTTATAACCGTCAGTATAAATAACATGGAGACTTGGGCATATAAATTCTTAATTTGTATCATCTTTCCTACTAATATTATAAACGCGAAAGTTTGTATGTATGGATGTATGGGTGTCTGGATATACATACAGTAGATATACAGTAACAAACATCCATACGGACGTTTGTTACTCTTTCACGCAAAAACTACTGAACGGATTTCGATGAAATTTGGCACACGGGTAGATCATGTCCTGGATTAGCACATAGGCTACATTTTACCCCGGGAAAATTAAAAGTGGGACTTTTATCCTGGAAAAACTTTTTAACGCGGGCGGAGCCGCGGGCAAAATCTAGTAAAATTATAACACAAATATCATATCTAATTTTTATAGAGTATTTTAGAAATCAAACGTTAAATAGCGCGGGAATGGACCGTTAAAACGCGAAACATTATGTTATGAGTATGAGTGTGGTGCAAAAGTCTCTCAAACCTGATAAAAAATATATTTTATATACAAAAAAGGGAAAAGATTTGCTGGAAACACAGCCGTGAGCACAAATTACATCTTGAAGCCGGCATTTAAATATTATTTTCCTAAATATTTAAGATTTGTTAATTATCCGCCATGAAATATTCTTCCAGTAATATTATGATGGAGTTTCGCAGCCCGAGGATGTTCCCGAGGGTGTTATTCCCCTGAAACTAATTCATATTCCGGGATAAAAAATGTCCAAGCACTTAATTTCGAAATAATTTATGAAAGTTATAAGTGAACTGGTTCTGTTAAAGCGCCATAGTTTAATACAAATCAAAAAAGCAACTCTACTAACAACGTAATCTTTATTAAATAATTGTAATCACACTTATCTTACCTCTCACTAATATTATAAATGCAAAGGTTTAAAAGTTTGTAAATTTGTTATAAGTAAACGTAGAAACAGCTGAACGGAATTTGATGAAATGTGATGAAATTTGGCACGAGGATAGACCATGTTCTGGATTAACACATAGGCCATAGGTTTTTTATCCCGGTAATTTGCTCTCTTGGGAAGTAATGGACTTTTTCTCTTAATTTTTAAATAGACAGCGCTGGTGTTTTATGGAAAGCTTTTTCCGTGGGCAACACCTAATTAAACATAGAAATTGTTTAACCGGGAAGAGTTTTCTTTTATTCTATCTCAGTAGACTATATTGAAGCTTATAATAAGCTAGTAAGAGCAGTTTCATATAATGCCGACCAAAGACTTGCTTCCCTCCACCATCAGTTGTATTTTGACCTAATTTATGGATATAAGCCGACTGGTACCGCAACGTCACTCGCTGAAACGAGTACGGCGAAATTTCCATCAAGCAGACTTGTGACTACCCAGTGAACTACTAACATCATGTACTCTCCATAAAGTATTACCATTGAAATCGACTGGCTTTAGTAACTGCCACGCCTATGCCGTCGACGATATTTCAATTAAGCTTCAACTATTTTTTGCCAGCGCTATGATTAATAGCTGCTCTTTGTGCTGGTACCACTCCGATATTCAATCCATTGTGTGCGTTTGATTTACTCCAGTCTTCGCTTGTGATATATCACGATTTTAAAATGCGTGTATTCTTTTAGAGATGTGGTATTAAACTTATGTGAGGGTTTTGAGGGTATTTTTTTATTGCATTTAAATGAAAAAACTAGCGTGCCGTTCGCCTGATGATAAGCGATACGACAGCCCAAAAACAGAACAACGCCGTACATAGTTAACAAATAACAAAGTACTGCAAAGCACTGCACTCGTTGCCCTGAGACATAAGATATTAAGTCTCACAATGCCCGTTAATACAATGGCTAGTGTCCTTCAAAACGGAACACAATAGTGTATACACACTGTTGCTTAGTATATTTTTTTATAAATGAATGACGAGACGAGTTCCTCGCTTGGTGGTACAAATGATCGCGACACTGCACCGCCGTCACCAAATTATTAAGTGATGTCTACTAATCCCAGTATTATCAGGTACATTTTTTATGCCTGTTAACCGAATGTAAGCAAACAATCAGATAATCCTACAGTAAGTGGTGCCCATACAAAAATTGTTAATATTGTCGATATTTAATGAGAAAGACGATTAAGAATGGAAAGTGTAGGGTGCCGGCTATCTCGTTGACTGTACAAAATGTGACTGTGAAATTGCTTCTTTAAACAGGTTTCCGTGATACAAAATTTTCCAAAACATCGCCCTCATAAAATATACTTTTCTGTTGCGAAGCTCTTGGTATTGCTACTGTTCATAGACAGTCGTGGCGTTGAGTAACAGACGAGCAATTTTTTTATCTCGTTGTTTAGTAACGTCAGAATTAATGATTTAGAATTTCTTCCGTTCCTCATCAGATAATTTGCTTTTTGAACTCCGTGGAGAAAACTTGACGCCGAATACATTGTAATGATTTCTTATGTTAACGCAAATGTTGGACATCGAAACTAATGTTTTGGTTCTATCGCGGTTTTTAGTTTTATTTTACTACCTACATTTCGACGGTTAATGGTCACGAGGCGAAATTATGTATTGGTGTTCCTAAATGTTTATGCTAGAAAACCTACTTTCAATATTTTATTTGAGTAAATAAATAAAATCAGGTCAAGGGACTTATAAATATTTCAATTGTTCTTCAAATACCATAGACAAATATCTTCAAAAACAACTTGAGGATTATAAGTAGTCCAAGGCTACGTTTAATAATAACACGTAGTACTCTTACGATTCAAGGCAGCGCTTCAAATTATGCCCACTATATTTTATCCCCGTGTTTATTTATTGATATGATTTTTTCTACAAATTAATGACGAGATGAGAAAACAGTTTGCCTGGTAGTTATCGTTTCAATTGTTCCTGAACAGAAGCAACACCTGCACTTACCGTTAGAAAAGGAGACGTAAGATGATGACATAATGGCCAGTCATTACACGGGCTAACATATCTATGAAATCGAAACACAATAATTGCTTGCATGTCTCAGACGGGCTCTCGCATATGAAAACCTGTCTCTTCTAGGTAGCTACGTTATTCCTAAGCTTCATTTAAATGGATCAATTATTTTATTAATTATAATTGTCTGCATCTATTGCTGAAAAACGTTACCCCGTCCGAACATGTGCAATGGCGATGCAAATCACGCCCGCGTTAGCGTTCAGTCAGCCAAAAAGGTAGCTGAAAAAACTCAAAACTTCAATAAATAATATTGCTATCAATAATTTTATTATTATTGCACCGTCTAACTGAGGCATTAGGGAAGAAAAACAAAGCTTAATAGTATTCACCTTCATTTCAAATATTCCTTTGTTTGGATCCCTCAATTACGGTAGGAATATTTGAAATGTCGGTGGAATCCACAACGAAATCGGTTTCAATTTGCGTATTCCTTCTGAATAGTATAGTTTAATAGAAATTTATTCCGCCATTTTTATTTCCAGTAGATGTATGCTTTGACACAGGATTTCATCAAATTGTATCGGAAAATATCTAGGCTATCACGACACAATCGATAAAATGATATTATTTCACCGATGCTGACACGGAGAACAACTACGCCGAATTTAGTGTATGTGCAATGCAGGAAACCAATCATTTTCAATTCCTGTATAAAAAATGTAATACACGTTGACGCGGCGCACTAATTTTCGTAATCGCTTGTAGTTCCAGTGAGCCAACTTCCGCTTGTGTTTTGGTTATGTAGTTACACGATAAATAGCTGTGAGTGTACATGCAGACTACGTTGAACGATCCAAGTTCTCTTACCCGCGAAATCACCGCTTAAAAATATGAAGCGCGCTATAGTGGATGAAATCTATACTAATATTATAAAGCTGAAGAGTTTGTTTGTTTGTTTGTTTGTTTGAACGCGCTAATCTCAGGAACTACTGGTTCGAATTGAAAAATTCTTTTTGTGTTGTTCATTTATCGAGGAAGGCTTTAGGCTATATAACATCATGATGCAACTATTAGGAGCGTAGAAATAATGGAAAATGTGAAAAAAACGGGGAAAATTATTCATCCTTGAGGGCTTCCATTGCGTGCGCTGCGAAAACGGTTCAAGATACCAAAAATATATGTATGAAAGAATTATTCCTCTTGAAATGATCTAAAAAAATGTCCGCGACAGTATATGTCTATCTTTTTAAGAATGACTCACTAGAACCGTTTTTATGGTAATCAAATTTGGTCGAAATTAATGCATTATTTGTTAAGAGTTGTATCAACGTCATAATATTTATCTTTATCCAAATAAATGTGTTGGATAGAGTGATTCAACGGGAAGGTTTTTGTGTACTTTTAGCCCGGAAAAACTTATTAACGCGGGCGAAGCCGTGGGCAAAAGCTATTATCTATAAATTGACAGCTTAATAATTATCATATTATGATACATCTGACATTGTAAATATATATGGGTTTTAGTAACTAGTAATTACGTACTCACTATTGCTACCTACGCGATTGCCAGCAAATGCAAAAAAGTTTCTTTCAGAACATAAAATAGATCTGATCAATCACTAAGCATAACGAGATGAGATTTTTGTGTTATCATTCTTGTTACCTGGCAACGTTGGTCAACAATAAGCCATTTTGTCCGGTTTTGGTCATGTAGGCTATAAATCAGAAGAGCCCGTCGGCTTTTTATTCATCAGGTGGATAGAAATCTGTCCTTGAGCGTTGGAATGCGTCTCCTTAGTGTGCGGTATAACACACTTCCAGAATCACAGAGTTGAGCCGTTAATTCATTGATATAGCCAAGATAGTCAGGTTTCATAGTTTTATAAGTAAACATATAGTTATTTCCGAATAGTTCAGTACCGTTTTAACGACGTGTGACATACAGTAGTCACGGAAGTGAGCGTTGGTGGCGGCGCTGGTGGGAGGCGGAGGGGAAGGGTGCAGGAAGCGAGAGCGGAACCGGGATTACACCCAGCGAACAAAAGGAACGAGATCCATCGAGTTACGATCTTTGCACTCGTGATAAAGAGTTTAAAATTTAAACCTACTTCGTGCTTTGTAGGAACGGTTTGGTTTATCTTTTTACGTTACTACTGAAGCATTGTTTAGAAGTAGCTACTCTGTTTATTTTGCTACTAGTTTACGTTCAGGGATTTACTCGCATGAAGTAATTTCCGGGATATAAACCCTATTTCCGTCTTTAAAGTTTTAGGCATCTTCACATCAAGTTTAATCAAAATTAGTTGAGTAGTTTAGCTGAGAAAATGAATCGGATACACAGAATTACGCTTGTATTTATTATTAAAGTATTAATATGGGCCTCGAGTGGTTTTATTCAACTGAGCGACGAGCCAGTAGCTTGTCTTATGTTAACCCCAGCAATAGCACACGTGCAGTAGCAAACACATTAAAACATTGAATTACAAACTTTTATGAGGCAGTGCATCGTGCTCGTGACCTTTACTTACAATTAATTGAATCCACTTTATTTGTAGTTATGTCATAATAAGGAAAATATGGACGGTCTGTTGCCGCCATCTTGGTTCATATGTTGCAACAAGTTGATAGCATATGCGCGGCGTCCTACTCTTATTCATACGGGCACAAAAGGGCTTTATTGTCATTTAAAGCGAAATAAATAAATATATCTCCAACAATGTACACGACAGTGCCACTTATCCGAAAATTGCGCTGAACATTTCAATTTAATTCCTTAATAAGAAGTCATTGCACGGGAGGACGGCAAATAATAGGACAAATAAAGGTAAAAGGTTCAGGAATAGATGAACAAATCGAATCCCTCCCACATTATTGGTTTCTGGGAACGTTAAATCAATGTTAACTGCGAGTAAACCCACTGTAGTAGGCACTGCCGCCCACTCGTGCTCGCGAGACTAACCTTCATTCACACCGTTTATTTGCCTTAAGGCGATTAAACCTGTGCAGGACGCATATTCTCGAAGAGAGAACAACGTAAAGTGCATACCGCGCATGCGCGATTACGTAATAGAACTCGGACCTCTCAGTGACGTCATAGACTTTAGCGAGTGATCTTAGTGAAAAAATCGTGTTATCGTTAGGGTCATTGAACGCTTATAACTCACCCGGTATGAACTGTTTAGTGTTTCATTCGGTGTCATAGTGTAGGTTAGAACTTTGCCTACCCCGCTGCGGTAGCGGGATGAACGTGTGTATAAAGTTTAAATAGTTATTTTTAGAAATGTTGCTTGTGTGCATCGTTTGTGTTAAACTTAGAGTAAGTAAATCACGATAACTTTCTTTATAATGCACATAAGGTTGTTTTATGATGTTTAGTATATAGAGTCACTTAGTGTCTATGTACCAAGACACTTATAGTTTAGGCATATAGGCTTAACTTAGGCGCGAATTGAAAATAAGTGTAGTCTTGAAAGTGAAAAAGAGGTTCTAGAAAGAGGGAAGGCCCTCTTAGTGCTCCGTACGGTACAGCCGCGGAGTACTTAAGCTAATTTGTTTTTTTGTATTTTTGAGTTAAAACGTGTTAGGAGTTTTTTGTTTAATAGAAATAGTTCGGGACATCAAGAAAACAGCAAGTAGTCAGCAAGAAAGAAGAAGTCTGCAAGTTTGAAGAGGAAAAAGGCGCTTATGCAGAGTGGACCATCCTTCCTCATCAGCTGTGGCACGGTGCTACGAGGACGACTTCCAGCTACGTCGCATAGCTACGGCGTAGCAACGAGAGACTACGCGCCGAATATTAACGCCGGGAGAATTTGGCTACCGTTGTGGCTGAACTTTGTAACTTTCGATTCAGTGTGTGAAATAAACGCTATTTCCCGATTTTTCGCCTTTGTTACTTTGTCACTGGTATCGCCATATTCCCACTCACGCAATCCAGCACA